>OY776114.1:23149071-23631621 GCA_963675035.1 Allygus modestus
TGATAATGATTTAAAAAAGATTGATTTTCACTGGTTGCACCCTGCACAATAGTTGACATGACGAATCATACTGTTCATTTTTCAATATAAACTAATGATAAAATATAAATAACGTTAACACCACCAACAAACTCGTATAACACGTCTGAAAGCCACGACTCCTGCTACAAAACTGAATTCAAGTGTGGTAAGCGCCGCCTTTTATAACCGAGTGATAAGAGAGAGGGAAGTGAAGGGGCCCATCACGTGACGCCAGTGTAACGAGGTCAGCAAGAAAGCGTTGGTGGGGGGTGGAAAAACCCACCGCGGCCGTAACGAGGTCAGCAAGAAAGCGTTGGTGGGGCGTGGGAATACCCACCGCATATTTTTTGCCGCTGAACGATTAATCGGTATTCCGATCCGGTTTTGAATATTCGATATCATTTTGCCCTCCCTTCTCAAAAGATTGTTCGGCGACTCAAATTCTTCGCCTCACAAAAAAAATGATAATGTGGACGAAATTTAAGTAGGTTTACGACATGTTTGGAAAAACGGATAAAACCCGGATGGACGTAGTTTTGTCGCTGTCTATCCATTGTGTTCGAACGTCTTCAGGTACATGAATCAGTCGGGCGTGACAAAATAACTGTCGAAATATTAGCGAGAAAACCGATTCGGCCACGGAAGGTATGCGCTTGACCGCAATGGCGATATGAGTCGGGAAACCGGTCTTTCGGTTGGGCGCTTTGTACATAGTTTTCGGAAAACCGAACCGGTCACGATTGACGTAGGGATCAAAACTTGCGCATCACGCTCGATACATCGGAAATGTAAAGGCAAAAAATATAATTCATGTAGCGAAACATTTAACCCCCTAGTTAGATTTGCCTGCAGACAGGTGACCGACACCCGTATCAATTGCGGACGAATGTGCAGCTTCCGTACGACGTTGCCGTTCGACAACGACATGATATTTCAATAAATACAAGTGCGCCGCATATGGTTCTGCGTGTATAGAAGAAATCTTTTGGCGGTGTGACTGTTTAACGGACTTCGACCCTGAGATTTTGAAAACAAATAAAATAAAAGGGGTGGGGACCGATCGCAGGAGGTGGATGCCCCATAAAGCAAGTGATCGGGTTCTCGTCTCTCCCACCATGCCGCGGATGCCCGCATAAATCAAGCGATCGGGTTATCATTTCTCCCACCACGCCCCTCTGCCGCCGCCACCACCACCTTCCGCCTCCCCCACCACGACCGCCGTCCTCTCCCACCATAATAAATGGCGCGGGTCGTTCTCGGCGGGCAGTATTCTGTCGGTCTTCTTACTGAAACGTCATGGAGGCGGGAAAGTCACGGTCATTACCTTCGGAAAAAGCTGCGATTGAGACGATGTTCGTCGATTACAATTTTCTGTTTTCGAAAGGGGGCAAACAGGTTATCAAGGAATTGGCAGTAGTAGGGAATACGACCAACGGTGACCAGTTTCAACAGTGTTTCATCATAGATAGTCCGCGTCATATGAATGTGCCCGTATTCATAAACAATTATAGAGATAACTACAAACTAATACAATCGCACGGAATCACTTGGAGTGATGGTGATGTTCCAATATCAGTTGTGAAGATATTCAATGATCTAGAAGATTCATCGGTGATAGTAGTCAAGACGACATGGAAGAGGCATTATTTGAAAAAGTGGTTTCCAAATCTCCACTTTGCGACTATATACGCGATGGACACTCTCGTAGACAACGATTGGTCTCAGAAGTTGCCACTAAAACCTCTGGTGTGCTCATTCCACGCACTCAAACCATCCAAGACATGCGCGCTGAACTACGCGCGGCTGATGAGCATACGCTTTGCGGCTCAGCGAACCTTGAAGAGGGGCATCTATTCAAAGAAGTAAGAAGGAACTTTTTTCTGGTATATCACTGTTTTTTTTATCAAATCTATGTATGTATGACGTTCATGTTATATATGTTTTTTGTAAATTAAAATTGGTAACAATTGTATTTGTGAAATTGGTATATTTTATTGTATATCACTGTTTTTATCAAATTTATGTATGTATGCCTATATATGTTTTTTTGTAAATTAAAATTGGTAACAATTGTATTTGTGAAATTGGTATATTTTATTGTATATCACTGTTTTTATCAAATTTATGTATGTATGACGTTCATGTTATATATGTTTTTTTGTAAATTAAAATTGGTAACAATTGTATTTGTGAAATTGGTATATTTTATTGTATATCAAATTTATATATGTATGTTCATGTTTTTTGTAAATTCAATTTGGCAACGATTGTATATCATTGTTTATATCAAATATAATGTCAACTCTATATGTGTATGATCATTTTTCCCAAATTTTTAAAAGACTATATGCGAATACGTCGATCCGATTGTAATTTTTGACTTTCGGATCGACGTATTCGCATATATTTTTTAAAAAATATATTAAACTATGTCGGGAAACCGATACAATATGTCAGTCAATAACAATATTGGTAGCGGTGATCTAACCGTGGCCATCGGTGATTTTTTCGAGTAGGCGATTCACTTTTATTTTGTCATGATTGTTACGAGGGTGACGACATTATTTGTCGTGATTGTTACGAGGGTGAATGGAAGTGTTTTTATCGTTTACGTGCGACGATATAAACGACCAGCTGATCGATCGTTGCTATGTTTTCGGTCGAGACTGGGACATCGGATTAGCCATGACGCTATCTGAGAGTTCCAAATGCCATACGTAACATACGTAAACGGCAACAACTGGACGTGTAATAGACGGGCGTTTCGAGCATGTTCTTTATCATTTTATGAATTTCTTCAGTCCGTTTTCACGTCGTATTAGCGTTAACTGAGTTCGTTTGAGCGTATATATCTGTAAAAGATTTTACGACTCTGCAGAACATGTCGTGATCAGTTTTTGATATAGTCAATTGTACGGTTTCGGTAGAGAGTATCAGGCGATCTCCGTAATACATCACGGAAGCGTGTGTGGTGGGTTTTTCGTATAGTCCGCCGTTGGGGTTTGTGGGACATCGTCGTAACCCGCCCACTTCTGATCGGTCCCGAGTTCCGTCGGAAATGCGCCGTTGCGGGTCATCGCAGAACTCGGTTAAAACAAATACGACGGTGAAACGGCCGTATCGTCACGTCTAGGGTCGGCGCGAAAAGAGGTGTAAATCGGCGCGTTTTTATTTTTCATTTTGACGGAAAGTCGGTCGGAGATTTCAAAACTTTTCTCGAGTAAAAAAATGTGTGTAACAAATATTTTTAACCCCCCCAGTCAGCGACGCGCCAGCCCCTCCCCGCTGCTCCTTCCTTGAAGGAGTCATTATTATGGGCAAGGAGCTAAAGAGTCGCGCGCGAACGGTACCTCGTATATATGCATTTTCGGTGGCGCGTCGAGATATAATTTTCGACAGACAAAAAAATCCGGCTCTCTGATTGGCCGAAATTTTAGGCGGGAAAAATACTCGAATCCTATTGGTCGGTGGTCGGGGTTTGTCGAGAGTATAGGGTCGACCGAACCAAAAAGTGGTGGGGGAAATGCTCAGTGTTACGGTGGCCGTCGGAGAAGATGGTCGCAAAGGGGACTTTGAATTTTTCACACTCTCGCGCGGGTAACCGACCCTCACGCGGTTAACTAGAAATTTAAAGCGGTTACCCTCGCGTTCTGATGAATCTCGCGCGCCCTCACGTGCAGCATTAGTATAGTACAGTTCTGTGTTTATCTGTGGACCGATACGCGAAACGCACCAAAACGGAATCGGGTGAGGATGTGAAAGTGTAAGGGGGCAAACGATACACAACGCTACTGGTGCCAATATCGTGAAATTTTAAGCTATAAAAAATGACCTTCTCACGAGAACTCAAAAGACCGAAATCATATGCGAAATGGATGACTTTCCGCATCTCATGAACTGGAGAACTGGCCCACACAAGTCAGTTCCAACAGCGAAAAAAGCCGGAAACAAATGAAAGTTGTAAAAGAAAACCTGTTGCCCGATCCGGAAGCTATAAGAACGTTCAACAAGTACATACATGAAAAATGTCCGTCTTTCGCGGCTGTCGTATCCCAAGACAAAAAGCGAAACAAAGAAACGAAACGAACAAAAGTTGAAACTGTACACGAACTCAGTTAACGCTAATACAACGTAAAAACGGACAGTAAATATTTTTTAGTTGACTCTTTTGAATATACATCCCGAATGAGGATGATATTAACATATCGAAAAGTAATTTGAAAACAGGAAGCAAAATAAAATGTTGTAAATTGAAGTAATTTATTTTCGATCATCACACATGTCCGATATAATGGACGCTGGTAGTAAAGGGCTAACAATATTTTGGCAACAAGATCACGTCTCCGGGTCTAATTGTGTGGGATTCTTCGGCAGGACATAAGGTGAATATGTTGTTTTGTAGGTGATATTTTACGTTTTCATCAATTACGATTTGTTTTTCCTCGATGAGGCGTGTCAAAATCTTCTCAAAGTTCTTTTTGCGGATTTCACAGAAAACACCCTGGTCTTTCTTGCCAAACCAATGGTCCGGTTCGAACAGAAATCTCGTTTTGCACACGTGAGATGTTGAAAGAATAGAATTTCTGCATCCGAAACACTTCACGTACTTGTCTGATTTCAAATTGTACAGGAAATCGCGATGAGTCATGGTGAAGAATCGAGGAGTGAGTTTCCAAACCCCCACTACTCCGACCCTATCCTTTCAACGATACATTGGTCGTCGTGAGTCTGTCGACTTTACCTGTCGTGACATATAACGCTTCGCGTCGCCGGGTCCGCCGACGAGTTGAAAGCTACTTGCCGACAACATGTGGCAGTGTAACATAATCGGAGAAGACATAACTAATTATAGAGCGTACGCAAAGGTTTTCGACAATCTTGTGGGTTTCCTCTTGGACGACGGTCGGTCGGCACGTACTTATGCGGAACTCATCGAAGAAAACAGGTCCTTGTTTTTGGAAGCGACAGAAAACGATTCCAACTATGCTGAACTCGTCGAGCCGCGCGAACTGCTGTTTCTTTTATACCAATTGGATATCTGCGATCGACTGTATTGGGCCCCCCGCCCGTACCGTCGTACCGGCCAAATCATGAAAGAATTTCTATTTTTTTGCCGCGAAAACTCTGTGGTAGCCTGTTTGTTTTGCGGATTCCAAGGACCCGTGAAATTGAACAGAGGTGATGGACCGGCCCAATCGTCATTTGCCGAGACGTTCCGGCACACCGTACGGCAGCAGCCGGGCGTAAGCAACGCCGCCGCCACGATATACAATAATTCTATCGTATCGGCGCGTGAAGGACTACAGGCCGCGGTTAGACGTATACGCGCGGGCGGCAATACGGTTGAAAACTTTGGCGGTCCGGACAACTCTAGTGGCGGCGTCACGGTGGAATATTTGTATGTTCCGCCAATGGAACGTCAGGAAAAACGGAGTACGATCGGCGTGGCGAGAGAATTTTATCATTTCAGTAAATGCCCATTGGTGTGGTTGGAGAAGAATTGTAATTGGGTGACAAAGTATTCGGCGTACGAAAATCACGAGCCGTCGAAATTCGGAAACGCTTTAAAGGTGTTACAGCGATGGCATAGTCGCAATATGATGACGGAAACGGAATGGAGCGAATTCGTCAAGTTGACCACCATCTCTCATATTATGGGCGCCTGCGAAGACACCGTCTTCAAATTATACCGCAAACTGGTGGAAATGAAATTGGACCTCGTCGAAGAACGAGATTTCGGATATTGTCCGCTTTACACCGCGTACTACGACGATAAGGAGGGTGGTGGAAATGTAATGACGAGACCCACGGTTGGCCGTTCGTTAGCTTGTTTGCTGGAACACACATCGCTGGCCGGCTCTGTACGTAGGATAGACACCCTATTACCATTTCCGGTGGCACCTCGCGCTGAAATGCATATGATCGAAGAAGCAGAAACTGTCAATCACGTCAACGAAGTGTACGCCACCGCCACCCGCCAGGAATCGGCCCTGGCCGGACAATATGCGGCAAGCTCTTCGCTCACATCCGCGGGTATATTCGACCGATTGTTCCCGACCAACGACGGATCTACAAACTCGTCGCCGAGAGTCTACGCGATAGAAATGGAAACGGCTCGTCGGGCGTTCTTCATGCACGGTTTCTGCGTTGCGGAATACTGCGACGGTAAACGCACGGGATTTCACGACTTGACCGCCGAACGAGTTTTTACCGAGAGCGGAATAGGGGAGCGTATGCGCCACGTTTTCAACACGTCTTCGTTCGACGTTATGTGCATATACTGCGGATATTTGTTCACGTCAAAACTTTGCGACCCGACGCTGGTTGATCTTATGTATGACGAACAAGAGAGGAAGAATATAGAACAATATCTACTGGCGAGATCACCGTGCGAATTTCCATTAATGGAAACCAAGGGCGACGAAAAGTGGGCTTGGTGGTGCAGGAAGCCTGGGCGGCACGATCATCTGGCCTTGTCTCCGACCGATGTTTTGACGAATAGTGCGAACAAAAGATGTGCGCGGAAAGAAAAACTGGCGGAACGCGACACTACACGAGGAGCTATTGCCGTTTGGTTATCCGCTTCGCTGAACAACAGTCATGCGTCTTATTGTATTTTTAAAGTGAAAAAACGCACCTGGGAAGTGGAAAAGTGCCTGGTTTGTCTGATGGAGGATGTACGTCGGAAGGTAGCGTTCACCTGTGGACATACGCTATGCGACACGTGTTTGAACGATGTCCGCTTGACCAACTGTCCCGTCTGCAGAAACGGCGTCAGGAAACTCCGTATTGAGATCAACAAAGAGATATTGTTGTAAATTTGAATTTGTTTGAATAAATTATTATATTGGTAACAATTTCCCCCTCTACTCACCTGAATACGAAAAAGCATTACATATGGTCGAGTGTGGTACCCCCGACGGAATGATTTTGGTATTTAAAAGGTTTGTACCGACAACAGGTCGAGCATAATCTCTTTTTTCCGCGATAATCGACACTGTAGCGCGATCGTCAGGACGATACAATGGACGTTATCGCCATGTACGATTTTTATTTTTACGATAGTCCGATTCGAAAACCTAGCGGTTTACCGTGCGATTTCGAGCTGTGCAAAAAGAGTATCGTGTACCGTCGGCTCGCCGGGGACGAGGTGATAAAGAGACGAAACTGCTATTCCGACATTTTGGAATATATGCAGTACAACGTGTCCGGAGAGACCGGGTTACCGTCGTACTACGCATGTTGCATGAATTATAGCGGCGGCCACGTTTGTAACGCGATACCGATTATGGTCGGTTCCAGACTGGAAAAGAAACTCGTATCGCGACTGTGTGAGGATCTTGAAATTCCTTTCGAACTTTTGTACGACGAAGAATATCTGCACAGAGTGTATGCGGCGACCTTTCTCGTCAACGGCACCTTCTACTACTCGGTATTCAGAGAATCAAACAACAACAAGATGTGTCACAACACCCGCAGCAAGTTCCGTGGCGAGGAGACAGTCGCATACTTTTATGACAGGACCCTGAACAGAGGAATCAAACTTTTCACGGGCAAAAGCGGAGAACTAAAAGTGAACGACCGGGACGGCAAAGAAATTTCCAAAGTAAACAGCGAAACGCTGGCCCAGCTGTACAAAGAATGTTTGAAAAACCCTAACCACTATACGCTGAATACCGAAGAGGTGACCGATTTTTTTTCCGCCGTTAAACTACAGGGTTTTTCGGGGATTGACAGTTTTAAAAACAAGATATATACGAATTACAGTATCGGACTCAATAATTGTTTGGACAAGCTACATCCCACCGTCGTCTCGCATCCGATGTGGAACACGTCTCTGATGACCGGTAAAGTGAACCTGGGCATATCGCAGCGGCTGTCGTATCCCAAGACAAAGAGCGAAACAAAGAAACAAAACGAACAAAAGTTGAAACTGTGCACGGGCGGCATGTCAACCGGATACCTGGTGGAATCGCAACGTAGGCGAAACACGCGTAAAATGAAACACGCGTCAGAGACCGAAGCGGACGGACCGAGCGCTGCTAAAAAGATCAAAAAAGAACAGACAACCATGTTCGGCAGTAACGTGATAAAAACCAACTGCATTATCGAAAAGTTGGAGAGCTGTGATAAAAACGGACCTACGATGTTCAATCAGGTGACGGTCGCGTATCTTCCTTTCGTCCGTTTGTTGTCTTCGACTGTACAGAAACTCCAAGTGGAACACGTGCACGCCGAATCTTCCAAGACCGTACCCAAAGACGCTTCCGGGTTCATATGTATGAAGTTCATCGGGAACATCAGTACGGCCGGAAAGAACATGCTGTTTACGGACCGCGTTCGCGTGTCGTACGGTCATGTTCATGAGGTCATCGAAAAAATTGAAAACGCCCTTCAAACGGACTGCGGAGAATTGGTCGGCCCGGCGACCGAGGGCGATGGTATGCGTATCGTCGTCAACAACGTCGTCACGGTGTACGCGCTGAAATGCGGGCGGCGATTCCTTTTGGACTTTATGATTTGGTTGAAAACAGTCGTCCACCCCTTCGTATGGATAAAACCGATAGCTAACTACGCGTGTGTTCACTTTTTCGAAGGTGTGCCTCTATTGGAATACAAAAAGGATGAATCACTCTTCGGCACTATCGAAATGTCACTGGCCACTGCAACCGGACTCGGACGCCTCGCCACGGTGGACTCGATCTGTTTCACGCGCAACGAACTGGAATCGATTCGAAACGAATTTGACCGGGACGAAGACAGGTCTTGCAACGAATTTGTGATCAGGATGTTCAAACCTCGATGCGGCACTGACACATCGCGTAGTAACAACGTCTCGTCATCGTTGCTGGCACTGCAGCTAGACCAATATACGGATTACACCCCGCCTTCAAAACGCAGCGTTTCGGTCAATTCCAGAAAGTCGGCGTGCGTAAACGTTTATTTTCAGAAGGCGGCTGCCTTGATACGTGGTTTCAACATATTTGCCGATCCAGAAAGCTATGAAAGAAAAGTGGCAGAACGGGCGCACGAGGAACGCGGGGTACCGGTCCGAGTGACGCTCTCGCAGTTTAGGTTGATGCGCGAAGATCCAAACAACTGCCCCCAACCGCAATTCTCGCATGAAACTGGGCAGGACCGCAACGATACGTGCGACCGATACGCACTCAGGAATTTCTATATGATGCGTACCATCTTCGCCGATATCGATGGATTCAATGTGGAAGACGCTAATGTCATTGACGAATCGGTGGACCTGTGTCTTAGATTTAGTTACAGTTTTTCATTGACGTTTTTGGACAAAACCCCGCGCGGAGTCGACGTTTTGATACCACCACCCGAAGACAGCGTGCGGGTATGCGGGTGGACCGAGGGTGGAGATCCTTTGACCGTGATGTTTATGATTTGTGTCATACGAACGGACGGAAACGCACCCGCCGTACGATTTCCCAACGGCGAATTCGAAACGGGCGGAGATTCGAACGAATGCCGTAAGACGGAAAACGGTGTCACAGTAGGAAACGCGGACGTACATTTTCCACCGTTCAGAAAAGTATCCGTCATAATGGACGGGGACGGTTCGTATCACGTTTACGTCTTGCGTAATGACGCAGTCCTGTTGCGTTCCCTAAAAAAACAGAGGGAGCGACATGCGAAAGAAAACAGGGAATGCGGCGGAGACGGTGATTGTGATCCGTTCGGAACGGTGGAAGAGATCAATCCGTACCACGTGCTGGATTCGCTGCGTACCGGAATATCCCGTTGTGCTACTTCTACGGACGGCGAAAGAGTGGTAACAGTTGACTTTAGGGCACACGGTCGCGTCGACAAATACGATGGCATCAAAGTGGTCAACAGTTTCGGTCAAAAAGGATTGGCACTCATTAAAGATTTGAAACCGTACATCGAAGAGAACGAAAGCACCACGGGGTCGTTTGTGTCGGCGCCCATACAGTTGGTAATGAACGTGTGTTCGTTCGTGTCTCGTCAGCCAATCGGTCAGTATCTCCAGATGAAAAAGAACTTCAGCAAAAACGTGCTCAGCGCCGCGGGTGAACCCTGTCTTACCGGATTCAGTTCGGTATTTTTCACCGAAACAGAGCCGACTACAAAGACCTGTCTGGTTAGGTTGGACGAAATGATGCGTTCCGTCATAATAACCCTGGGTCTGTCATCGTTTCAAAACGTGAAAAACTCTCTGGACAACGTTTATAATCCCAGAGGTCTGATGTGTCCACCGCAAACCAGACAGATTCTCAATCTGTACAGGTGCTACGGAGTCGCGTATAATATTACCGGTGATGAATACGAACCATATTCTACCAGAAAGGAAGTGGAGCAGATATTCGATTTATTCGAAAAGTGCATGGGTGAATTACAGGAAACGTTTGGAAAGAAAGTTAAAGTTGTTAATTCTAAATGTAAGAAATAAATAGTAAACTGTTTACATTTGTTTATTCCGGTCGGAGCGTCCGGACGACCTATTGAACCCCTCATTAATCGATAGTAAAAACATAGTCGGTTTTGACCGCAGTAGAAGAAGATTCAATCTCTTTCGCAGGCGAGGTGGATTTCGGTATTTTCCGCCACCGAGACCGAAAGACTAGAATCTTGATACTGGTTATTCGGCGTTTGTAGTTGGGAATAGTATTGAAAATAACGCGTTTGTTATATTATCTAAAATATTGGTGAACAGGACTTTCACGGCCACGTACCGTTCGTAAGCACTGATCACGTCGCGATACCATACCGTCTCGGATTCTCGCAAGTTATTTATCAACCGAGCTGGAAACGAGTAGAGACAGTAGAGATAGGGGAAATGTACGCGCGTCAACGCTTCCGGAGCGATCAGTTTTTCGTCGCTGCATTTTGAAACGACGCTTTCCGTCGTTTTCATCACGCATTCCGCAAGTGAACGTCTAAAACGTGGGTCGATCAATACGGACGTCACGTCATCTAAAGTCCGCTTCACAAACGCCGAACTCAAAGACAGTTTGTCTCTGTCGTTTTCTTTTTTCAAATACATTTCCGCGTGTTTACATACCAACACGTCGTATCGGCGAATCGTATTGTGTACGAATCGGTTTATCATACGGCTCGGACGGCACTGATCGCACCCGTCTGCCCGCGGGCCTTCTTCGGCCATATGTGAATATTCTTAAGTGACTCTTATAGACTATCGAATTTGGCAGAGTATAGAAAACCATATAAAGAAATATGATTGATAACGATGTCGAAACTACCGAAACCACGGCGATTCGAGGTATTGAAAAAAATCTAGCGTCAGCCGTTGGCGCGTTAGTAGGGTTGGGATGCGGCTCAAAAACGGTAACCCCAAACACCAATGACGATAGACCGTATATGCCGTACGATGAACAGGAACCACGTGAACACGTCGGTTCTCGCAAAAAACGACAACGCACCGCCACCGCGTATCCGGGTTGCGATTGTGAATTTCAGTACAGAGATTATGCGTGGAGAAAATTCACCGAATACGAACCGTCGCGCAACGGTGTGGAAATCAGAGAATTCTACGTGGTCAAACTGGTCGGCAAAGAGCTTTTCACGTACGCCGAAGGTCTTGTGGGCAGTTCGCGTACGGATCACCGTTTTCCATACTTGTGTGGCGAAATCGTTTGCGCGAAAAAACTAGCCAGCGCTGGAAAACTAAAGGAAGTGCACGCGTGGTTGCAGATGCCATCCGAATACACGGACGATTCAACCGAACGCCCACTGCACATGCAGCAGCTTCACGAAGACAGCATGCACAGAGCTATGACCAGTCTTCCGTTGGCCGTAGACAGACGTAGTAAAGTCGTCGTTTTCAGGACGCACGGCGATTCGCTTTTCGTACAACTCATGCCCACGCTTCGTTCGGAATACAAACTTATCCCGGGTACGCCGTTGTTCGACAAGAACAATCGCGGTATCAGAGCGGCGGTTGGCAGTATGTTCAGTCAGTACGATTATATAGTAAATTGTTCGCCGACGGACTTCTGCGAGATACCGATTCGAAAAAACAAACACGGTTCGGATCGTATGCGTATAATTTGTCTGGATCGGCGGGGGAACGCAGTCGATAATCCGAAAGCGCCGAAAAAATCGTCCGGATCCAACGTACTCTCGCTCGTCGGTCACGCCGTGACCGAAGTCGTCGGTTCCTCGACTCCCGTCGGTGGGTCGTCGTCCGATGTGTCGCAGGTCGACAGGATATCGTTGGACGATTCGTCCGAAAACGAATTGATTTACAACGGCGTGATTAACGATAAGCTTCAAATCACCGATTTCTTCACGACAGACAAAAAGAACAAACCGCCCAAACACACAGTCACCGTGGCTATCGACGATGACGGCGTATGTGTACAATACGTGGACGACACGGAATCCACGGTCTTCAAATGGACTAACGCGGATCCGGTGGTTTCGTACAGTATCATGCCGAGGCGGTTTTTTAACGCCAAGGCAAGCGTGGTTGCGATAAACACCGCGGCCGCGAGCAGTAAAAGGGACTCATCTTTAAAACGGTACAAATCACAGGAACGTTTGATATAACCTATATGTGATAAGAAAGCTCGATGGCGAGTGGAGATAAAGACTTGTTGTTGGATGACGGGGACTCCAAACAATTGGAAACGGCATATAAAGTGTTTCTGAATCTGCAGCGCAGGACTCTGACATTTCTTGACGCGCTCGGGAACCAAGAAAAAAAATGGATGACAAGGGGGGTGGCGGAAAACGCTTCGTCTTCCCGAATAGCGTTTATCGTCACGCCGCTCATGGTAAACCATTATAATCATATGCATCACGTATTTCGCGCCTCGATGTATGGCAAAGTGCCGGACCTTTGCGATCAGACCGGTGGAATCATGTGCACCGACCTGAGTGCGTTGCGCGAAGAACTCGCCACTCGGACGTCGGACACAAACGGGCAGTTGGCGGATATGTTCCGTTCGGCCACACTGCCCGACGTACAATTTGATTTTAAATCGATCCGCGATACTGTCGTGGAGCGGGCGATCCGCATGTTGGATGCCATCAACATTAAACACCCGGATTTGACACACAGTATTCGTGACGATTATATACAAAATATGCGTACCGTACAGGAAACGATGACCAACGCTCTGGATAAGACTAGAGGACGGGTGGCCGAGTTGCAAGCAGAACGCGACGATGCTTATAAAAAGATACGTCTGATGGAAACAACTATGGCTTCAATACCTGATGAAACGGAAACACTGCGCCGAGAAGTTTCCAGATTGAGAGAGAGAGAAACCCGTCAACAGAACGAAATAACTAAATTGCAAGTCAACATGAATTTGGGAACGCTGGAATCGAAACGACGCGATAACGAGATTCGTCTTTTTCAAGAGTTGAACAAACGCGTAGACGAATACGCGTCCAGCGGAAACAAGGAAATTGAACAGATACGTAGCGAAATATCAAATCATATAAAGGGGGAGATGGATAAAATGAAAGAAGAACTTCAAAAAATTCGCGGGACGACCGTAGAAGCCGCGATTAAACGCGTCCGAGAGGAGAAATCTGAATTATTGAATTTGTTGCGGACAATATATCCGGAAAGCAGCGGTCAGGAGAGGGATTCCAGAGACGTGGCGATTTCGATTAAACAACAGTTGAACGCGTTGAAAGTCGATCTAGATGACAGAGTACGGCAGCACGCTTCGTTGCAACAACGGTACGAGTCGTTGGAAAAAGAAAACGTCGAATTGAAACGACAGTTATCCGTGGCGGCGGCAACTCGACACGATGTAGAGGTAATGGACGCTCAAAATAATCCGGGTTTAATTCCGGAGAACGAGTTTACCATACATTCTAACGAGGAAAAAATTAAATTAATGCTCTGGTACATAGACGTGTTGAAAAATGACATTGAAGTTTTCTACAAATTCTTCACACACCCGGATTATGTGAACACGGCGTTAAATGTCGCAGACTACGTTTACAAGAACAAATTTGAGTTAAAAAGTGAATACGGTGGATATTTACTCAGTAGTCTACAAACCCTGGTTAGCGACGATAACGTCCGTCAATACATGATGGAAAAAACGCAGGCCGAAGCAATGGAAATAATTTCGAGAAGCGGCGTTTTAGAAGACATCAAAACGTACCGTAACACAATCGATGACACAACCAACAAGATCATGTTAGTAATAACGGGTATCAACGAGTTGATACCCTCGATTAAAGTCGCGTACGAGGCCATCGCGTTACGACTAAAAATGCCACCGTTTGTTAGTTTCGGCGAAATAACACCCAACACGCTTGTTCCTTTCTTTGAACATCATTTCGGCCGACAACTACAAGAAAAAATCGATGATCTTTTACAAGAGGTAAATCGATCCCGTCAAAGTTATTCAGACATGAACGACCAGTATACCGAACTGTATCAAAAATACATAAATTTGGAAGAAACAAACGCGGAAACGCAAAACGCGGTGACTGGGAATTCCGAATCAATCGCGTTGATTTTGGAAACCCAACCTTCACTGTTTCGAGATATATTACACAACGTATGGGCGAAAGCGGAGGATGATATTCTAAAACGGATGCTGACGGAAGCGTATTACGCGGTCGGGATCGACCGTGTCGGTGCGTACAGAAACTTCGATCGAGATTTGAAACTTATCCATTTGGTGGATTATACCGTGCTCACGAAACACATTGAGACGGCGGTCAGCGACAGTGGTGAATCGCAGTTGGGACACCCCAATTTTAGCACGGAACGATTCTTTTTGGACTATTTCATCGACCAAGTGGGTAATACGCAAGTGGAATATTTCATTAAAAACCTAGATCTTAAACGGCAAAACAAGCTGGCTTACAGTCTTTTTAGGGCGTTCTATGTTCCCATCGTGAACAAACAATCCTTCGTATTAAGTATCGAAGGTCCGTTTGCAAATTTCAATATGATATACAAAGGATAGTGAGTTAAACGTCGTGAAAAGTTGAATATTTTTTTATTGTAAATTCAACGCGTGGTCAAACGCGTTTTCTATAATCCAATACAGAAGACACGAATTCATATGTCGGATCATGCGTTTCAACTCCAGTCTTTGGTGTGGATCGTAGCGGTTGTTTAATCGCCCGTCGTTATAACGGAACGTGCGGCTCCGTCCCATGCTCAAACCAACCGTCAACGCTATTTCCTTGCCTTCTTCTTGACTCCTCGCCACCCGCATACGCCGACGACCCGTCGGCGATTTAAAATAAAACAGCGCGTACGAGAGATACCAAAGTGTGCCGGCGGCGAAGGAATCTATACACTGTTGAAAGGTACATGAGACAAGCCGGCTCCGCTTGTCTTTGCAAGTCAGTTGCGTATTTTCATCGACGACTACGTCGGTTTTCCGTCTTTTCGTTTTTTTGTGCATCTCTTCCGCACGGTCAGGTATCGAAGGGTTGTTGTCGGATTCTATATTCTTGTGTTGTTTTTCTTCGTTCGCACGTCTATGACATGCCAATTGTTCTCGCAACTTCAAAGTGTCTGCGTTCGGACGGCATTCGATATTGTATATATTCGCGTAGTGCAAAACCTGTTCGACCGAATCCGGACTCTTTACGTAATCACCGTCCGACTTTGCGTAGACTGACAAAATCAGTCGCGTGATCATCGTCGCGAACGCTCGACTGAGTTTTAATCGCTTTTCAGGATCGTCCTCCGCTTCTTCGGATTCCGTCAAGTCCCGCTGAGCAAACAACTCGCGGGCTAGAAACTCCAGTTGATACGACGTACACGTCACCCTGTCGCTATAAAGTTGATCGAATTCCCGCTTTAACAGCTTTACGTTACTGTCACCGAGATATATCAATCCGCCGGTGTAATCGTTGCCAAAAAGACTCAGACAGATGAAATGTAACGCTTTTTTTCTGTTGTCAAACAACTCGACGTGTTCGAACGTTTTGTTCATGCCGTATACATAACGTATGGCATTTGGAACGCTCGGATGTTGATAAAGCGTCATGGCTAATCCGATGTCCCAGTCTCGGCCGAAAACATAGCAACGATCGATCAGCTGATCGTTTATGTCGTCGCGCAAACGATAAAAACACTTCCATTCACCCTCACCTATGGTGAACGGAGCGTTTGCATGAAACGGTGTCACATCCTCACCATCGTCGGGCGTAAACTGCATCGTTACCGCCCGTTCTACGTTTTCACCGCGGACGAGCTCATCCACCCCGTGGGTCAAACCGAGTTGTTCCAACTCGTCGTCCAATCTTTCGCGGTGGCATCTAGACACGGATCTTCTCACAGACAGCACGATATTTTCAAAACACGCGTCTTTCGATGCTTTCGACAGAGAAAATTGTACTTTTTTCTTACGGTTGTTCTGTTCAAAAGTTTTCGTCTGTGGTGAAAATTTGTCATAAGCGAGATAAATTCTATACGCTTTCAACAACAGGGGTCTCAGAGTATCAATCAGTCTGACGGCGCATTCCCCCACGATGATCTCGATGGTTTCTTGATCCAGATCTACCACGACGATCTTTTCGTTGTTATTTATCAAAGTAATTATATTTTTGTATTGAGAGGTTTTTTCGAGCGTGTTCATAATGAGACCGTACATAAACGAAGCCAGATCTATGTACACACCACAGCGGTCGAACGTTTTAGTGTATTTATCAGGTGGCGGTGGTCGTTCTTCTTCCTCCGTTTGAGAAACTGGTTGTAGAACGTGGTAGTAGAAAAAGTCCTCGATATCCGAACACGCGGTTTGGACGGAAAACTCCTTGAAACATTCTACTGAAAAAAGATTTTCCGCATACGTCTGAAAATTTTTGATACCCATGATAGTAGCGGTCCTTTGAAGACCCGGTATTATTTTCGGATATACAAGCTCAACCGTAGAGTGGAGAGTCAATGCCGCGCTCATACAGTATCACCGCATATATATCGTTGGCGGGATGTTAACTCCTTTGACTCAACATCCCGCCTACCGTGGCGGACAGCTGCCTGGCCAATCCCGTAACCTTACTGGCGTGGTCAACGCCGACAGTTTCGTCTCTCCGGGCACCGCCGGAGCAAGTGGTCATCACCCGGATGACCGACCCTCGCCTATATATGTTTTTTCAATTGACTAAAACGTTTTTCGGTTCGAAAAATGAACATCATACACACATAAAGTTGCAATAAATATATTTGTTGCCAAGAGAAACATATTTACAATATTTACTCAAACCACAATAAGCACATTATTTCATTTAGTTTTACGGTTCGAAAAATGAACATCATACACAAATAAAGTTGAAATAAATATATTTGTTGCCAAGAGAAACATATGTACAATATTTACTCAAACCGCAATAAGCACATTATTTCATTTAACCCTTTGATGGTCACGGTTGGATACTGCAGTTAACGAGAAAATTATATTAAATCGGGTTTCCGCCCGATAAGTTATTAGTTTTTAAAAACGTTACGAATATGCCCGTTTGTATATAGTCAAAAGAGCATATTCGTAAGTTTTTATTGAATTTATTTAAAAATAAATTCAATACATATGATATAAAACTAATTTATTTTCAACATTTATTACAAAAAACTAAAAACAGATAAAATAACACAAATATAGAATAAAAATATACACAAAGTCGAAATTCGCGTATCCCACTGGTTCAAGTCGCGAGCGGTCCGAATCGGTATCGCTTCCATGCGTTCATCAGCTTTGCATATCGATTTACGGCATCTGAACACTCGTCCGATAGGTCTCTCACGATTTGGTAATCTTCTACGCACCATGAATGAGGCATCTGAATATACCGTATATAACTGTGTTCATGCAGAATATCCACTACATTTTTCGAAAATTGAATTTCCTTCCACATGATTCCGACGATGTAATCTTGTAGGGACATTGGTAACAGGTTGATCCCCTCCGGCACGAACTCCATTATCACCGCAACCGTCAGATCTTGAAGAGTATTCGGGTTAATTCTATCCGTCACTCTCTTCGCCTGGCTCGTGGGTCGTGTGAACTGCAGGACACATGTGACCGTAAGATCTTGAATGGTATTCGGACTTCGCGATTCGCTCATGGTGGGTGTCTGAACCGACATTCTGCTCAAAACTGAGTGTCAGGCACGGGAAGGTCTAGTAAAATGGAGTGGGAGAACGTCACGTGACTTTCTAGGAACTTATTATGTCATGGACGAACAGATGACAGGTCGGAGTCCCGTATCGGGATAACCTTCAGATGACAACCGATTGTTGGGTCCCCCCCCACTCAACCACCTCGAGTATAAAATCGCGCCGCCGCGGATCGACGTTCAGTCGTGATTCAGACGCCTAGAAATGCTGTCCTGTGGAGAATTTTCATTCTTGTTTCTTCACCCTCCCTTCCCGGTCATCGTTCCTACGGACAAGTGCTGTGCGTGCAGTAGGAATAGATTCGTGAGATCAACGCGGTTGGTGAGGGAAAATCTGTTAATCTGCCCCGCGTGTAACCACGCTATGCGCCAACCTGTAGATTTTCCTCTATTTCACCGGGCATGCATCAACTGTAATCACTCGTGCGTCAGGTGTTCCGAAAACCCACCGAAGAACATCTTACTGAAAGCCACGTGCGGAGCTTGCTGCGCAACTACAGACTTCTTTTTCGAGAGCGGTGAAGAGGGAATGATGTGGAAGTCGAGGAGTTTCACCATACTTCCCGGCCAACTGCGCTGGAACACACCATGTCGAAGTTGCAGCTACATCCCTACCGGATGGAGGCACGATACCAAAACGCAGTTTAATCGTTGGATCCCATTCACGATGATCATCGAGCCGACACCCGTAATGATTGTAGAGGATTAGAAATAACGTAGTTAAAATTTTGGATTGTAATAGATAAACATTTGTACACTAACGATCGTTATTTGTAATCAATAAAGTTTTTTTTGTTATTCTTAGGATGTTTGTAGTATTTTTTTAAAAAAACCCCTTCGATACATCGGGAAACCGAAGATATCAAGTTGCGACATGGTAAAATTTGACATCTTAAAATATTTGTGTGCACAATAATTATTGTAAATGTACAATTTTTAACAAGAGTCCGGATCCCCTCGGACGTGTGTTATATGTGAATTTGCTTACTACCATTTTGTAACTGCCGCTTCCTTTTTTTCTTGCTCTGCAACTCGCCAGTCTTATAATACACTCGACCAGGTGGTCATTTTGGAAAACACGAACTTATCCCCTTTCGTTCTCCGTACAGGTCCCTAGCGCACATAAAGGGCGCGCGAGATATTGATCAGAACGCGCGGGTAACCGCTTTAAATTTCTAGTTAACCGCGTGAGGGTCGGTTACCCGCGCGAGAGTGTGAAAAATTCAAAGTCCCCTTTGCGACCATCTTCTCCGACGGCCGCCGTAAGACTGAGCATTTCCCCCACCACTTTTTGGTTCGGTCAACCCTTTACTCTCGACAACCCCCGACCACCGACCAATAGGATTCGAGTATTTTTCCCGCCAAAATTTTCGGCCAATCAGAGAGCCGGATTTTTTTGTTCGTCGAAAATTATATCTCGACAAGCCACCAAAAATGCATATATACGAGGTACCGTTCGCGCGCGACTCTTTAGCTCCTTGCCCATAATAATGACTCCTTCAAGGAAGGAGCAGCGGGGAGGGGCCGGCGCGTCGCTTACTGGGGTGGTTTTTTTTAAATTTGTTAAACACATTTTTACTCGAGAAAAGTTTTGAAATCTCCGACCGACTTGCCGTCAAAATAAAAAATAAAAACGCGCCGATTTACACCTCTTTTCGTGCCGATCCCTGACGTGACGATACGGCCGTTTCGGCTTCGTATTCGCGTTAACCGAGTTCTGCGATGGCCCGCAACGCGGACAGCACTGACTCAAAACGGCAATATGGTCACGAAGTGGAGAGCGGCAAAAACGTATGTGTTTTACGGTCCAGAAAAGTTTTGAAATATCCGGCCTCCGTCAGAATGAAAAAAAACGCACGTATTTACACCTCTCTTCTTCGACGTCGTATTTGCGGTAACTGAGTTCGGTGGACTGATCAAAATCGGCAATATGGTCACTCCTCGACTCGACATTAAGAGCGGCGAAAAATGTATGTGTTTTACGGACCGGACGGCAGAAAATAAAATTCTTCGAGAAAGAATTTGAAAACTCTGGTATCCTTCAAAGGGAAAAATAAAAAGTCCCTACGAGCTGCTTCGTCACAGCCAATTTTCCACTCTTATATGACACAGCGGGCAGATAATCCACTCCGTATCGACAGCTACGCCGTGTCTGAATCGGTCACTTTGATCTCGTCTCACACATATAAGAGTTGGCTGTTTCTCGACGGTTCCAAGAAAGTCACGTAACCTGCCCGACCTCTTCCGCTATCAGTTCAGTCTGGAGTTTTGAAGAGGCAACAGCTAAATTGAAAATAAGGAAAATGGACGTGACACGTCGTGTCGCATCATTAAAACAACTAGCAGCGTTAAGTGTAACGAAACATCGTAGGAGCATTGAACTGGAAATCAAGAATCTTCCAGCTTCGCTTCAGAACTACATTGAAGGTGTCGTAAAGAAAAAGGTTTGTGTGGCACGGGTCAGTCGTCCGGATGAAGAAATGGATGAAAGGGACCAGGCAATATACGAAAAGTATAAAGGCACCGAAGTCTATCAGTGCTATCTATGTAACCATATAAGTCATCGCTGTGACAAGTTTATGGGTTACTCGCAATTAGTTAAAAACGTTTATAAATTTCCTGATAGCAACGTAGTAGAACGTTGTTTCTGTTGCAACATTGACGCTTCCCATTCAATAGAAGAAATTGAAAAGTACCTGTCATATGAAGAGTTCCTTATATATTTGGAAGAATCTCTATAAAAAATCATAATAAACACACGGATTTAAACCTATCTTTATGCCGACCCAATACACCGCGGTTCCCATCTGACTCCCAAGCTCTCCTCTTCCACGGTGGACATCGTGAGCTACTGGACCTGCACGGTAAGGTCAAAATTAGCGTATCTCACGTGTTAGATATATCGGGACGTTTGGGTTAAGAGAATAAATAATAAATTTCACAATCGGTTGTTTTATTTGTATCCCATGAGTTAAATTTTGTTTGAGCAATACAAGAGATATATTTCTCAGTGCGTTTCTTTCTGATTGATTCGTGACAGGGAAGCTACGGATGTCTCTGTGCGTTTCTTTCTGGTGTTGTCGTTACAAAGTAGCGGACAGCGGCAGGACCAACGGACAGCCGGATAATTCAGTGTTCTAAGTATCAGATTCGTCTCTTTGAAAATGTCCTTTTTCAACCAATTATTAACACACGGGTAACGATCTGTCATGACCACGTGTGCGGAATCCTTGATCAGAATGCGTTTTTTTATCGCATCTGTTCCCCACAACATGAATATGCGGGTACTCGCTTTTGGATTACCCAAGCGCTCGATAATGAGATCGGTGACCCGCTGCCATCCTATGTCCGCGTGAGCGTCGGGTATATTTTCAACGGTCGTCAACACAGAATTTAACAGCAGGACGCCGTCTTTTGCCCACTGCGTCAAATCGCCCCGAAACCTGGTTTTGTCATACAAGCGTGTTTCAAAGGAGTTATCGGCGGCTTTCATCAAGTTGATCAAAACCGACGGCAGAGGTTTACCCGCTCGCGCGTACTGGGGATTGACGCTGAACGCCAAGCCGTCGGCCATAGTGACTACCTCTTTTTTTCTGTCGTTCGGGGCGTATTTCAATGTTACGTCCACTTTGGTTGCTTTTATGTCGTCAAACCGGTCGCACTCGATGTCCGGCTGGTCGGGGTCGGGTAGTTCGACTTTCGTGATAATTTCGTGATACGGACCGCGTCCTATCACAACGACTCGCACCGTTTCCGGATCAGGTAATAATTTGGCCCATTTCCAGATGTTTTTTACCGGTTGGGGGCATATGACACGCGTCTCGCGACTCAACACTTCATGCAAAGTCCGCGCGGTCAATTCGCTCTTTTTCCTTTCGTCGCCACCGTCCAAACCGGACTCGTTGTCGAAAATCATCTTAAACCAGGCGAACGGCAAGCGGTCCAAACACAACGCCCCATATCTCTCCACCATGTACCGGTAGAATTCTTTCGAGCTCGATATCGCCACAGATTCCAATCTTTGCTCGTCCGATTTAGCAACAAGGGACTCCTCAATCAATCTTTGCCTTTTCCACCGACAGCGGCCACCTTCGTTATCACCACCGGGTCCCACTTTCTTCGTCTCGCAGCACTGACTTTTATTTATTGGTCTTTTCTCCACTCGCACCAAACAATCGTCAATTCTACGTTGTCCGCTCGGGACGAACCCTGTTTTCACAGTCGATTGTCTAAGTCTCGATGGATTGCTCTTTTCGAGAGTGGGACTCTGGCTTGTGGCTGCCATGTCATGAGATAAGAAAACCAAATGTTATCCCTCACCGCTTGTTAAAGCATAAACCGTGTACGTTCAATCGTCGACGCTTGTTGAAGCATAAACCGTGTACGTTCAATCGTCGACAATGGCTTACCAGTAAGCGTCGACAATGGCTTGTTTGACTAGTACGGACAATAGACACCTATCTCTTTTCGTCCAAAATCAAAAGAAAATCTTTAGACGAAACCAATTATTGGAAAGTGCGCCGCATATCGGTTCGCACACAGTCACACGCGTTTGGCGCTGTACGGACGAGTACGCGTACCGCGATCCGGTCGAATTGGACCCGAGGTCGCGGGAGGTTTACGAACGAATCGAAAACGTGAAACACGATGAATGGAAAACGGCGGTCCGCGAAGTCTCTGACATGGCCGTCGTCTCTGAATGGCGTTTTGACGAGACTGGGTGCAACGCGATCAGTTGTAATCCTTATTATCCCGGAAATGGTATTTGCGAGGGTTTCGATGGAGCTGGAGGATCTCGCCGCGAAGAACCTTTCGCGTTTACTACCGGTCACGGTCAACGCATCGACGCATGCCAACCGATATGCTACGACCCAGATCAACCCAGAGATACGTACGTCGGCATGACGTCGTTGTACGCTAAAGCAAAGTGCGCGTGTTACGTCGTCAATCCCGAACTCCTGGCATTTTATCTAGACCCCCACAGACGGGTACCCGACGAAAAAAGGTTCCCGGTGGAGAAATCGGCGTTCGAAGTGAAATCCGAATATCTCGAACCGACGGGAACGCCCGTGGTGATTGCGCGGATCGGAAAAAACTATTGCGACCAATACGGTTTGAATTACGTGGAAGAAAAGGACGAAAACGACGGAAACCTTATTTATGGCAGCTGTAGAGTAGATGAGGACGAAGGATCTTTTACCGCACTCAGCACGTGGATGGGCAACACTTTGACCAGAACGTACAATTTCGGACGAGGCGCTTTTCTGGAATTGATCCGGGAAACCGGCTCGGCGGCTAGGAGGATAAAAACGGTCAAAACGCCCTCGCCGTCGCTAAAAGGTCGCACGACGTTGGAATATGTAGCCAGCGAAAACGCTTGGTTGGACAACGTGGACCTCACGAAAAAGTTATTACCTTTTCCGCTGAAATTGGCCGATCTGGGTTTGGACGACGAAAAAAACAGCGGGCTCCTGTGGACGGACGAATATTCGTTTTTGGATGACGGTCGAAATGACGGGTACGGCGGTCGTTTAGTGGAGAAACCACGTGGTATCGCGCCCCCGCTCGGTCCATCCGCAAACGTACTTTCAAACGGAAATCGAGCGAAACGGAAAACGGAAGACAAACCGGCCTTGGGAAACGATAAAATGTCACCCGGCGATTTGCATACGGTCGAAGAGAATGGAGTCTCTTCCGTAAAAGATCAATCGGACGAGACGCCCATAATAGTACAGGACGAGTCGGAGTTTCTGTTCAGTCTCAAACGTAGCGTCGAAGATTACAAAGAAACCGTTCGCACTTTGGATGGTCTGAAAGACTCGGTCAGCGGAACGTCATTTGAAACCATGGTGGACCAGATAATAGCCGGAACGGCCGTTGACACCATGGCCGACTTGCTGAAACAGTTAGACGACGTCTCCGAACGTAATACGAACGTGTTTAAACGCGTACTGAAATCGATCGTCCGGCGGATTGGCGGATCGGCGAGTACAAAAAGCATCGGGGTGGCGATGACACAAACCGCACTGCGAACGGGCATAGAGTCGCGTCTAGTGATATCGGCGTCTTCTTTGCTGAAACTACCATTTCGCGCGTTGTCGCGAGGCGCTAACGTCCTTTCGGTGATTTCACTATTAGGCGCGGCCCTAGATTTGTTCTCCGCGTTAGTATATGACCCGTACGGTAAATACGAACGCTACATGTCCGATCGTCTGTTACGCGCGCTGGCCAAAACCGAACTCGTCATGACTCAACGTCTCATCGGACTCCAACGTTTGTTGTTGGAGCCATCTGAATGGATAGTTAATACCAGATTTCTCGATAACGCAAAAGACTCGACCTACGACATGCTATTAGGTACAATCTACGCCCGATCGCGCTGCGTCAACAGCGAGGGGAGTACGATTTATTGGTACAAACACACCGGCCTGATACGCGATGTCGACGACGGTTTATGCTATATCGCCGACTCGACAGCTACCTTTGATACAACTCCCGTATTATACAACTCGGTAGACGAGTTGTCCGATGATTCGGACGTCGATTCACCCAAGTCGACCGACTTTTCGTGGTGTGTGGTAATACTGTTCGTTCTCGTCACATCGATAACAGTCTTCAATCATCGGACGTGGCTCTTGCTATCCGTTTTCACCGCGGCAATCGTTTTTTTGACGACGGGCCGGACAAGTGATGAATCTACAGATGTTGGAAACCTCTGATGCAGTGTATTCGTGTTTCAAAGAGCCTGCAAACGGTCGTTTGTACAAGATACGATTGCCGCTTCGTACAGAAACTTCTAATGAAAAGGAAGGCGAAACACATAGGAAGAGAGAGAAATATTCACGTGGCAAACGTGTATCGGATGCCGTGTTTGAGGTTACCAAACGAGTCGCCGCCATTGTACATTCAGAAAACGTTTATTCAAAAAAACATTTCATCGAAGAAATGGAAGTGTTGATAGCAAACTTCTCGGAATCCCCATACCCAACCGACCGAACGAATGCACTAATTGAACAAGAGACGACTGCGTTACGGATCGATACATTAAGACGGGAATTGGAGTGTCACACTGGCAAACCACTGATAATAATCTTTGTCTACGGAGAAAACCCCGCGATGAAGACTAGGCGTTTAATGGAAAAGGTGAATTGTACGTATGCGGAATCGCCTAAAATTAAATCCGTTGAAGAACTGATCGCCTATCTCACCGCGTTGTTGGATCGTTGGGAAATATTTAGAAAAAACAAATAATTTTTCATCTCACAAATGTATGATATTCATAATTTCTAATAAAGCGAAATGTACTCGCGCTACAACATTGCACTTTGGTTTCGTGTACAATTTTTTTACCTAAGAAAAGCGTTGTTCGCCGAATTAGATTTGGGATGTGTAGAAAGTACAAGTAACCTTGAGGGCATACCGTAACTCTGTAAATGGAATTAGCTTCGTTCACCACGACTGTAGGTTTTTAGCACCAAATGAAATTGGTTTGTAGCGTCCGGATAAAACTACGCGGAGACCATTCCATGACTCGCTATAACCTAGCGTGTTAAACGTGATACGGACGGATTTATCCCTCCTTTTGTTGTGCGGTGTTTCTGGTCGTACGACCAGTATCAATGGATTTCCCGGATCAACGGTATCTGAAACAGTGCCGTTATTTCGTTTTTTTACCTTAATAAAGTGTATAATACAGAGGTCGTCGGTGCCGTTATAAATTTCAACGCGGTAAACACCTTCACTAATGACATATGAAGGCGCCACAAACTCTACTCGTTTGTCGGGTTGGATCATATTCCAGATGGTGTCAAGCGCGTCCCCTTTGCGATTCATGATGGTTTTGATAGGCGTAATCAAGTTGATGTCACGTAACATCTTCACATGTATGTTTTTCGCATAAAACCTAATTTGCCCGTTATCTTCTTCACGGTCACTCCCCGTTTTCTTGTTTTTCTTTCGACTCACTATGGAACAAACCGTGCCGTCTCCACCTTCACAATGTCTCTCGAGATTTCCTTGTTTATCGATTCTTGACGGACTAACGACACCGGTCGCATTCACCAAAACGTACACACAGCAGCTTGGTTTGCGGTCAGAATTCAACGACTCGTGAAACTGTAAACCGCTGCTGAGCATGTCCGAATGTGTGGCAAGTTCGGGAAACCTGGCGGTAAGAGCTTCGATCGCGTCGTCACCCGTTTCTCTTTCGGGTGAAACTACCAAGCGCCAAAACGTTGGGTCGATCGCTATGTCTTCTCCATCACGCATAAATATGTCACTACGACGACGGTCCTTTTCGTTCACGGTTGTTTTTTTAGAAATAACATCGCCGATCGAGTGCTTCTTTCTCTGGTGTTTTTTACTATATGCGTCTTTCAGTCCTTCAATTTGTTTGATCAAATCGCTAAAAGGAATCATTTCGTAAAGGCTTGCGATTCTACGGCAGTATCGGGTAAAAGGACATCCGTCCGGGTCGACTAGATAATGTAGAGATTTAACGCAGCCGTAATGTGGCACGCCAACGCCACAAAACAGTTCTATTTTAGACGCCAATAACCGCCTCGATTTTATTCCGTCGTTCCCACATTCTCTATCATTCAGTACGTGTTCTAGCATGTATCTACAAATCAACCCACCCATGCTGTGAGCTATCAGTATGATCACGTCGTACTCTTTAGCCGATTCATCTAGCATGTAATACAATCTGTGCGCCGTTTCTATATTGCAACGCATCCAGTCGTAAGGAAATGTCTTAAAATGGAATTCCGAATTACATTCATTCGTTTTAACGGTTAAATCGATTTTCAAACGATTTAAAAAAGTTTCGTACACGTCACGAGAGTATAGACCACAAGAGACGCGACCGATGACGCGAGTTGGTATTTTGTGGTGTTTTGTTAGACAGTCGTATTCTTTGACGTTCAAGAGTTGTTCCACGCTTGTCGCGAGTCCGTTACGCAATATCCGCATAATGATATTCGGTGTATTTTTTATAAACTCTGGTGGCCACGCTCTTTTTTGACATAGACCACACCACAACTCGGAACCTTTTATTCCGGGTATAAATACGCATAAAATCCGTTTCATATTTCTTAGGTTGTTCTCCTGAATCTCGAGAGTTTTTTTTGGTAGGATATGATTAGTGAAATTCTCCCATGATCCACACTAGCTGACAAAAAGATGGAGAGTTTTGTGCTTATCTATTACCTCCTTTAACGCCATTTCACAAGAGTCATACCCTCGAGAAGACTACCATAGAGCTGCATAAAAATCACTCGCGAAACCAGTGACCAATAGCTTATATGTGGCTAAACAAAATAAAAATGAAAAGTCGTGTATTGATATAATAAATATTTATAGTTTCTTATATAATAGTTTTGACAATATCGTTTATTTTTAGCAGTTCCGATTGATGTACGACTTTCAGACGTTCTATCGACAGGCCTACTGGGTTGCTGGTCTGGGCTTTGGTTGTGGCTGCTGGGCTTAGTATGCTGGTCTGGGCCTGACGATGGTTGAAGTTCTGGATTTGGATTCTGGGTTGGCCGAACCACGGTGACGATCTTAACAGCGTTGAAGACTCCCCCAAACACAAAAACATTTAACAATAGTATTACAAAATCTTTAAATAGATAGCTAAGTTGAGTTGGACAAACTTCCGTGCAAGAAGTTAGCCTAGCGCGGAGGCGATATTAAGTGCGAAACTACGTACGTGTTTAGGTGATGTTTAACTTGTTTAGAGCGCCACGGACCTGTATGGATCGTGGCTGAGCCATCAGACCGACAATCCGTGGCGTGACGGTTTTAATCGCGAAACTAAGTACGTGTTTAGGTGATGTTTAACTTGTTTAGAGCGCCACGGACCTGTATGGGTCGTGGCTGAGCCATCAGACCGACAATCCGTGGCGTGACGGTATTAATCGCGAAACTAAGTACGTGTTTAGGTGATGTTTAACTTGTTTAGAGCGCCACGGACCTGTATGGATCGTGGCTGAGCCATCAGACCGACAATCCGTGGCGTGACGGTTTTAATCGCGAAACTAAGTACGTGTTTAGGTGATGTTTAACTTGTTTAGAGCGCCACGGACCTGTATGGATCGTGGCTGAGCCATCAGACCGACAATCCGTGGCGTGACGGTATTAATCGCGAAACTAAGTACGTGTTTAGGTGATGTTTAACTTGTTTAGAGCGCCACGGACCTGTATGGATCGTGGCTGAGCCATCAGACCGACAATCCGTGGCGTGACGGTTTTAATCGCGAAACTAAGTACGTGTTTAGGTGATGTTTAACTTGTTTAGAGCGCCACGGACCTGTATGGATCGTGGCTGAGCCATCAGACCGACAATCCGTGGCGTGACGGTATTAATCGCGAAACTAAGTACGTGTTTAGGTGATGTTTAACTTGTTTAGAGCGCCACGGACCTGTATGGATCGTGGCTGAGCCATCAGACCGACAATCCGTGGCGTGACGGTTTTAATCGCGAAACTAAGTACGTGTTTAGGTGATGTTTAACTTGTTTAGAGCGCCACGGACCTGTATGGATCGTGGCTGAGCCATCAGACCGACAATCCGTGGCGTGACGGTTTTAATCGCGAAACTAAGTACGTGTTTAGGTGATGTTTAACTTGTTTAGAGCGCCACGGACCTGTATGGATCGTGGCTGAGCCATCAGACCGACAATCCGTGGCGTGACGGTTTTAATCGCGAAACTAAGTACGTGTTTAGGTGATGTTTAACTTGTTTAGAGCGCCACGGACCTGTATGGATCGTGGCTGAGCCATCAGACCGACAATCCGTGGCGTGACGGTTTTAATCGCGAAACTAAGTACGTGTTTAGGTGATGTTTAACTTGTTTAGAGCGCCACGGACCTGTATGGGTCGTGGCTGAGCCATCAGACCGACAATCCGTGGCGTGACGGTATTAATCGCGAAACTAAGTACGTGTTTAGGTGATGTTTAACTTGTTTAGAGCGCCACGGACCTGTATGGGTCGTGGCTGAGCCATCAGACCGACAATCCGTGGCGTGACGGTTTTAATCGCGAAACTAAGTACGTGTTTAGGTGATGTTTAACTTGTTTAGAGCGCCACGGACCTGTATGGGTCGTGGCTGAGCCATCAGACCGACAATCCGTGGCGTGACGGTTTTAATCGCGAAACTAAGTACGTGTTTAGGTGATGTTTAACTTGTTTAGAGCGCCACGGACCTGTATGGGTCGTGGCTGAGCCATCAGACCGACAATCCGTGGCGTGACGGTTTTAATCGCGAAACTAAGTACGTGTTTAGGTGATGTTTAACTTGTTTAGAGCGCCACGGACCTGTATGGATCGTGGCTGAGCCATCAGACCGACAATCCGTGGCGTGACGGTTTTAATCGCGAAACTAAGTACGTGTTTAGGTGATGTTTAACTTGTTTAGAGCGCCACGGACCTGTATGGGTCGTGGCTGAGCCATCAGACCGACAATCCGTGGCGTGACGGTTTTAATCGCGAAACTAAGTACGTGTTTAGGTGATGTTTAACTTGTTTAGAGCGCCACGGACCTGTATGGATCGTGGCTGAGCCATCAGACCGACAATCCGTGGCGTGACGGTTTTAATCGCGAAACTAAGTACGTGTTTAGGTGATGTTTAACTTGTTTAGAGCGCCACGGACCTGTATGGGTCGTGGCTGAGCCATCAGACCGACAATCCGTGGCGTGACGGTTTTAATCGCGAAACTAAGTACGTGTTTAGGTGATGTTTAACTTGTTTAGAGCGCCACGGACCTGTATGGATCGTGGCTGAGCCATCAGACCGACAATCCGTGGCGTGACGGTTTTAATCGCGAAACTAAGTACGTGTTTAGGTGATGTTTAACTTGTTTAGAGCGCCACGGACCTGTATGGATCGTGGCTGAGCCATCAGACCGACAATCCGTGGCGTGACGGTTTTAATCGCGAAACTAAGTACGTGTTTAGGTGATGTTTAACTTGTTTAGAGCGCCACGGACCTGTATGGATCGTGGCTGAGCCATCAGACCGACAATCCGTGGCGTGACGGTTTTAATCGCGAAACTAAGTACGTGTTTAGGTGATGTTTAACTTGTTTAGAGCGCCACGGACCTGTATGGATCGTGGCTGAGCCATCAGACCGACAATCCGTGGCGTGACGGTTTTAATCGCGAAACTAAGTACGTGTTTAGGTGATGTTTAACTTGTTTAGAGCGCCACGGACCTGTATGGGTCGTGGCTGAGCCATCAGACCGACAATCCGTGGCGTGACGGTTTTAATCGCGAAACTAAGTACGTGTTTAGGTGATGTTTAACTTGTTTAGAGCGCCACGGACCTGTATGGATCGTGGCTGAGCCATCAGACCGACAATCCGTGGCGTGACGGTTTTAATCGCGAAACTAAGTACGTGTTTAGGTGATGTTTAACTTGTTTAGAGCGCCACGGACCTGTATGGATCGTGGCTGAGCCATCAGACCGACAATCCGTGGCGTGACGGTTTTAATCGCGAAACTAAGTACGTGTTTAGGTGATGTTTAACTTGTTTAGAGCGCCACGGACCTGTATGGATCGTGGCTGAGCCATCAGACCGACAATCCGTGGCGTGACGGTATTAATCGCGAAACTAAGTACGTGTTTAGGTGATGTTTAACTTGTTTAGAGCGCCACGGACCTGTATGGATCGTGGCTGAGCCATCAGACCGACAATCCGTGGCGTGACGGTTTTAATCGCGAAACTAAGTACGTGTTTAGGTGATGTTTAACTTGTTTAGAGCGCCACGGACCTGTATGGATCGTGGCTGAGCCATCAGACCGACAATCCGTGGCGTGACGGTTTTAATCGCGAAACTAAGTACGTGTTTAGGTGATGTTTAACTTGTTTAGAGCGCCACGGACCTGTATGGATCGTGGCTGAGCCATCAGACCGACAATCCGTGGCGTGACGGTTTTAATCGCGAAACTAAGTACGTGTTTAGGTGATGTTTAACTTGTTTAGAGCGCCACGGACCTGTATGGGTCGTGGCTGAGCCATCAGACCGACAATCCGTGGCGTGACGGTTTTAATCGCGAAACTAAGTACGTGTTTAGGTGATGTTTAACTTGTTTAGAGCGCCACGGACCTGTATGGATCGTGGCTGAGCCATCAGACCGACAATCCGTGGCGTGACGGTTTTAATCGCGAAACTAAGTACGTGTTTAGGTGATGTTTAACTTGTTTAGAGCGCCACGGACCTGTATGGATCGTGGCTGAGCCATCAGACCGACAATCCGTGGCGTGACGGTTTTAATCGCGAAACTAAGTACGTGTTTAGGTGATGTTTAACTTGTTTAGAGCGCCACGGACCTGTATGGATCGTGGCTGAGCCATCAGACCGACAATCCGTGGCGTGACGGTATTAATCGCGAAACTAAGTACGTGTTTAGGTGATGTTTAACTTGTTTAGAGCGCCACGGACCTGTATGGATCGTGGCTGAGCCATCAGACCGACAATCCGTGGCGTGACGGTTTTAATCGCGAAACTAAGTACGTGTTTAGGTGATGTTTAACTTGTTTAGAGCGCCACGGACCTGTATGGATCGTGGCTGAGCCATCAGACCGACAATCCGTGGCGTGACGGTTTTAATCGCGAAACTAAGTACGTGTTTAGGTGATGTTTAACTTGTTTAGAGCGCCACGGACCTGTATGGATCGTGGCTGAGCCATCAGACCGACAATCCGTGGCGTGACGGTTTTAATCGCGAAACTAAGTACGTGTTTAGGTGATGTTTAACTTGTTTAGAGCGCCACGGACCTGTATGGGTCGTGGCTGAGCCATCAGACCGACAATCCGTGGCGTGACGGTTTTAATTGCGAAACTAAGTACGTGTTTAGGTGATGTTTAACTTGTTTAGAGCGCCACGGACCTGTATGGATCGTGGCTGAGCCATCAGACCGACAATCCGTGGCGTGACGGTTTTAATCGCGAAACTAAGTACGTGTTTAGGTGATGTTTAACTTGTTTAGAGCGCCACGGACCTGTATGGATCGTGGCTGAGCCATCAGACCGACAATCCGTGGCGTGACGGTTTTAATCGCGAAACTAAGTACGTGTTTAGGTGATGTTTAACTTGTTTAGAGCGCCACGGACCTGTATGGATCGTGGCTGAGCCATCAGACCGACAATCCGTGGCGTGACGGTTTTAATCGCGAAACTAAGTACGTGTTTAGGTGATGTTTAACGTGTTTAGGCGAGCCCCGTTTATTTGATAAAATCGCTAAAAGGAATCATTTCGTAAAGGCTTTCCCGTAAGAAAGGTTTATGGTAATACAATACCTGGCATAGTTACTAATACTGCAGTTGAAATCCGAATAACTAAATGGCCTAGTCCCAGTTTGCGTAGGCATCCGTTTTCTTCGTTTTTGTTTCGTCAAGGGCAGCCCGCTTCAGGTGTTTTGTCCGCTTTTGTGGCGCCAACATCTTCCTGAAATCGACGTTAAGGTAAAAGTACGATCATAACAGTCGTTTACTGACTCCCCGCCCTTTCAGGCTGGCTTTATTTATATGAACGTATACTGGTCTTAATCATTCTTATTGTTAGTAAAAACATTCGTCAATCCAGTAGCTCTAACCCAGATTATATCTTTTCATTTGTATTATCCACTTACACCAAGAAATGTTTTTGTTGTTGTCATTTTTATTTTGCTACCTCACACCCTCGTAATATTTCTACAGTACCTAATGGCTGAGCTTTGCGTATCTCATTTGCCTTTTTATACATGTTTAAGGTTACTCCAGTTGCTATTTATAGTTCAATGTCTGTTTGATTCGTTTTTAATAGGTTATAACCACATCTCATTATACAGGGTGTTTCAAAAAGAATCATCCGATTTTAAAGGTTTATAATTTCAAAACTAATGATCATATGGACATGAGGTTAATTTCATATTAAAGGACAACTAATAAAGTTTTTTTACATACCATTTACAGGTGCTCAATATGGCCCCCTTTAGATGCACAGCATATGTCTATACGATATTCAAATTCGTCCCACACCTTAGCTAGCATATCTTGAGTGATGGATTCGATGGCTGCTCTAATGCGGTTCTTCAGTTCAACCAATGTTGTTGGAAGGGGAGGGATATAAACATTGTCTTTTACAAACCCCCACAAAAAGAAATCACAAACAGTAAGGTCCGGTGACCTTGGAGGCCAGTGACTTAACGCGGAATCATTAGGTCCAGTACGGCCGATCCATCTTTGAGGAAGCCTACCATTTAAAAACTCTCTCACATGAAGATTCCAGTGTGGTGGGGCACCGTCCTGTTGGTATATGAAGTCATCAGAATCTGTTTCCAATTGAGGGAAGAGATAGTTTTCTAACATATCGAGATATGTTATTCCCGTAACAGTGTTCTCAGCAAAGAAAAAGGGACCATACACTTTATTCCGTGAGATTGCACAAAAAACATTAACTTTTGGGGAATCTCGCTCATGCTGTACCGAATCCATCACTCAAGATATGCTAGCTAAGGTGTGGGACGAATTTGAATATCGTATAGACATATGCTGTGCATCTAAAGGGGGCCATATTGAGCGAACCCATGACTCAAGGTATGCTAGCTAAGGTGTGGGACGAATTTGAATATCGTATAGGCATATGCTGTGCATCTAAAGGGGGCCATATTGAGCACCTGTAAATGGTATGTAAAAAATTAGTTGTCCTTTAATATGAAATTAACCTCATGTCCATATGATCATTAGTTTTGAAATTATAAACCTTTAAAATCGGATGATTCTTTTTGAAACACCCTGTATGTAATCTTCACTCAATGGTTTTAGTTACTATTCTCAGGTGATCATGAGACTTTACTTAAATTGATTATTTTGACAGTTCTCTAATCTATCTATAAATTATAAAGAAGAGGAGGTTTCTGTCTGCCTGATGTTCCGGGTGAACGCAAAAATACTTAACCGACTGGGCTGAAACTTTCCACGAAGGTAGATCTTGAACCCATGCAACACATAGCTTCCTTAAAATTCCCTCGGGCTACGCCCCATGAACGTTCTAAGTTTCAATGTTTACATTTCATAAGAAAGTAATCATTCAGAAACTGTAATGCGAACAACCGAGGGCATTTACATCTGAGCAGAAGCAAGAACAACAGCTGTTTCAAGCTAACTAAAATGCAATTTGCATTGACTATAGAACGGGTAAGGAAACCCCCTGTGCACAGATTTTATGCAACTTTTTTTCAATGTTCTATATTTGCGTTAGAAGGTTTAGGCAAAATTAACTTAGGACATTGCCCCATAAGGTTTTAAAGATCCTATGCTACTCTTATGGACAAAGTATTTATTTATATTGGACCACATGATGACATAGTTATCCTATAAACAGGTGTTGTAGTTCTTTTTAAAATGTTGAGAGAAGATTGTTAATAAATAACATAATTATACAGAGTATATATATGATTTAAATATATATTTGTCAGACTCATGCACTCACTGACATAGTGATCACGTTATTTAAGAAACGGCAATGTCTAATGAAGATAACATTTTGGATGGTGGTTCCCCTTATGCTGCAAATTCACAATAAGAATATATTTTTAAAGTTTAATATTTCGTTACATTACTATTAATTTAATGGAATGCAAGGATTAAATGTTTCAACGTATTTAAAATGTTAAATTAAAGAGGTTAATATTTTTGTACTTGAGTTTTTTATTTCTAAAAGTGAATCCAAAGTGTTACGTGTACCGATTTGGAGTCGCAAAAACTACACCGTTCACTACCCGTCAGAAGTACCTCAACTTGGCAATAATACTCGAACTATCTGCCATAATATATTTCGTTAACTTGTAGCATAGTCGTCTCGAAACGTGAAGTCGGTTCCGCTTGCCGGTTTGAAGCGGAATTTTACTTTAAAATGTAAAATGTAATTTTAATATTGTGAAATGATGTGGGTTGTTAATTTTTTAGTTAATCTACTAATTATATACAACCCGTACGAAGGACGGGTGTACACAGCCAGTTGATTATAAACTGTTCTCGGAAGATCATGTGACTTTACATAAATTGATTATTTTGAAAATTCTCTGATTGATTATAAACAGCTGATACAATTCCTTTTTTTCAAATTCCGAACGAAGGACGGGTAGGTACATAGCTAGTTTCAAAATTGACCTCTATTAAAATTGTATTACATAAACCAGTCGGTGCAAAACGTGTTTGCAGTCCGCTTTCTTGGTTCAGAGCGGAAAGGTAAAGTGCGTTGTATAACTGTGAAACACTTCAAGAAAATGTGATCAGCATTCTTGAAGATCCATCACCAAACCCAGAGACATCTTCCTCCATCTTCTGAATCCAACCATGGCAGTGAAAGCACCTCAATAAGAGCGTTGCTCATTATTTTATCTCCTCTCTCAACAAATCAGTATATTAGGTACTAAAAACCTAATTTGTAATAGGCCATTAGAGCTCTCGGAAAATTATCTATTCCTTTTTGCCACATTTATTTAAATTTTATTAGTGGATGAAGAATATAGTATCCAGTTGGTAAGAATATTCTATATATATTTGGCCCACATCTAAGAAATTCAAAGAAGAACTTAGATTTAGTGGACTATATTTTTTAACAAATTCATCAAGATCAGATTAACAATTTCAATAGAAGCAAATTCTTTATAATAGGAAATCAAGAGTAACTTCCAAAAACCAATTTGTGTCGGGTCTAGATTTCTAGACCAAAATCAAGTGGACTTTAAACTAAATTAATTTCATTCAGAGATTCATATTGGTAGAGTTTTTTTAGCACAAAGTTTTAACCCCCAACGTCCGATATGTTTGTATGTCAAAACACTGAAACCAAAACCCCTATCTGCGTTTCTTGGTAGAACAATCAATTATAAGTTCAAAATTAAAACAATACGGTGTATATTTTTCTATAACCAATATGCTTAAATTGTATAATCACTCTCATTTAAAGTTAATTCAAAGATAACTGTTTACAAGTTTGAACTTAACAAGTGTATCTTTTTGGATGCTTTTTATATTATCATACACACAAATGTGCTTAAAGAGATTTTAAAATTTGTAAATGTAGTAAAATTCAGTTATCTTTTGGGTGTTTATACTAAACTGACGGTAATTAAATAATATTTACTAAATCCAACTAGGAATATGTTGATAGTAACTTTTGAAAAAGTTACTAATGTGTATCAAAATTAAACATATGTTTTATATTCTATATGCTATAGGGAGCAAAAATATGATACATTTTGGAAGGAAAATGAAATACAACATTTTTTTTTAACTTTTATTACTAATCAACCAGGGAACTGTCAAAGTAATACTCATGTTGTATATGAATTATTAATATGTGGTTTCTAAAAGATTTGAGCGAATATTACATAAATAGAGTAGTAAAATAAATCAAATGGACATTGAGCTATAAATAACAAAATCAAATGGACAATGAGCTATAAATAACAACCGAAGTATATGAATTATTAACATAATTCAAAACAATGAAAATTAAAAACAAAAAAAATTAACATTGGGCTTATGGAGTTTCAAATCAAAATAAAATAATTGTAACAGCTGTTCATAATCAACCAGGGAACTGTCAAAGTAATACTCATGTTGTATATGAATTATTAACATGTGGTTTCTAAAAGATTTGAGCGAATATTACATAAATAGAGTAGTAAAATAAATCAAATGGACATTGAGCTATAAATAACAAAATCAAATGGACAATGAGCTATAAATAACAACCGAAGTATATGAATTATTAACATAATTCAAAACAATGAAAATTAAAAACTAAAAAAAATTAACATTGGGCTTATGGGGTTTCAAATCAAAATAAAATAATTGTAACAGCTGTTCATAATCAACTAGGGAACTGTCAAAGTAATACTCATGTTGTATATGAATTATTAACATGTGGTTTCCTGACAGCAGATATTAAAAGATTTGAGCGAATATTACATAAATAGAGTAGTAAAATAAATCAAATGGACATTGAGCTATAAATAACAAAATCAAATGGACAATGAGCTATAAATAACAACCGAAGTATATGAATTATTAACATAATTCAAAACAATGAAAATGAAAAACTAAAAAAATTAACATTGGGCTTATGGAGTCCAATAACGTGAGATCAATTATGACATTTTATTATTTATATATCTAGGGGTTATATATGTGTCTAACATTAATTGAAAAGTTCCCTACAAAAACGACATGAATCCAAAAGTATATATTGAAAGTGTAAATAAAGCTGGTTTTTATATTATTGATTTTTAAAGCAACTGAATGATTTTTGATTAAACTTACAATTTACATAAACTATTATTCATAGTATAAAGATTTTTAGATGTCGTTTTTGTAGCTAATTCCTCAATTAATTTTAGACTGTTTCTTTTTCTCCCCGCCGCCACATCGCTGGGATGAATTTTTCCCCAGTTAATTTTAATTTTTCTTTTAATTTTCTCTTTCTTTCGGTTTTACTAATTCGCGGCCTTTTACGAGATTTTTTTTTATTTGACCGCTTTCGGGTTTTTTGAAATGATATTATTTCCAATCTGACAAAACTGTTGAACAGTTTCGTGTCGTAGTTTGTGGCGGAGGGGGGATAAAAGGGCCGGGCCGAAGGATTAGGTGGAGTATCCTCTAGGGAGCCAATAACCTGAAAACAAATTGAGATCAATTATAACATTTTATTATTATTTATATATCTGTATTCAATATTTTTTATCAGCAATGAGATCTCTTTGCAACCAGGGCAAATGAGTATATCTTATCCAAGCTAATTCACTGTGATATTCTAAAAGTAAATTTCTTATATCTGTTCTAATGATAGTGTTTGTGTGTGTGCAAATTATTACTGTACACGTTCTTTTCCAACGGAACTTCAAACTCAGTACACTGTTTTAAGTTATTTTAGGATTCTGTAATCAATGATTGTTCAAACAACCATTTCTTACATGCAAAGTAAAATCATACATGTTCAGGAAATTCTGATTAACTTAACATAATAACACAGAATTGTCCTTAGTTTAATGTTTATGTTATTTAAATTAACTTAGAATAGTGTTTTTTCTGATTACTTACTAGACACCGTTAGTACATAATTGTTTCACCAAAATAGGAGATAAAAAATCATTTAATAATTTTGGTAAACTTTTCATAGAGAAAAGCCCACTGTGCGCCGTTCCCGGCCGACTTCCAAGATCTCCTTTTCTGTGGCGGGTATTGCGAGCTACTGGACCTGTACGGTAAGGTCGAAATTAGCGTATCTCACGCGTTAGATATATTGGGACGTCGGGATTAAGAGAATAAGTATTAAAGTTCACAGTCGCTTGTTTTATTTTTATCCTATGAGTTAATTTTTGTTTGAGAAGTACAAAAGAAATATATTTCTCAGTGATAGGACGCGGTCCGTATCATGAAAGCCGAACTACCCGACCCGTCAATCCCCAGTGTGGGTAAACAACTGCCGTTGGTTAGCTTAACTTGATGAAAGCCACCGATAATTCCTTTGAAACACGCTTGTATGACAAAACCCGGTTTGGGGCGATTTGACGCAGTAGGCAAAGACGACTCGCACCGTCTTCGGATCAGCTAATTATTTAGACCATTTCCAGATGTTTTTTACCGGCGGCAACTAGCGCACCGGCCCCGGCTACGGCTGGGGACATATGACACGCGTCTCGCGACTCAACACTTCGTGCAAAGGTCACGCGGTCAATTCGCTCTCACGCCTTTTGTCAAATAACTATGGTTTATTATATTTACCTGATCATCGATGGTTGGATCGTCTCCCAGGGGACCCCCAATATCGCCCAACAGACTCATGATGTCGGGCAACGTGTTCTGCAAAAGATAACACGCGATAAATTAATTATTGATAAGGCAAACATGAGACTAAGGTAAATTAAAAACAAGTATAAAGATCAATTGGTTGTAGACCTGCGATTTGACGCAGTAGGCAAAGACGACTCGCACCGTCTTCGGATCAGCTAATTATTTAGCCCATTTCCAGATGTTTTTTACCGGCGGCAACTAGCGCACCGGCCCCGGCTACGGCTGGGGACATATGACACGCGTCTCGCGACTCAACACTTCGTGCAAAGGTCACGCGGTCAATTCGCTCTCACGCCTTTTGTCAAATAACTATGGTTTATTATATTTACCTGATCATCAATGGTTGGATCGTCTCCCAGGGGACCCCCAATATCGCCCAACAGACTCATGATGTCGGGCAACGAGTTCTGCAAAAGATAACACGCGATAAATTAATTATTGATAAGGCAAACATGAGACTAAGGTAAATTAAAAACAAGTATAAAGATCAATTGGTTGTAGACCTGCAATCAATATTCTTAGTGAGCGGAATATTTTGGTCCATCACTACTTAACTAATTATAGTCAATTTATATCAGCAGAGTACGAACTATAATTTATATGACATCATAATTCACTCTTGTAATACTACGCTTGTAAAATATCAATTAAGTTGTTTCGTATAAATATGTGGTTGTAACTTTCGATTGCAATTGGGGTATTTAGTTTTAAAGTAAAATAAAATCCCGTAATATAAATAAGTACAATTATATACTCTTTCTTATATGAACAATGTTTGCATAGTTGTTTGGTTGATTGCAAAATTATCTCGAAAACGACTCCGGGCTTATGGGGTTAAAAATCAAAATAAAAGAATTGTACCAGCTGTTCATAATCAATCGGAAAAGTGTCAAAGTAATACCCCTTGCTTATAATTGTTGGCATGAAGTTTCCTAAGATCAATGACTAAAGCTATTGGATGAAGATTGTATTTATAGATTAGTCATATCGGAAATAGTTCAAAGGGGGCGAGCAAAGCTCACCCCAGATAGTTTCAATTTCATAACATCAGACTAAGCAATATTACAAAAAAAGAATAGATCGAATACAACATTTTAATTAAAAATTCAAAATCCCAAAATTTGAATAGCAATGGTTTTATATTTAATAATTATCTTTAAACTCACCGTTTCTTCATCTTCAACCGTCAAATCTACGATTGGTATATGTGAAGGATCCTTGCCAAACCCAAATACTTGGCGGAAAGGCGGCGGACTCTTAATGGGTAGTGCCGGACACTGGGAAAATACATTTTATTGATTAAATATTTGTATAAATAGCTCTCCTTTATCTCTAGATAAGGTTTAGATTTTAAGTTATAAAAATACTGTATTATTTATTACAAAACCTTTTCCAATCAGTTTTAAAGTAAAATAAATTTGCGCTTTTCCAATCAGCCCTAATAGCACACGTTGTTGACCCAACGATGGGGAATGGTAGGGATGGTTAGAAGTGGTTGGAGACGTTGGGCCAACCAACCAATCGTTGTTAACTCACGTTGGTAAATCCAACCATAGCAGACATAGGGCCATCAAAAGCTATGGTAGGCAAATCATACTACATTATTATTAATAATAGTAATGTATATATTATAGTATACCGTATTAACATCATATATTTTATTATTATAATTATATTAATTTGCTCATAATTTAGTTCATCATATTTCATAGCAAGAATAGATACATAAATCAAAAAAACCAAATTATATTGTCCCAACTTTTATTCTCTTATTACAGTGATTTTCGCAGATTAATTTATATAAAAATTAAAGGAAATATTGTCCATTGTCCTAGTCGTGTAGGTGTACGCTATTGGTAATTTTTATATCCTAGTCCTTCCATTCTCATACACAAGTCAGAGTGGCCGCGAGTGTTAAGGCGAGTGTACAGTAAATCAAAGGCCGTAGGTAAGACTCGACCAGGACAAATTTTGCTATTCAAATCGTTTATAAAATTATTTACAAGTAGATTGATCATGGTCGAGAGGTTTTTCGAGCTGATTGTTATATATGTAGATTTTAATAACTTTAAAAGTATTATGATACACACCCATAAGGTCGGTTGTTGATTTGGTTCGGGCGGAGTCAGATGTTTTCTTTTTATAAAATGAACCTTCCTCATGTGTCTCCGCCACGAGTCTCGGTTTGGCAAAGCCTTGTCACATAGGGCACACAAATATTCCATGATCTGAAATATATACATTGGTATTTAAAACATAAATAATAATTATATACCCCCGTCACAGCAAACCTGCATACTCAGCGAATTTCCAATGCATAATATATGTCTTAATAACACACAAAGTTGCATACCTAATTACATAAAAATATATTCATAAACAGGCGATATATACAAATTATTCTCCATAAGAATAACATAGGGGATGAGTACGTAGGTTTGCTGCAAAAAGGCTCTATATTTCGGTGGATCTGAAGACAAAATCAAGGGGAAGACAAAAGGTTGTTTAGCGTGGCCACATTTTGAGTTCCCAGCTAATGAATGACTAAAAGTAAGGCATTATAATTAAGATGGATCAATCCTCTATGTTGTTTTTTCTGTCCTGTCTCTAGACTCTAGACCTAGGACAGATTGTTTTATGTCAGCCAGCAATATCAGCTGAGAAAACAAATTGGGTTTCAACCCTAGTATTTGACAAATTTTCAATGGAATTTTCTAATTTTTGCATCTTTTGAAAGTAAGTATATAATCCTTATACCTTTTAGAATATTATTAGCTATTAGAAACATAACTATACCGAATTCGTTTCTGATAAATATGTATTTTTTCAAACTTCCTCCTGCAACCATTTTGGGGTTATGTTTTGTTTACATAATTTCAAGATTTATTAAAAAATATTCTGACGACACACGAGTTATCAAAACATGTTTTTAAAACCAGAAACTATTTTAGTTTTAAAATACAAAAAGGGAATGTTTTTGTCTTTATTGCAAATATATTATTAGTGATAAACTACAAGTAGGTAGTGTGTACTTAACCTAAGTACAAATTCTTAAGACTAGTATGTTTATACTGCAAGTATATTTTTCACTTCAAACCGATGATTTTGATCTAACAATGATGTATTGAAATATTAAATTGAACATTATTTATTTCTTATAAAGTTATCAAACGGCTTTTTATCGATACATCATAGACCAAGGCTGAAGTAGGCTTGTGACATATTTTACAGTCATAAGGGCAAAATCCACTCTACAACCATTTTCTTCGGACTAAAAACGTCTTAAAACAATGTTTTTAGTAACATAATTAAGTTAATAATCAACTAAAAACATATAAACTTACATTTCAAGATATTCTGGCCAATTTTGTTATCATATCTATCTAGTCCACCTCATTGCGTGGCATAAGTGACCTATCTCAAGTTTAGGTTAGGTTATGTAAATAGGTGGACCTAACCTAACTTTTGTTGAAGTAGGCCAGTTTTGGCACGCGGTTAGGTTAGTTGAAAAAGTTGTTACATTCACTTAATGTATAAATTTATGTTGAAACATAAATAGACTAAAGCCATAATTATATGCTGTAACTTGTTACATGATCTTTTTGGGGTTTTCGGGTTGCGACTACTAAGCGATGGATGAGAGAAAAATTATACATAGGGGAGATTCGCTAAAACGAGTTTATTCAAATATCAATATAACTCAATGGGGTTAAGCCATATACCCTATAGGGTTTAGCGAATTTTCCCTCTAGGGAAGAAGCTATTAACCTAGGTCTCGTGGTAAGAATTGAACTTAAGGTAGATTACAAATACCCCCGTCGCAGCAAATCTGCATACTCAGTGAATTTCCAATGCAAAAAATATGTCTTAATACCACATAAAGCCGCATACCAAGTTTTATAAAAATATATTCACACATAAGCGATGTTAATTATTCTCCATAAGAATAACATTGGTAATGAGTACGTAGATTTGCTGAAACAAGGAACACAAACAATTGGTTTTTATGCAAATATAAATAGAATTTAACTAGGAGAAGCCACATACGAAGTTTCATCAATATTCAATCATAAATAAGTGCTTTATAACATTCTAGTTATTCTCCATAAGAATAACATGGGGGCTGAGAAAGCAGGTTTGCTGCAACAAGGAACAAAAATGGGTTTTTATATAATTATCAATATAACTCAACCAAGTGAAGCTAGATACCAAGTTTTATTAATTTATATTCATAATTAAGGGAGTCATTACAGTTTACTTATTCTCCATAAGAATAACATTGGACAACGTACTGTGTTTATCACTTTGAATATCTCTGCAACGGTTGGGCGTAGAATCACAATTTAAACACCAAAATGATTGTTTTGTGGAAATGAACAGATTGGTAAAAGCAAATGTGAAGTTTCATTAAAATAAACTGAGGAAAAGCCAACAACATTTTCCCATAAGATTAACATGGGAGATTTTGAGTTTGTTTTTTGGATTTTCTCCGCAACCACTTAACCTAGGTTAATAATTCAAAATACTATATTATTTGTTTTTTTAAACTCTATAACATGGTCGAAACCAAAATTAAGTTTTTTAAAATTTTTTGGGTGAAAAATACAAAAAACTGGTTTTTGGAAAATTTAAAACCCCCATAAACCCCCCTTCCCATGGTCCGATTTTTCTGGTTTTCGAACTTAAAGTCATGAATGTCATTTTACACGTTTGAGCCAAATTTCATCAAAATCGGACGTTTTTTACTCAAGTTATCGTGTTAACGGACACGTATATAGATATATATAAATTTGAACGAATAGTGTAACTTGAGTAAAAACGTCCAATTTCGATTAAATTTAGCTCAAGTGTGTAAAGTGATATTTTTGACTTTAAGTTCGAAAACCAGAAAAATCGGTCAATGGGAAGGGGTTTTTAATTTTCCAAAAATCAGTTTTTTTGAATTTTTTACCCAAATATTTTTGAAACACTTAATTTTAATTGGACCATGTTATACAGCTTAAAAAAATAAACAATATAGTACTTATTTTAAATTATTAACCTAGGTTAAGTGGTTGCGAAGAAAATCCAAAACAGCCGCTCATAAAATCTCCCATGTTAATCTTATAGGAAAGAGAGTTAATTTTATTGTAAACTTCACAATTGCTTTTATAAATCAGTTTAGCTCCTCAAAACGATCGTTTTGGTGTTTAAATTGTGATTCTACGCCGAACCGTTGCTGAGATATTCAATGTGCTAAACACAGTACGTTGTCTAATGTTATTCTTATGGAGAATAACTAAAATGTTATATGGCGCTTATTTATGATTGAATATTGATGTAACTTGGTATGTGGCTTCGCCTAATTATGTGAATATATTTTTATGAGACTTGGAATGCGGCTTTATGTGGTATTAAGACAAATATTTTGCATTTGAAATTCGCTGAGGACGCAGGTTTGCTACGACGGGGTAATTTGGATTTTCTTTGCAACCACCTAACCTAGGTTAATAATTCAAAATACCATATTATTTGTTTTTAGCGAATTTCCCCTATAGGGAAGAAGCTATTACCGTAGTCGGCATGGTAAGACCTAGGCCCGGGACCATGATAACTTTTCGTTTTGAGGTCCCCAGACCCCAAAAACACCATTCATTCGAAATTGTATATATAGATATATGTGTCCGTGGGTGCGATAACTCTCGTAAAAAAGGTCCGATTTTGATGAAATTTGGTACAAACGTGTAAAGCAGCATTTATGACTTTAAGTTCGAAAACCAGACGGATAGACCTATCCGAAGGGGTATTTTGGGGGGTTTTGTACCCCAAAAATGGGTTTTTGAGTTTTTTACATACAATTTTTGAAAAAGTAAAATTTTATTTTTCCCATTGGAATCAGCTTAAAAAGACGCACAATTTATGTTTTAATCATTGCTCTACATCAATTGGTTACTGAGATATTGAAAGTGCTAAACACAGTACGTTGTCCAATGTTATTCTTATGGAGAATAATTAACGTGTTATCTCCTTTAATTATGAACATAAATTAATAGAACTCGGTATGTGGCTTTACCTAGTTGAGTTATAATGATATTTGTATAAAAGCCCAATTTTAGTGTTCCTTATTTCAGCAAACCTGCATACTCAGCCGCCATGTTATTCTTATGGAGAATAATTAACGTGTTATCTCCTTTAATTATGAACATAAATTAATAGAACTCGGTATGTGGCTTTACCTAGTTGAGTTATAATGATATTTGTATAAAAGCCCAATTTTAGTGTTCCTTATTTCAGCAAACCTGCATACTCAGCCGCCATGTTATTCTTATGGAGAATAATTAACGTGTTATCTCCTTTAATTATGAACATAAATTAATAGAACTCGGTATGTGGCTTTACCGAGTTGAGTTATAATGATATTTGTATAAAAGCCCAATTTTAGTGTTCCTTATTTCAGCAAACCTGCATACTCAGCCCCATGTTATTCTTATGGAGAATAATTAACGTGTTATCTCCTTTAATTATGAACATAAATTAATAGAACTCGGTATGTGGCTTTACCGAGTTGAGTTATAATGATATTTGTATAAAAGCCCAATTTTAGTGTTCCTTATTTCAGCTAACCTGCATACTCAGCCGCCATGTTATTCTTATAGAGAATAATTAAAATGTCATAAATCGTTTATTTATGAATGTATATTGATGAAACTTGGTATGTGGTATTAAGATAAATTAATATGCATTGGAAATTCGCTGAGTATGCAGGTTTGCTGCTACGGGTATATTTTAAAGCTCTATAACATGGTCAAAACCAAAATTAAGTTTTTAAAAATTTTAGGGTGAAACATGAAAAAAACTGATTTTTTGAAAATTTAAACCCCATAAAACCCCCAAGGTCCGACCTCTTTAGAGATACATGTAAAACTCCAATGAGTTTGTAAATAAAATAATCCCCTTAAAACTAATTTTGCGAGTCAAGATTGACGAGTATTATACCACTGTTTCGAAGCTAAAGCTATGTAAATAATTTCATTAAACAAATATTTGATGAATGTCAATAATATTTAGCCTTCAATTAAATATATTTATGGATTGTTTTTACTTTAAAAGTTTAAACATATTTTCTCCAAACTACATATATAAATGTAAACAACTGAACTTACCTCACAGTGCAGCCTAGAATGCAATGCATGAACCGCCGAGATTGCAACTCATTAAATGCAGCTGCACTCGACCAAAAAACTAGGTTAGATAACGCGTTTTTTCGTAATCAACTCATTATTTGCAGCTGCACTCGACCAAAAAACTAGGTTAGATAACGCGTTTTTTCGTAATCAACTCAAGATTGCAACTCATTAAATGCAGTTACACTCGACCGCAATTATAAGCCTCTCTCTCTCACTTTAACTATCTTGTGAACCTTCGAGATTGCAACCGACTCACTCATTAACCCTACGGGCGACCATTAAGGTCCAAAATTTTCCAATGCTAAAAAGTAATTTATAATTAACTCAAAAGTGGACAAGTTATATATACCATTTGAAAGATGACATTCTGAACTTTCATTTTAGCGAATTTCCCCTATAGGGAAGAAGCTATTACCGTAGTCGGCATGGTAAGACCTAGGCCCGGGACCATGATAACTTTTCGTTTTGAGGTCCCCAGACACCAAAAACACCATTCGTTTGAAACTGTATATATATATGTCCGTGAGCACGATAACTCTCGTAAAAATTATCCGATTTTGATGAAATTTGGTATAAACGTGTAAAGCAACATTTATGACTTTAAGTTCGAAAACCAGCCAGATCGCTCTATCCGAAGGGGTATTTTTTGGGGGGGTTTGTACCCCAAAAATGGGTTTTTCGAATTTTTTACATATAATTTTGGAAATAGTCAAATTTTATTTTTTCCCATTGGATTCAGCTTAAAAAACACACAATTTGGTATTTTGATCATTTCTCTACGTCAATTGGTTACCGAGATATTGAAAGTGCTAAACACAGTACGTTGTCTAATGTTATTCTTATGGAGAAAAATAAAAATTTTATATCTCGCTTATTTATGAACGTATACTGACGAAACTTGGTATACGGCTTCATCTGGTTGTGGACCATTGATATTTGCTCAAAAAAAACAATTTTTTACCCAAGGCTCCCGTAGCAGCAAACCTGCGTACTCAGCCCCATGTTATTCTTATGGAGAATAAGTAACGTGTTATCTGCCTTCATTATGAAAATAAATTAATGAAATTTGGTGTGTGGCTTTACCTACATGAGTTATATTGATATTTGTATAAAAGCCCAATTTTGTGTTCCTTACTTCAGCAAACCTGCATACTCACCTGCCATGTTATTATTATGGAGAATAATTAAAATGTCATAAATCGTTTATTTATGAATGTATATTGATGAAACTTGGTATGTGGCTTTATGTAGTATTAAGATACATTTATATGCATTGGAAATTCACTGAGTACGCAGGTTTGCTGCTAAGGGGGTATTATTTTTATATAAATGAACCATATAGCAGTTGTATAAGAAATCCAACTGCTCCAATTCGAACTAATCGTTTTCCATTTTGAAAATATCAAGCTCCACGACTGATCATTAGTTCATTTTGTTTATTAATAATAAAACACCTTAGTGATATTTCCATAAGAAAATAATTGTGTCTTTGAAGTCCAGCGGGGGCGTTGAATTGACTGTTTCATAAAATGAGACTGATATGTATAATCCACATACGATTTTAAAATTTGATGTTACTAAAATGAAGTCGAAATGATGGATATTTGAGATCAAAATGACTAATTGGTAAGATTAAAAGAGACCGATTTTTTTTAATTAATCTGTTAGAGAAGCTGAAATAACTGTTTATATCAACACTCCGTATTTCTTAAATGAGATTGATTTAATGGTTTCGCGTACAAAGAAAAGAGTTTGAAATGATATTGTTTTTTTTCTAAATAATGTGCGAGAGATTGATTTAATTATTTGTATCACATTTCTTGAAAATGAAAATTCCAAATAGAGTTTGAATTGCGTCTAAATGAGATTCATTTGACTATCTCACAAATAAAATATAGAGACTGAATTAATAAACTTCATGTGGTAAGTTCTAACAGGAAAGTATACGAGATCGAATTGGTTATCCTACGTCTATATATATATATATATATATATATATATATATATATATATATATATATATACCTATGTGTCCGTGGGTGCGATAACTCTCATAAAAAAAATTTGGTACATACATGTAAAGCAACATTTATGACTTTAAGTTCGAAAACCAGCCAGATCGCTTTATCCAAAGGGGTGTTTTTTTGTTTTTTTGGGGGGGGGTTTGTATCCCAAAAATGGGATTTGAGTTTTTTACATATAATATTTTAGTAAATTGAATTTTAATTTTCACCATAGAATTCAGCTTAAAAAACAAACAACTTGTTTTTTTATCATTGCTCTACGTCAATTGGTTACAGAGATATTGAAAGTGATAAACACAGTACGTTGTCCAATTTTATCCTTATGGAGGATAAGAAAATTGCTATATCTTACTTATTTATCAACTTATCCTGACGAAACTTGGTATATTGCTTAATACTGTTGTGGTCTATTGATATTTGCTCTAAAAACGAGTAGTTTTCTGATAGTTTCCGTAGCAGTAAACCTACATACTCAGGCCCCGTGTTATTCTTATGGAGAATAAGTAAAATGTTATAATCCTTAATTATGAACATAAATTAATACAATTTAGAATGTGGCTTCACCTAGTTAAGTTATAAACAATTTTCATAAAAACCCATTTGTTGTGTACCTTGTTTCAGCAAACCTACATCCTCAGACGCCATGTTATTCATATGGAGAATAATTAAAATGTCATAAATAATTTATTTATGCATGTGTAATGATGAAACTTGGTATGTGGGTTTAAGTGGTATTAAGTGGTATTAAATACATATATATGCATTGGAAATTCGCTGAGTACGCAGGTTTGCTGCTACGGGGGTATTTAATAACTCCGATCTTAGGGTTCCGCTCCGCTGGCTAAAATATTGTTATTTTTATTATCATACCTTTTTTATTATTAAAATTATATAGTTGTCTCTTTATGGTTTCAAAATAATTTTAGTCAAATATTACAAAAAAAACAACACATAAAATGAAAATGCAAAATAAGGTAAACTGTATTAATTTTACATTTTATGATAGTACTAGCAGTTACCCGCGGGCTTCGCCCCGTTTGAATTTACTGTGAGTCTGTTTATCCAAATAGTGTTAATTTTGTATCCATATCAAAAATTCAAAAAAAATATATATATATAAAAGAAACCAATAAAAATAAAAATATTACTAAAATTTTGTATTCATGACAAAAACAAAAAAACTAAAATATCATAAAATTCAAAAATTAGCTTTTAACCTGTCACACCACAACACAAAATAAAGATCATAAACAACAGAAACAGGTGGTAATGTAGAGTTTGCAAGACACTCGCCAATTTTTAACGTTATTGGCTTACTCCAGTTCAAAAGAATTATAAATCAACGTTCTACCGTGGTTTTACCATAGACTAACTACAGTACTACTGTAGTTAGTCTTTGGTTTTACTGTGTGTGTAGAATAGCAACAGCTGTTTACAATATTTTAAATTAGTCACCTGATATCATCAAAACAAATCTTTCTTCCATAAGAATAACATGGTAACTTTGAAGGTCTGTGGGGCGGAGCCCTATGGAGAATGGAGATACCGGCGTGTAAACTGCTTAGTTGTCCTATTTAAGACCTAAAGAATCAGTGTACAAAATTTCAGCTCTACCTACATGGGAAGGTGGAGAATTCTTGATGAGTGAGTCAGTGAGGGCGTTGCCTTTTATAGGTATAGATTACAAAATATATTACGTAAAGTTCTTGAAAATAATTAGCGTCACCCAGTGGCGGATCCAGCCAGGGGGCGCGGGGGGCGCGCGCCCCCCCCTTGGACTCAGAAAATGTGTAATTAATAGTATTGACTATATATCTTTACTAGACTGAAAACCTTATGGGCCCGTCTGATAACAAAAGAGGCGGGATTCTCCACGTAGTTCTGATAGAGGTGGATCTAGGAATTTGTTGAGGGGGGGCGCACTTGAGATTTTTTTCCCACTAAATGATAACGTCCCGCAGCAACGGGAGTCATTTGTTAGTACTCGCTAAATTCAATTAAATCATGATGCTAATAAATAAACACCACATTTTAACACTTATTTCGCAATGAAATGTGTAATATTGATGTATTCTACTCATACAATAAACAGTAAGTACATAAATATACACATTTTATACAACTACTACCTCAAAAAACAAAACTTTTATACCGATGTATTTACTTTCACGCACTACTAAAGGCTAAACCAACGCACACAAAATAGCTAAGGTAGAACGCAAAGGTTTCAGAAAAGAAGAAGATTGAGGAAGACTGCAGTTCAGTGCTGCGGTGTGTGCCACTAGGGCAACCAAAGGCAATAGTCCGGTGCTGTGGTGCGTTACCTTAGGGATGCTCGGCCCAAGCCCCTAGGCCGGTGCTGCGGTGTGTGCGCCTAGGGTAGCCAAAGGCAATAGACCGGTACTGTGGTGCGTTACCTTAGGGATGCTCAGTCCTGGCCGGTGCCTTTACCTTACAGCTAGTAAGTTGTGTTTGGCAATAGGCATTAATAGGGTTGGGGTCTAGGCCGCTGTACTAGTTTCTGTTTTTAATATTTGCAAATACATTATTTGCACCAACACGTCTTACCTACTGGGCGATGCTCTACAAAACGGAGCCCCCCTATAACGGGTCGCTACGAATAATTTTAACAGTACAATTATCATGGAATGTGTAGGCCAAGATAGTGAACCCCGTTGGTAGGACGGTAAGGAACCAAGTCGCCATATAAAGATACGTCCTTTATGTGTGTTAAGTAACTTACTGCATCCAAACATTTGTAAAGTAAACAGTTGCCGATCGATACATTAAATTAGGGAGTCACTGAGCTCCTTAATCCGACAAACACAACTTACTATCTGTAAGGTATAGGCACCGGGCAGGACTGAGCATCTCCTAGGGTAACGCACCACAGCAACGGCCATTGCCTTTGGCCGCCCTAGGGGAACACACCGCAGCACCGGCCTAGGGGCTTGGGCCGAGCATCCCTAAGGTAACGCACCACAGCACCGGACTATTGCCTTTGGTTGCCCTAGGGCAACACACTGCAGCACCGGCCTAGGGGCTTGGGCCGAGCATCCCTAAGGTCACGCACCACAGCACCGGACTATTGCCTTTGGTTGTCCTAGGAGCACACACCGCATCACCGACCTAGGGGCTTGGAACGAGCATCCCTAAGGTCACGCACCACAGCACCGGCCTATTGCCCTTGGCTGCCCTAGGAAAACACACCGCAGCACCGGCCTAGGGGCTTGGGACGAGCATTCCTAGGGTAACGCACCACATCACCGGACTATTGCCTTTGGTTGCCCTAGTGGCACACACCGCAGCACCGAACCTGTAGTCTTCCTCAATCTTCTTCTTTTCTGAAACCTTTGCGTTCTACCTTAGCCATTTTGTGTGCGTTGGTTTAGCCTTTAGTAGTGTGTGAAAGTAAATACATCGGTATAAAATTTTTGTTTTTGAGGTAGTAGTTGTATAAAATGTGTATATTTATGTACCTACTGTTAATTGTATCAGTAGAATACATCAATATTACACATTTCATTGCGAAATATGTGTTACAATGTGGTGTTTTATTTATTAGCATCATGATTTAATTGAATTTAGTGAATACTAACAACTGTCTCCCGTTGCTGCGGGACATAATCGTTTAGTGAGAAAAAAATCTCAAGTGCGCCCCCCCCTCAACAAATTCCTAGATCCGCCCCTGGCGTCACCCCGATCGGGGTACTTTGTGACGTAGATTTGAACTTGTTATAAACATCACAATGTCTTCAAACATCGATATCTTGTAGCTTGTAATGTGTATTTCTGAAGTAAAATGTTTGATTGCCACTAAACGACAAAGACAGTCAAATAGCGGCAAAAAACAGTAACCTTCCAAATTATGACTGTCACCCTGATTGGAGTGATAGTGCTCACGAACGAGCTAACTGGTGTCACCCCGTCGGGGAGACATGGCAGCTAACGGGTTAAATTCAGCTCTGATTGGGACCCTTAAAAACTGAAAATCTTTTGATGTAAAGGGCTTTTCAAATAAAACTTAAAAGATCATAACACAAAGGGTTTTATTCCGGTTGTTATTCTGCATGAATATCACTATTTTAATAAATGGATTAGTATAATTTTTATTTCCATAATTTTAGATAGCAAAATATGCTATAGTTCAGTTATTCGGGTAATTTAGTTTATACCCTTATACTCAGTTAATGTTCATTTATATAAGTTGGCAGCAATGCAAGTTTTTAGGTAAATTTGCGAAAGTAAGTTTAAACATGTTTGTACTGGTTCAATCCACTGAAACAGTTTTAACAAGTTAGCGGTTTTATTCATTACCGTCAGAATAATAGTCATTATTACCAGTGATTAATTAAATGTGTCAAAACTAGTTGCATTGCATTATAACGTGGCAATTGTTCTTAATACACTACTTAAAATATTCTAGTATGGCCTCCTCAGTTGGCAAAGGTGTCGGCTCTTTAATTACCCCATTTAAGACTTCAAAATTGAAGTAAGTTAATTTAATATAGACATTTTTTTACTATAGGGAATGTTATCAATAATGGTATATTGGTATGGAACCATAGTTTTATTCTTTTGGGTGTTTAAAACACGATTTCTCGAAATGAGTATATTTAAGACTAGAACAGTCCACTCGACCAGTCTTAAGTTTCATCGGTGTCTTAGACAATGATTTTAATGATCAATGACCACGGCAGTGACCTTGGAGCAGTGGTGAGTCCAGAAGGGGTGTAGGGGGCAATCACCCCTCCCTCAGCCAGATAAAAATGTATTGAAATTTTAAACATTCTCACTAAACTTTAACTAAGCTTATATTATTATTTACGTTATCTGAATCCAAAATTTAATTCCCCACTGTTTTAACATATATACCATCAAACGGGGCTACTTTGTGCGCGCGTGGGGGGGGGGGTGGGGGGGGCTACTTTGTACAAACTTTCAAAAATCTGTTAAAAAAATCATATCTCCCACAATTTTTATTATATTTTTAAGTTTTATGTATTAAAATTATAGTAAACTGTTAATTTTTAATAAAAAAATATTACAACACATTACAGATTAAATTTAAAAAATTAAAGGTGTTTTTTTTCCGGAAAAAAAAGTTACCCAAACTTTTGTATGCACAGCTAACTGCATAAATGATCACAAGCTATAAATGTTATATGTTGTAGGCCCACTTTCTGGGATTCCAAACATATAAAATATGTTATGAAAAAATGAACCATTAAAATTTAAAAAAATTCTTTTGAAAAAGGTACAGAAATTTTTAAAACCTGGGGTAACTTTGTACACTGTTTATTTTCATGTTTTCATGCCATATCCTGCTTGCTTTTACCATATAACCAATCATAACCCCTACCCATGACAGAAGAGGGCTATTAAACTTCTCTCACAAGTTTGATGGGTTAGAAATACAATAATCAGCGACAACTTCGTAGCTACAGCAGATTTTCATCTGAAAGGGCTTGGCGACCCTTGCTTCTGGAGCCGATTTTCCTGGACATGACAAAAAAAAAGGCTAACTTAGAGCCATATACCATTTTTTTATTGTTAATAGCACTCTTTGGCAACATATTTCATGTATCATTACAATTCTATGCATATATATATATATATTTCAAAACCCCTATGTCGTACCAAATCCCCCGCGCAAGGTTTTTTTTTCAAATACCTGTAACTCCCAAAGTAATGGAGATAGAAAAATGGGAGTCAAACCAAATTGTACAAAATAGCCCCATCTATCAAATGCCTGTTACAAAATAGCCCCAAGTCTAACCACCTTGGAGCTATTTGCAAACTCTGTGACTGTACATAGTAGCCCCGGGCACAGGGCTACTTTGTACACTCAAATTTTTTTTAAATTGGGTATGAACCAGGGATTCAGCTGGGAACAAAATTCTTTGAGCGAAAATGCTACAAGCTTTCAAAGACTTTTAGCAAAAATATTTTCATTTCGCATTTTTATTGCGTGTTATTATAATATTTTTTGGTCTTAACTTGTTAGTGAATTTCCTTTGGAAAGTGAACTATTAGCATGACCCGCACGGTGAAACTTAAGCCCGGAACCACCATAGAAGTTCCTAACGTAACCCCCTGAACACGTTTTGGGGGGTCGTTCAAAATTTTATATATATATATATATACATATATATGTGTGTGTTTGCACTCTAGTGGTCACATTTTTTGTCCGATTGACTTCAAATTTGGTAGGGACGTTCCTTTCTGTAATCAGTTGGACAAGTTCGTTGGGTAAAACAATCGGAAAACTCTAAACCCTTTTTTTGGGGATTAATCTTTTAAATTTCGGGTTTTTGGGCCCAAAAAGGGTCAGAAAGCCCCGTATGTCAAATTAATGTATGTAAAAAGATGGGAATTTTTGAGGTAAAAGTTTTAAGCCCTCTCTCGTCATTCTAGCATACATATTTACCGAGTTATTAAAGAAAATGTGTTTTGGATAAACACAGTACGTTGTCTATGGGGGTTTTACACTAGAAAAGCCTGTTATTCCTTGGTTAGAGTACTTTTATCATCCCCAGCAACCTCACGCCTACTTTCAAGCCTGTCTGGACCTTCTCCTAACATTATAATGCGCAAAATTGTATTCCTAGCTTGGCAGGTAAATGAAACCAGGAGCATCAGAACAGCCAAAAATCACTGTTTTCAGATTTTAATAAAAATTGGAAAAAATGTATATTTTTACACTGATTTTGAGTTTAAAAAGTTTTTATGTGGAAATTCACTTCCCTCACATCAGCGTGCTGTGTGCGAACTCGTATTTTGCTTGTATTTGTTTTTAAGGTTTAACATTTAAATAATATATAATCCAGCAGAGTCTACTTTTCTTGGTAACTTATCCATTTTAACCATTAAAGTCTGTAATGGAAATATACTAAACATTATAATTGAATAAGCCTAATATGGCACCAGAATAACTAAAACTCACACACCCCAAACATTATACACTCTGAAACATAACCTCAAAGCATATTGCAATCGCATTTGCGCATCACCGATTTCGAGTTGTCTGTTTTCGCTACGGTACCTATCTCTACACTTTCGCCCGATCGTTGCGATTTAGAGCGACTCGTGCACGTGTAACCGTCCACATTCTGCAGCAACTCGAGATCGCGAGTGGCACTAAGTATGGAGGACCTACCGCTCGTCTCCTTTGACTCAGTCACAAAAACCGACAAGAATCGGTGCGATGGCGTGGCAAGCGCAGTTATCCCTTTGGTGGCGAACTAGCCCTCGACATTCTCGCATTCGCCGATTCGCTCGGCTAGACTCGACGACTACTACGGAGTTCGCGCCAAACCGAGTCACAGCGCATGACGTCTGCTAGGGGGTTAGCTACTATCACTACAACTGCCATATCAGTAATTCGCCCGTTCCGTTTACACGGTACGCAGTTGAAATCGACAGCAACTGATTACGTAATGTAGGCTCGTTTCCTCTACCACTCGCTCAGAGGCGATCGCTAAAGTGACGTAGTGCAACCAACGCAACGTTAAGCCTCTAAAACATCCCATCTACTCTTCTAATCTTTATTGGTTGTGGATCGTGATCACGGACTTTCAATACAATTTGTGTTGTTAAAACCAGATTTTCTGGAATAAAATTAAAAAATACTTTTCTTTGTAGCAAAAAAGCGACAGCCTGCCCAAATATTGTCGCATTTTCGTGGTGCATGTCACATTTTGCGACAAATGCGACCGCAGCTTAAACCCTGGAATGAACACTGATTTTTTTCTCCTACATAGCCTTATAGCTCTTGCAAATCCAGACAATTAGCCATTTTTTGGAAAAAAATATCTTCATAAATAAAAAAGTTATTACAAAAATTTGAAAATTTTGTTACAAAGTAAGTAACTGCCCCGTTTGACAGTAGGCCTAAATATTTTTAAAAATCAGTAACTAAATTCAGAACAGGATTTGTACCCAGAGGACACCACCCAAATGTGATGTGCAAGCAAAACCCTTAAAAAATAGTGGTATAGTCAACGTCAATCCGGAGCGAGGTGGAAACCCCCTTCGGTTATGCTTATATACAGTCCCCCACACACACTATCAACTCTTGAATTGCATAGTCATAAGGCCAACCAGTATCTTGCCTGGTTACCAGTGTAGGCCTACTTCTGGTTCAGAAACATTTTATTGTTTCAAGGAAATATCAAAACAAATCACATAATAATAATATGTATATTTGCCGAAAAACAATTATAACTGTGTAGGCTTTTTCATAAAATCAATGTCTAAAATATACTATTGCTAAATATTTGTACTTGTTTTGTTTTTCTTGTTAGTCTTTTTTCCGTCAAAAATTTATTCAATAATAAAGTATTATTTCCTAGAACTTTTTTCAATTTTGTATTTATTTTCTCAGTGATTAGCCTACATTAATTTTGTGCATTTTTTTATATGTATCATCATCATCTGTTTATTTTGTTCCAATATTGGAAGTAAATGAGTAGCTTACTATTAGTAAAAGTTTTGTGACCAAACGCCACATCAATGTAATTAATAAGAAATTTATTGAAGGTTTAATTATCATTACTTAATACAAAAATCAAACTAAGTATGTATATTACAATAATTTAAACTTGTATTTATATACACATTACACATTTATTCATAGCCTGCATGTAAAAAACACATTACTAAGGGGACAAAAACAAAAAATAATAATTTGTAAACTGCACTTAAAGGAGCAAGATTGTGAAAAATATAATTGTAGTACAGTAGGGTTTTGTCAACTAAAACAACATTATTGATGTATATTTCTAAATAATTTACTTTGTGTTTTTCAGTTTTCTTTTGATCAAAATTACTTATTTCAATCCATATTAAAAAATACTTAATCATAATTAATTTAGCTGTGCAATAACATTTGTTTTTAATTTTTAATATATTTTATACATTAATTTTAAAGCTAAGTAGATCAAGTAAAACAGACGAGTTCGCACTGACGTGAGGGAAGTGAATTTCCACATACAAAACTTTTAAAACTGAAACCCAATGTAAAAACATACATTTATACCAATTTTATTGAAATCTGAAAACATTGATTTTTTGGCTGTTCTGATGCTCCTGGTTTAATTTACCTGCAATGTTAGGAATACAATTTTGCGCATTATAAGATTAGGAGAAGGTCCAGTTAGGCTTAAAAGTAGGCGCGAGGTTGCTGGGGATGAAACAAATACACCAACAAATGAAAAACATGCTTTTCTAATATAAAAATCCCATAAGACAACGTACTGTGTTTAGCCGATATACATTTTCTTTAATAACTTGGTAAATATTTATGCTATAATGATGAGAGAGGGCTTAAAACTTTCGCTTCACTAATTCCCATTTTAATACATGTCTTTATTGTACTTTTGGGGCTTTTCTGACCCTTTTTGGGTCCAAAAAATCAAAATTTAAAAGAATTATCCCCAAAAAAATGGGTTTAAAGCTATCCGATTGTTTTGCCCAACGAACTTGTACAACTGATTATAGCAAGGATCGTCCCTACCAAATTTGAAGTAAATCGGACAAAAAATGTGACCGCTAGAGTGCATACACGCACGCACACATATATATATATATATATATATACACATATTTTATATATATATATATATAATTTTGAACGACGCCCCAAAATGTGTTCAGGGGGTCACGTTAGGAACTTCTATGGTGGTCCCGGGCTTAAGTTTCACCGTGCGGTTCATGCTAATAGTTCACTTTCCATAGGAAATTCACTAATAACGCATAGCGGCTTTTAAACATATTTTGAGCATTTCAGTTGGAGAGGAGACAAAATTAATAGTGGTCTTGATTATTGTGGATTGTCAAATGTTACACAATCAATGCTCTCCAAATTTTTGAAGGGGGGAGTGCTATCCCTTGCAGCCCCAAATTATGCCATGTTAAGGAGATTAATGCAATCCCTCACTCATCCCTTGGATTATGATCCAAAAGGGGATCATTAACTAAGGACTGTGACAAATCCAAGTCCATTTACAAAAATGAGGGACTTGTTTGAAATCAAAAAGCAATATATTTTTTAATCCAAAACCATTATCCACTCTTGCCCTTAGGGTAATAACATCAAACTTAAAATACCCCCGTCGCAGCAAACCTGCATACTCAGCGAATTTCCAATGGAGATATAAATGTCTTAATACTACATAAAGCCCCTTACCAAGTTTCATAAAAATATATTCACAAATAAACGATACATACAATTTTAATTATTCTCCATAAGAATAACATTTTGGGGCTGAGTACGCAGGTTTGCTGCATCAACGAACACAAAAAATGGGTTTTTATGCTAATATCAATATAACTGAACTAGGTGAAGTCATATACCAGTTTGTATTAATTTATGTTCATAGTTAAGGGAGACATAGCATTTAATTATTATCCATAAGAGTAACATGGGGCTGAGTACGCAGGTTTGCTGCTACGGGAGGCTTTGGCAAAAAAATTATTTTTTTGAGCAAATATCAATAGACCACAACCAGATGAAGCCTTATATACCAAGTTTCATTAGTATACGTTCATAAATATGCGAGATATAAAATTTGTTTTTTCCTCCATAAGAATAACATTAGACAACGTGCTGTATTTAGGCTTTCAATATCTCGGTAACCAATTGACTTAGAGAAATGATCAAAATACCTAATTGTGTGTTTTTAAGCTAAATCCAATGGTAAAAACTAAAATTTGACTATTTCAAAAGTTATATGTTACAAATTCAAAAACCCATTTTTGGGGTACAAACCCCCCCCCCAAAATACCCCTTCAGATGGAGCGATCTGGCTGGTTTTCAAACTTAGTCATAAATGTTGCTTTACACGTTTATACCAAATTTCATCAAAATCGGATTATTTTTACGAGAGTTATCATGCTCACGGACACACACACACATATATATTGTGTGTATATACATATATATATATAAAACAGTATATATTATATATATATATATATATATATACAGTTTCGAACGAATGGTGTTTTTGGGGTCTGGGGGACCTCAAAACGAAAAGTTATCATGGTCCCGGGCCTAGGTCTTACCATGCCGACTATGGTAATAGCTTCTTCCGTATAGGGGAAATTCGCTAAAACTAGACAACATTTAACATTGAGGTCTGTTTTAACTCCTTTACAAATTCAAAATATTAATACAAATTATAAGCATAAATTATTTTTTTAACATTATACTCATCAGTGTTTCACTCAGTGCGGCTGGTCTACTTATACAGGGTGTTTACAAACTCTCTACACCAACTTCAGGATGTTGTTACTTGGGTAAAAACAAAAACAAATTTCCCATGAAAATTTGGCCTATCTGGTGGCTCAGTTTTCCATCTTTGAGGCTATTTTTGTCTGTGTGTATGTATCTTTTTTTAATAAATACACCACACCTCAGGAACCACTTTGTGGTATTGACTTGAAATTTCGCAAAGTATTATCATTGTTTAAGACCAATTTGTTATTGAATTTAACATGTCTAGCTTCTACCGTTTCAAAATGGCGGCCATTAAAACCTTAAGCTGAATATATTAAAAATGGCAAATTTAGGAAAAAATTATTGTAGATGCAGTTAATAGATGCACAATGTTATGTCAAGGAAGATGGTATAAATATTTTAAAGATTGTTATCTGGGTAATTGCAATTTGTTAAATCAATGCTTGGTAAATTTTGGTAATTTTGATACAAACACTGTTCAATTTTTCACCTAAAAATTGCAATTATGCAGATATAATTTAATAAATCTTTAAAATCGTCATACAATCTGTTTTGGTAATAAACTGTCATCTTTACCGTATCTAAAGTATTTTTCTCAAATTTGTCGTTTTTAAGATATTAATTTTTAAACAATTTAAGTGGCCACCATCAATAGAAGCTAGAAACTTCTTATATAATAAATTATGAAGAAGCCGAAACAGTTTTCTACCACATTTACAAAAAGTTTACAGCAAGAAAATTTAACTACATGGATTGCCAATTTACCTATATACCTATTTCACAAAGATATTACAATTGGTAGTGATATCTTTGGGAGCGCATATCGAAGTAGTATTTGTTTTCCCTGGTTGTAGTTTTTAACAAGCACAAATTCTCTACCATGAAAAGAAATGAGTGCATCACAAAGGCTCCTCCAAATTACAGAAGAGGCAATAAGAGAAATGAATTACTTTTGATATTTTAAATATTTTTCGATACATGGTTATAGGCCTAGTTCTTGATTCTTGAGTATCATATGATTTATTAAGCTACAACTATAATAACAAAAGTTTGTTGTTATATCACTCATCATTTACCTTTACATTTATATAAACAGACAATTGCGATACATAACGTTATATTCTATTGAATCAAAATAAGTTTATTGCTTAACCGCACTGGAGTCAGAATTATATGATTCACTGACATATTAGCATGATTGAATGGGTTTCCATCTTGCACTGGGATTAAATCGGTGTATAGATGTATGTACACGGCTGTTCACAGTGCTTGGCATGTAGGGAAGGTAGTGTGAGAGATAGTGAATACCTCCCACCATTATTCCCCTCGAACGGTTGCGTACAATCAACTAAAAATTTCGCATGAACTGTAATGACTTCTTATATTTTTACATACCCTCTGCTTTGTTTACATTTTAAATCGGCTGTATGAAATAATATGAAGCCGTTTTAAATTAAAGATTATTGACGATAATAGAAGATTGGTCATTTGAATTAATGCTTATCAAGATTGACGTCTATGCCGAGTCTAGGTAAGCAAATAAGACGATCACGAGACTATTGATGCGTTGTAGTTCGCTTCACTCGTGTTATTCCAGCTGATTATTTAGCCTACATTGTTAAATGACTTGCCGCTTCGCCGCATATCGCTCTCCCGAGTCCCGAGCGACTCGACGAACAGCACAAATGTAAACGGTGACCAAACATATGTTTTGACAGAAAGATGCATATTCGTAGGCTGACTGTACTAAGACGAGTGGAGGGGGAAAGGCTTTACTGCGCATGCACAAACCAGGTGCCAAGCACCGCGAACAGGGCTACAGGGCTGTCCCCAGGGGCAGATCCAGAGATTATGTTTGGGGGGGCAGTCACCGAAAGTTAGCCCTCCCCCTTCCCCTGGGTGGTCCCTGGCACCCCCATTATATTTTTAACTACATGAAATTATACAACGAATGAAAGTAAGTTAACATAATATATCAATAACCTTGTACTCAAGAAAAAAGCAAACATAAACTTTATAAGCAAGCTAAACAAAAATTAACTTTAGTTCTACTGCGCCTGACCGTAAATAAAAATAACAAATTAATATTTAGGCATAATACTTTTTTCTACGTCATCTGTAGGCATCAAAGAACAAGTAAGATGCCTAAATAAACAATTTATTTTAGTAGTTACCCACACGAAAAACTATTTACAAAACATATTTGAAATCTGCAATACTGAACTATGCTACGCGAAGATACAATGAGGAATGAGGCTGACAGCCAAGGTCAACGACTCGAAAATGAAAATGTCGTACCACTTTTGTACAAAATAAAATACTTGGCGTATGAGCTTCCATTTATAATCAATTTTATCTGTTTCCTATTATTTCATTACATATAATTTGAGGCACCTTTAGCTTCCAGCCTAGCCACTGGATATGTATTGCTTAGCAATGGATTACGCGGTTTTACACAAAAATCAAACTTAACCTGTAAACAAAACACAGGTGACAGCAGATGGTAGACGGGCGAAATCCAGTAAAAAATAATCAACGAATACAATGGTAGCAACCTTTGCTGTGTGCTGTGTGCAACCTTTGCTAAAATCAACCTCCAAGACCATGTTGAAAACACTGAATTTTCAGTCTGACAACTGACAAAACTGCAACAACCTCGCGAACATAGACAGTACGTTGTCTATGGGGGTTTTACACTAGAAAAGCCTGTTATTCCTTGGTTAGAGTACTTTTATCATCCCCAGCAACCTCACGCCTACTTTCAAGCCTGTCTGGACCTTCTCCTAACATTATAATGCCAAAATTGTATTCCTAGCTTGGCAGGTAAATGAAACCAGGAGCATCAGAACAGCCAAAAATCACTGTTTTCAGATTTTAATAAAAATTGGAAAAAATGTATATTTTTACACTGATTTTGAGTTTAAAAAGTTTTTATGTGGAAATTCACTTCCCTCACATCAGCGTGCTGTGTGCGAACTCGTATTTTGCTTGTATTTGTTTTTAAGGTTTAACATTTAAATAATATATAATCCAGCAGAGTCTACTTTTCTTGGTAACTTATCCATTTTAACCATTAAAGTCTGTAATGGAAATATACTAAACATTATAATTGAATAAGCCTAATATGGCACCAGAATAACTAAAACTCACACACCCCAAACATTATACACTCTGAAACATAACCTCAAAGCATATTGCAATCGCATTTGCGCATCACCGATTTCGAGTTGTCTGTTTTCGCTACGGTACCTATCTCTACACTTTCGCCCGATCGTTGCGATTTAGAGCGACTCGTGCACGTGTAACCGTCCACATTCTGCAGCAACTCGAGATCGCGAGTGGCACTAAGTATGGAGGACCTACCGCTCGTCTCCTTTGACTCAGTCACAAAAACCGACAAGAATCGGTGCGATGGCGTGGCAAGCGCAGTTATCCCTTTGGTGGCGAACTAGCCCTCGACATTCTCGCATTCGCCGATTCGCTCGGCTAGACTTGACGACTACTACGGAGTTCGCGCCAAACCGAGTCACAGCGCATGACGTCTGCTAGGGGGTTAGCTACTATCACTACAACTGCCATATCAGTAATTCGCCCGTTCCGTTTACACGGTACGCAGTTGAAATCGACAGCAACTGATTACGTAATGTAGGCTCGTTTCCTCTACCACTCGCTCAGAGGCGATCGCTAAAGTGACGTAGTGCAACCAACGCAACGTTAAGCCTCTAAAACATCCCATCTACTCTTCTAATCTTTATTGGTTGTGGATCGTGATCACGGACTTTCAATACAATTTGTGTTGTTAAAACCAGATTTTCTGGAATAAAATTAAAAAATACTTTTCTTTGTAGCAAAAAAGCGACAGCCTGCCCAAATATTGTAGCATTTTCGTGGTGCATGTCACATTTTGCGACAAATGCGACCGCAGCTTAAACCCTGGAATGAACACTGATTTTTTTCTCCTACATAGCCTTATAGCTCTTGCAAATCCAGACAATTAGCCATTTTTTGGATAAAAATATCTTCATAAATAAAAAAGTTATTACAAAAATTTGAAAATTTTGTTACAAAGTAAGTAACTGCCCCGTTTGACAGTAGGCCTAAATATTTTTAAAAATCAGTAACTAAATTCAGAACAGGATTTGTACCCAGAGGACACCACCCAAATGTGATGTGCAAGCAAAACCCTTAAAAAATAGTGGTATTAGTCAACGTCAATCCGGAGCGAGGTGGAAACCCCCTTCGGTTATGCTTATATACAGTCCCCCACACACACTATCAACTCTTGAATTGCATAGTCATAAGGCCAACCAGTATCTTGCCTGGTTACCAGTGTAGGCCTACTTCTGGTTCAGAAACATTTTATTGTTTCAAGGAAATATCAAAACAAATCACATAATAATAATATGTATATTTGCCGAAAAACAATTATAACTGTGTAGGCTTTTTCATAAAATCAATGTCTAAAATATACTATTGCTAAATATTTGTACTTGTTTTGTTTTTCTTGTTAGTCTTTTTTCCGTCAAAAATTTATTCAATAATAAAGTATTATTTCCTAGAACTTTTTTCAATTTTGTATTTATTTTCTCAGTGATTAGCCTACATTAATTTTGTGCATTTTTTTATATGTATCATCATCATCTGTTTATTTTGTTCCAATATTGGAAGTAAATGAGTAGCTTACTATTAGTAAAAGTTTTGTGACCAAACGCCACATCAATGTAATTAATAAGAAATTTATTGAAGGTTTAATTATCATTACTTAATACAAAAATCAAACTAAGTATGTATATTACAATAATTTAAACTTGTATTTATATACACATTACACATTTATTCATAGCCTGTATGTAAAAAACACATTACTAAGGGGACAAAAACAAAAAATAATAATTTGTAAACTGCACTTAAAGGAGCAAGATTGTGAAAAATATAATTGTAGTACAGTAGGGTTTTGTCAACTAAAACAACATTATTGATGTATATTTCTAAATAATTTACTTTGTGTTTTTCAGTTTTCTTTTGATCAAAATTACTTATTTCAATCCATATTAAAAAATACTTAATCATAATTAATTTAGCTGTGCAATAACATTTGTTTTTAATTTTTAATATATTTTATACATTAATTTTAAAGCTAAGTAGATCAAGTAAAACAGACGAGTTCGCACTGACGTGAGGGAAGTGAATTTCCACATACAAAACTTTTAAAACTGAAACCCAATGTAAAAACATACATTTATACCAATTTTATTGAAATCTGAAAACATTGATTTTTTGGCTGTTCTGATGATCCTGGTTTAATTTACCTGCAATGTTAGGAATACAATTTTGCGCATTATAAGATTAGGAGAAGGTCCAGTTAGGCTTAAAAGTAGGCGCGAGGTTGCTGGGGATGAAACAAATACACCAACAAATGAAAAACATGCTTTTCTAATATAAAAATCCCATAAGACAACGTACTGTGTTTAGCCGATATACATTTTCTTTAATAACTTGGTAAATATTTATGCTATAATGATGAGAGAGGGCTTAAAACTTTCGCTTCACTAATTCCCATTTTAATACATGTATTTATTGTACTTTTGGGGCTTTTCTGACCCTTTTTGGGTCCAAAAAATCAAAATTTAAAAGAATTATCCCCAAAAAAATGGGTTTAAAGCTATCCGATTGTTTTGCCCAACGAACTTGTACAACTGATTATAGCAAGGATCGTCCCTACCAAATTTGAAGTAAATCGGACAAAAAATGTGACCGCTAGAGTGCATACACGCACGCACACATATATATATATATATATATATATATACACATATTTTATATATATATATATATAATTTTGAACGACGCCCCAAAATGTGTTCAGGGGGTCACGTTAGGAACTTCTATGGTGGTCCCGGGCTTAAGTTTCACCGTGCGGTTCATGCTAATAGTTCACTTTCCATAGGAAATTCACTAATAACGCATAGCGGCTTTTAAACATATTTTGAGCATTTCAGTTGGAGAGGAGACAAAATTAATAGTGGTCTTGATTATTGTAGATTGTCAAATGTTACACAATCAATGCTCTCCAAATTTTTGAAGGGGGGAGTGCTATCCCTTGCAGCCCCAAATTATGCCATGTTAAGGAGATTAATGCAATCCCTCACTCATCCCTTGGATTATGAACCAAAAGGGGATCATTAACTAAGGACTGTGACAAATCCAAGTCCATTTACAAAAATGAGGGACTTGTTTGAAATCAAAAAGCAATATATTTTTTAATCCAAAACCATTATCCACTCTTGCCCTTAGGGTAATAACATCAAACTTAAAATACCCCCGTCGCAGCAAACCTGCATACTCAGCGAATTTCCAATGGAGATATAAATGTCTTAATACTACATAAAGCCCCTTACCAAGTTTCATAAAAATATATTCACAAATAAACGATACATACAATTTTAATTATTCTCCATAAGAATAACATTTTGGGGCTGAGTTCGCAGGTTTGCTGCATCAACGAACACAAAAAATGGGTTTTTATGCTAATATCAATATAACTGAACTAGGTGAAGTCATATACCAGTTTGTATTAATTTATGTTCATAGTTAAGGGAGACATAGCATTTAATTATTATCCATAAGAGTAACATGGGGCTGAGCAGTGGCGGATTTAAGCAATTGCCGCCTAAGGGCTATTAGAAAATTTGCCGCCCTCCCCCCCCAACTATAACTATTTCACTATAACCACTGTCACTATTTGTCCTTTTCGCCGTCCAAGTTTACCCACATGGGTTTACTACATGTAAACCCTTGCAAGTTCCAAGTTTACTACATGTATATATCTTGTTTGGCTATCTTATGATGACAGTATCTAAAGAAGTTACGAATTAACTGAATGAATAAGTTTAAGAAATTGCTGTTATTTCCTAGTTGAAAAAAAACCTTAAAATAATGTATAATTTACTTGATTCACATGAACCACAGTTTAATATTCTATATAGCCTACTCAAAGACAATCAGCCGTAGAGACAAATGTTGTTAACAGCAGTGAAGCAGTGCTACTTTAATAACGAGAAAATCCTTCAACAAAGGCCGAAAATCTATAAGAAGGGATTCATCGAAACATCAATTAATTTTTACACCAACACATTGACTATTGAAAATTATAATAAATAACCTATAAATAAGATATGATGAAACTGAAGCCTAAAATTCGTAATTCGGACCATTCGCCTAAAAATTCTGACTATTTTAACCCTGAATTAGCGCTTTTCAATACAGTTTTTCAGCCATTTTGTAATTTATACTTTTATACAAAGAATTGTTTATATGTTTTAGACGATCAAAATATAAAATTAATTGATGTAGGCCTAATCTTAATAAAACTCTACACATTTTCAAGCACTTCTTCTAGTTTTACCTCCATGATGTTGTAGATCAAATTAATTAAAATATAAAACCTATAGGAGTCACTACTCTCTGTCAAGTTACCTTCAAAAAGCGTGCCTCATATTTGGTATTTTGTCCTGTTGTGGTGTCAACTTATTGGTGGATCGGTGTCATTCGATGTACAAGGCGGCTTGTTTTCAACACTATTTCCAAAGCCATATTAAAAGTTTATTTTCATTTAACTCAAATCATAACTTTGCTTCGAGATAAACAATAAAATTACATATAAAATATGTCTTAAGATTATAAACTTAAGTTTAACATCATGATTCGCCTAAAATGCGACAAGATATTAATTTGAAGACTTCAAATATCACAGTTTTTCATTTAATGAAATGGGAGATTTTGACACCGTCCCACCCAAAAAATCTATATAGAGGTCTCGCCTGGAGTAAAAAACTGCAGCCTACATGCTGAACACCATTTTGACCCTCTGTCAACTATGCTCCCGTGGCAACAACCAATCAAATCCTCTGTTCACAAATTAGGTACTTTGGTATTATACGGATGCCACTATTTTAGGAGGTTAATTTTTACCGGATACAAAGGATAACTACATAATTCGAAAAAACGTACTTTTATTGACTTACTGTACAAATTTTACATCATTCTGATGAGCGGTCTTTGTGTTGTGCCTCCCAAAAGACAGCGATGTCCGCTAGGATCGTGTTGAAAGCGTCGCCGCCGCTAGCAGCCACACCCGATCGCCACGTACTCCGCCAAATATACAGCGCGCTGCGGCAGTTATGTTAGGATGGGTTATCATAAAAATACGTACGGTTTCCTCTTCACTTCGAGATAAATATCACACCAAAAGAACGTCACTCATTATGAAAACAAATGTAACGTAGTGGACGGCAATAAATCACTCATGACACTGGCCCAGATACAGGCGGTGACAGGTGATGCGCGCGCTCCGGTCAACGACCTGACCTTGGCCTATTTGGAGGGGGTTTGGCGGCCTGAAGTATGACTCATCAGGTATCATTCGATTCGTAACAAAACAAGGAAAGTCTTACTATCATTTTTATGATAACCCATCCTAACATAACTGCCGCAGCGCGCTGTATAAGGGTGGCATCCGTATAATACCAAAGTACCACAAAGGTAGTTAGTCTTTATTTGTCTTTGGTCAAATGTTTTGTTAAACAAATACCTCCAGAATGAACGATTATGTGTGGTAGCCTTTGATGGTAAGTATAAGACGGCTGAAATAACTTTATTCTTTGTTGCATTGAGTTTGAAAATGAATCGACAATATCATTGTAGTATAAATTTTGTTATTGTAATCTCAAATTCTATTTACGCAACATTTCTCAGCCGTGTGCCTAAGTCATTAGTGATATTGTGTAAAAAATAATTTTAATGCTATGCGAATGTACGGGTAAACTTAGAAGGGTAAACTTAGAAGTCCGTGAGTTGAACGTAGTCACAGTGAAGCAGTGCCTGATATAGTTCGTGGCTTGCCGCCCTTTCTCTGTAGCGTAATCGTCTTGTCGCTAGTACGGATGAATGACAAATGCATTATGACTTTTTTGAGGAACTGCAGTGTGAGGGACTGTAGCGTAATACATTAGTCCCTGACTACTACCTTTACCTTTAAAAGGGCGGCACACCGTAATTGTCATACGTTTTCGTCAACATGTTCCCCGTTTCAACATTTCTTTTGTAAACAAACTATTAATTTTCTGTAAAATTGCCGCCCCTAAAAACTTGCCGCCCTGGGCTACAGCCCCTATAGCCCCCCCCTAAATCCGCCACTGGGGCTGAGTACGCAGGTTTGCTGCTACGGGAGGCTTTGGCAAAAAAATTATTTTTTTGAGCAAATATCAATAGACCACAACCAGATGAAGCCTTATATACCAAGTTTCATTAGTATACGTTCATAAATATGCGAGATATAAAATTTGTTTTTTCCTCCATAAGAATAACATTAGACAACGTGCTGTATTTAGGCTTTCAATATCTCGGTAACCAATTGACTTAGAGAAATGATCAAAATACCTAATTGTGTGTTTTTAAGCTAAATCCAATGGTAAAAACTAAAATTTGACTATTTCAAAAGTTATATGTTACAAATTCAAAAACCCATTTTTGGGGTACAAACCCCCCCCCCAAAATACCCCTTCAGATGGAGCGATCTGGCTGGTTTTCAAACTTAGTCATAAATGTTGCTTTACACGTTTATACCAAATTTCATCAAAATCGGATTATTTTTACGAGAGTTATCATGCTCACGGACACACACACACATATATATTGTGTGTATATACATATATATATATAAAACAGTATATATTATATATATATATATATATATACAGTTTCGAACGAATGGTGTTTTTGGGGTCTGGGGGACCTCAAAACGAAAAGTTATCATGGTCCCGGGCCTAGGTCTTACCATGCCGACTATGGTAATAGCTTCTTCCGTATAGGGGAAATTCGCTAAAACTAGACAACATTTAACATTGAGGTCTGTTTTAACTCCTTTACAAATTCAAAATATTAATACAAATTATAAGCATAAATTATTTTTTTAACATTATACTCATCAGTGTTTCACTCAGTGCGGCTGGTCTACTTATACAGGGTGTTTACAAACTCTCTACACCAACTTCAGGATGTTGTTACTTGGGTAAAAACAAAAACAAATTTCCCATGAAAATTTGGCCTATCTGGTGGCTCAGTTTTCCATCTTTGAGGCTATTTTTGTCTGTGTGTATGTATCTTTTTTTAATAAATACACCACACCTCAGGAACCACTTTGTGGTATTGACTTGAAATTTCGCAAAGTATTATCATTGTTTAAGACCAATTTGTTATTGAATTTAACATGTCTAGCTTCTACCGTTTCAAAATGGCGGCCATTAAAACCTTAAGCTGAATATATTAAAAATGGCAAATTTAGGAAAAAATTATTGTAGATGCAGTTAATAGATGCACAATGTTATGTCAAGGAAGATGGTATAAATATTTTAAAGATTGTTATCTGGGTAATTGCAATTTGTTAAATCAATGCTTGGTAAATTTTGGTAATTTTGATACAAACACTGTTCAATTTTTCACCTAAAAATTGCAATTATGCAGATATAATTTAATAAATCTTTAAAATCGTCATACAATCTGTTTTGGTAATAAACTGTCATCTTTACCGTATCTAAAGTATTTTTCTCAAATTTGTCGTTTTTAAGATATTAATTTTTAAACAATTTAAGTGGCCACCATCAATAGAAGCTAGAAACTTCTTATATAATAAATTATGAAGAAGCCGAAACAGTTTTCTACCACATTTACAAAAAGTTTACAGCAAGAAAATTTAACTACATGGATTGCCAATTTACCTATATACCTATTTCACAAAGATATTACAATTGGTAGTGATATCTTTGGGAGCGCATATCGAAGTAGTATTTGTTTTCCCTGGTTGTAGTTTTTAACAAGCACAAATTCTCTACCATGAAAAGAAATGAGTGCATCACAAAGGCTCCTCCAAATTACAGAAGAGGCAATAAGAGAAATGAATTACTTTTGATATTTTAAATATTTTTCGATACATGGTTATAGGCCTAGTTCTTGATTCTTGAGTATCATATGATTTATTAAGCTACAACTATAATAACAAAAGTTTGTTGTTATATCACTCATCATTTACCTTTACATTTATATAAACAGACAATTGCGATACATAACGTTATATTCTATTGAATCAAAATAAGTTTATTGCTTAACCGCACTGGAGTCAGAATTATATGATTCACTGACATATTAGCATGATTGAATGGGTTTCCATCTTGCACTGGGATTAAATCGGTGTATAGATGTATGTACACGGCTGTTCACAGTGCTTGGCATGTAGGGAAGGTAGTGTGAGAGATAGTGAATACCTCCCACCATTATTCCCCTCGAACGGTTGCGTACAATCAACTAAAAATTTCGCATGAACTGTAATGACTTCTTATATTTTTACATACCCTCTGCTTTGTTTACATTTTAAATCGGCTGTATGAAATAATATGAAGCCGTTTTAAATTAAAGATTATTGACGATAATAGAAGATTGGTCATTTGAATTAATGCTTATCAAGATTGACGTCTATGCCGAGTCTAGGTAAGCAAATAAGACGATCACGAGACTATTGATGCGTTGTAGTTCGCTTCACTCGTGTTATTCCAGCTGATTATTTAGCCTACATTGTTAAATGACTTGCCGCTTCGCCGCATATCGCTCTCCCGAGTCCCGAGCGACTCGACGAACAGCACAAATGTAAACGGTGACCAAACATATGTTTTGACAGAAAGATGCATATTCGTAGGCTGACTGTACTAAGACGAGTGGAGGGGGAAAGGCTTTACTGCGCATGCACAAACCAGGTGCCAAGCACCGCGAACAGGGCTACAGGGCTGTCCCCAGGGGCAGATCCAGAGATTATGTTTGGGGGGGCAGTCACCGAAAGTTAGCCCTCCCCCTTCCCCTGGGTGGTCCCTGGCACCCCCATTATATTTTTAACTACATGAAATTATACAACGAATGAAAGTAAGTTAACATAATATATCAATAACCTTGTACTCAAGAAAAAAGCAAACATAAACTTTATAAGCAAGCTAAACAAAAATTAACTTTAGTTCTACTGCGCCTGACCGTAAATAAAAATAACAAATTAATATTTAGGCATAATACTTTTTTCTACGTCATCTGTAGGCATCAAAGAACAAGTAAGATGCCTAAATAAACAATTTATTTTAGTAGTTACCCACACGAAAAACTATTTACAAAACATATTTGAAATCTGCAATACTGAACTATGCTACGCGAAGATACAATGAGGAATGAGGCTGACAGCCAAGGTCAACGACTCGAAAATGAAAATGTCGTACCACTTTTGTACAAAATAAAATACTTGGCGTATGAGCTTCCATTTATAATCAATTTTATCTGTTTCCTATTATTTCATTACATATAATTTGAGGCACCTTTAGCTTCCAGCCTAGCCACTGGATATGTATTGCTTAGCAATGGATTACGCGGTTTTACACAAAAATCAAACTTAACCTGTAAACAAAACACAGGTGACAGCAGATGGTAGACGGGCGAAATCCAGTAAAAAATAATCAACGAATACAATGGTAGCAACCTTTGCTGTGTGCTGTGTGCAACCTTTGCTAAAATCAACCTCCAAGACCATGTTGAAAACACTGAATTTTCAGTCTGACAACTGACAAAACTGCAACAACCTCGCGAATCGCAATACTCGGGAATATCCATGTTTTTGTAAGACGCTTTTAGGTGAAAGACGTGGATCTAAGTAATGTGGTATAAAATATAGAAGTTTAAAATTTCACCTGTTTGATGGTATGTATTTTATTCCATTTATCAAACGTTTAGGTGCATTAGTTTGAATTTTATTGTAGCAATGTAGACGGGAGCGGTAAAATTTGACTCTCGAACCGAAAAACGGGTTTCGGGAGGCTTTTTCTAATTACATTTTCATTCGGATTAATTCAAACTTTCATTGTATGCCTGAATAATAAAATAAAACCCAATAATTCTTAGGTTTGGGGGGGCGACCGCCCTTGCCGCCCCCTCCCTCTTGGATCCGCCCCTAGCTGTCCCTATAGATTACATTGGTGTTATCCCAGAGCGAGGTGGAAACCCATTCCATTCAGTACTTTAGTTTTTACCTTATTAGTAAAGCCCTCACTGCTTGTGTGTTGTGGTAAGTACCACAGATAGATCAAGAAAGGCTTATTAACTCCAAAAAATTTCTATTCGTATAAGCATTCTATATTCTATTTCTAGTCTACCCTACATAGTAACATATTTTATTCCCTGTGTCTTGTTACATAAGCAATTATAAATATCCCCTATTTGTCCTTTTTCAGTTTGGTGTCATCTCCAATAAATATCAAAAGGAAATCTTTATCCGCTACTTCCAAAAAACCTGTGCTCAAAAGCCCCAATTTTGGGTCTTGTAATAGATACTGCAAGACTCTTAAGAGTGAACCTTGTTCAATTTTGTCAGAAGAAAGGTAAGTACAAGTTGTTTAAGTTTGTCAGTATAAACAGGCCTAATATTTTATTATTTGCAAGTATTTTATAGAAGGAGAAAATGTCTAATAAATTTAGAAAGGGTAGATAGATATGCTTAGTTGTATTATTTGATTCCCTTCCTTCTAGGCAAATTCAATATATGTTCACTTGCTTTTACTCATGACAAGATAATATTACGCAATATGTTAATTCACCCTTTTTTTAATGGACAGTAAATTTAACAAAACTTAAAGAAATTTGTCTTTATCAATAAAATTACTTGTATTCTTTTTACTCACAACTTTTTGGCGAATTTCCCCTATAGGGAAGAAGCTATTACCGTAGGTCTCATGGTAAGACTTAAGCCCGAGACCATGATAACTTTTTGTTTTGAGGTCCCCAGATGCCAAAAACACTATTCGTTCAAATTTATATGTATGTATATATATATATATATATATATATATATATATATATATATATATATATATATATATATATGTGTGTGTGTGTGTCCGTTACCACGATAACTTTTGAAAGAAACTTTTGATTTTTATGAAATTTGGCACAAATGTGTAGAGTAATATTTATGACTCTAAGTTCAAAAACCAGATCGATCGGTCTATGGGAATGGGGTTTTATGGGGGTTTAAAATTTTCCAAAAATCAGTTTTTTGAACTTTTTACCCTAAACTTTCAAAAACGCTAGATTTTGGTTATAGCCATTTTATAGAGCTTAAAAAACAAACAATTTAGTTTTTTGAATCATTAAGCTAGGTTTAGTGGTTGTGGAGAAAAGTCAAAATATGTATCCATAAAATTTCCCATGTTAATCTTATGGGAATATGGTTTTTAGATTTTACTCCGATAATTTCACTAAAAACTCCACATTTCATTCTACCAATCAGTTTAGCTCTACAAAACAATTATTTTGGCGTTTTGATTGTTGTTTTACGTCCAACCGTTGCAGTGATATTCAAAGTGCTAAACACAGTACGTTGTCCAATGTTATCCTTATGGAGAATTAATAAACTGTTATATTTTGATTATTTATGTATGTATATTGATGAAACTTGGTATGTGGCTTCAAATAGTTGTAGAATATTGATATTAGCACAAAAAAATGGTTTTTGTTGATTTTTCCCGGTAGCAGCAAACCTGCATACTCGGCCCCCATGTTATTCATATGGAGAATAAGTAAAGTTTAATATCTCCCTTAGTTAACCAAAATTAATAAAACTTGGTATGTAGCTTCACCTGGTTGAGTTATATTGATAATTGCAAAAAAAACACTTATCTTATCTTCCTTGTTGCCGCAAACCTGCGTACTCAATTATAATGTTATTGTTATGGAGAATAAATCTAATGCTATATATCACTTATTAATGAATGTATTTTTGTGAAACTTGGTAAGTGGCTTTAGGTAGTAGTGATACCCATATATATGCATAGGAAATTATGCAGGTTTGCTGCGACGGGGGTATTAATCAAATGTATTTGCTTTTAGAAATGATTGAATTAGCCCTAGTAATAATTTGTTCCATCATAAGAAATATATTTTGTATTCTTTATGTGAAGGTACCTTCTAGCTTAAAATATTACCAGTCATTTCAGGTACTTTATTTAAATACATTTTTCCAAATTTGCTAAATTACAATGTTTGTACAAACATTATTAAATTGTATTGCTCAACAACGATTAATGTCTTATTTGTATAATAGCCTGTGGGATTTCTATTGTGTAGGAAGAATTGTTATAACAAATTTAAAGATCAACACATTTATATTGACATTAGAAGAATCAAGAATCTTTATTGGCCATCAAATAACAATTCTGTTAATTAGGGTTTGTCTTAAAAAAAAAAAAAAAAAAAATTTAAACATAGGCTACTTTGCAGTACATTAAAGTGTAAAACATAATTTTAAAAATACATACAGGCCCTACTATCCTCCATCAGACAAATCAGACATATTGCATTTCATATACTCATCACTCAAGTAAAAGGCTTTTAATTCCAACCAAGTTTATATAGTTAATTTAAATTTATTAATAGGCAATTATCTTATAATTAATGACAATTTGTTAAAAAGTCTGAATTGCTGAATGAAAACTATAGCTATTATAGGTACTAGTCAGTCTTACATTGGGTGGTATAAGATTATGCCTAAATCTAGTGTTGTAGTTATGTAATGATTCATGAGAAGTAAAAACATTGATATTTTCTTTAACGTATATTAAATTTTGAAAAATATAAACACAGGAAAGGGTCATAATTTTAAATTTACTAAAAGTTTGTCTACAGGATTCCTGAGGTAAAAGATCTGCCATTAATCTAATTGCCTTTTTTTGCCATACAAAAGCTTTTTTGGCTCTACTTGAATTAGCCGACCCATTGCCGTATTGCCGTATTCACCCGTATAAACTATGATAGTTGTGTGTGCTTTTCAATCTGTGGTTAGCCCATGAAACTAATACGAATCAAGATCAGTTGTTTGAATTTTCATTAGCTCAAACCAAAGTGAATGTCCATAAAAAGTACATGGTAACTTTGGGACCCAGCAAGCGGAACACAGGGGGAATTTCGTAATACCATTTCTTAGCAAGCTCCCAGGGCCGTACTCAGCTTTCAGCAGGCCTAGTGGTGTGGGCCCTTGTTGCCGTCCGGATCCAAACTGGTGACCTTTTTTATAGACACCGGTCCGGGCCCCCCCTGAGTACGGCCCTGCAATCACCTAGAGCCAAAGAGGAACCTATATGTCAAATTTCAACTCTATAGGCCTTAAAGTTATGGAGATTTCATGATAGGTCAGTCAGTAGTATTTGGATTTTATATAATAAGATTACCACCTAAACCATACTCTCACTCACATTTAGTCCCAGTAATTTATAGTGTTTATATCTTGCTTTCTTTACATATTATGATGACGATAAAAACCTCCTTTCAGATCTCCTCTACAGTATAAAGCAGTGCGATGTCTATTTTCCCCACAAAGGTCTCTAAATTCCCTTACTGACGAGAAACCCTGTACAGCTACAGATGACAAATATTGTCGTGCTCAAACATTACCATCATTCGACACTCCACTGCGGAAGTCTATTTCTGCCAAAGAGTTTGATACTAAGGTCACAGAAAGTTTTGTTTTAGGCAGAGGAAGCTACGGTGTGGTAGTGGAAGGCAAGTATAAAAGTAAGTACCGTAACAAAATTAAATAATTCAGTCTGATAATTCTGTACATTGCATTGCTTGTTTGTTTTTGTGGTTGTACATTTATCTCATTCACCCTCTGACAATCTATGTTATTCAGACGATTCTTGTCCCCACACCTATTTGAATGGTTTCAATTGGTTGATTTTAGCGAATTTCCCCTATAGGGAAGAAGCTATTACCGCAGTCGGCATGGTAAGACCTAAGCCCGGAACCATGATAACTTTTTGTTTTTATGTCTCGAAACACCATTCGTTTGAAACTGTATGTATATATATATACATATATATATATATATATATATATATATATATATATATATATATATATATATGTGTGTGTCCGTGGGTGCGATAACTCTCGTAAAAAAGATCCGATTTTGATAAAATTTGGTAAAAAAGTGTAAAGCAACATTTATGACTAAGTTCGAAAACCAGACAGATTGACCAATACAAAGTGGTATTTTGGGGTGGTTTTGTACCCCAAAAATGGGTTTTTTTAAGTTTTTACATTAAATATTTTAAAAAGTCAAATTGTAATTTTCGCCATTGGATTCAGCTTTAAGAAACACACAATTTGGTGTTTTGATAATTTCTCTACGTTCATTGGTTGTCATAGGCGTAATTCGGGGGTGGCATGGGGGGGCAGTTGCCCCCTAATAATTTGGAAAACATATTATTATAATATATATGAAAAGTCACAATTATCACGATCATGACTATGTTTGCCCCCCCAATCAAAATACTGAAGTTACGCTTATATAGATATTGAAAGTGCTAAACACAGTATGTTGTCCAATGCTATTCTTGTGGAGAATAAGAACAAATTTATATCTTGCTTATCTATGAACGTATACTAACAAAACTTTGTATACGGCTTCATCTGGTTGTGGTCTATTGCTATTAGCACAAAAACAAAAATTGTTACCAATAATTCCCGTAGCAGCAAACCTGCGTATTCCACCCCCATGTTATTCTTATGGAGAGTAAGTAAAATGTAATGTCACTCTTAATTATGAACATAAATTAATAAAACTTGGTATGTGGCTTCACCTTGTTGAGTTATATTGATATTTGATAAAAACCCATTTTTTGTGTTCCTTTTTGCAGCAAACCTGCGTACTTATCCCCCATGTTATTCTTATGAAGAATAATCAAAATTGCATATATCGCTTATTTATGAATGTATATTGTTGAACCTTTGTATTTGGCTTCACCTAGTTCAGTAATATTGATATTTACATCAAAATTCATATTTTTTGTTCCTAGTTGCAGCAAGCCGGCGTACTTATCCCCAATGTTATTCTTATGGAGAATAATTCAAATTATATACATCACTTATTTGTGACTATACAATTTGTATATTCACAAATATACAAATACTTGTATTTATGAAACTTGGTATGGGGCTTTATGTGGTATTAAGACATATATTATGCATTGGAAATTCGCTGAGTACGCAGGTTTGCTACGACAGGGGTATTTATATTCTTAGATTGTTCTAAGAATTTTTAAATTTGTATTTTAATTCATTAAATTATTTTCATACTTAAACAATTCTGCTGAATGGTCTGTTAATTGCTTTATCTAGACTTGTGTTCCTTCATTTTAAATTTTGCTTATAGCCTTTGTTCTGCCTTACCACAGCCCTTTTATCAGGCGCATTCATCCACCACATTTTGTTTTCATTATGCACACCACATAATAACTTATATATTGTGTTTTTTTAATGTTACTATAAGAAAATATATATTTGAAGGAAATAATGCCAATCACATATCAAATACACAACACAAACGTCCCACATTTCATAAGGGAAGTTAATAAAAATTTAACCCTGGTAGATATATTATGGTATCAGGGGGCTTTTGATACATCCAAATCATGCTACTCATTTGATTTGAAATAAATCAAGCGATTTGATGACCACAAACTTTTAAGCATTATCTTGAAAGGAATCTTCTTATTACACTTTTTATATCCCTGCATTACTTTTCATTCCAGACAATCATATGGCAGTGAAGATGGTGTCACAATGGCAGGAGTCTAACAATGCAATGTCCGAGGTGCTGAAAAGTGAAATGAATGCTTTGAAATTGAAACACCCAAATATTATTCAAGTATTCCAAGTAGTTCTTGGGCCAGATACAAATATTGGTTTTGTTTTTATGGAACTCTTCAGCAAGACAAATCTCGAACACATTCTTCAGTATGACACTGTTTACCAGGCTGAAAAACTGAGGTAAGTATGTAGTGTCTTCCTCCCCTAAAACATGGAAGCACTCTCAGTTTTTTAGAAATAATCATATATATATATATATATATATATATATATATATATATATATATATATATGTACGGAGGAATTAAAGAGAAATATGCAATATAATATCAGTTTGCTGAAATGCTGGTTTAAACCACTTGATGAATATGAGTCCCAAAACGAAGTTCATGATCTTTACGTGAAAAAGACGATATGTTCCCTCTTCTCTAAAATATCATGAAATAACATGTAACTTACAAAACTGTTCATGCCCACTAATAGAGCAAGTTGATGTGTGATAAAATACCTAGGACTAAATGTAGATTTGAATCTAACTTGGAAGCATCATATTGATTTCATAAAAGCAAAACTACTAAAGTATGTTAGAATCATGTATATCTATATAAATAAAATTAGAGTTTTGCCTGTACATTGGAAGCATCATATTGATTTCGTAAAATCAAAACTACTGAAGCATGTTAGAATCATGTATATCTATATAAATAAAATTAGAGTTTTGTCTGTACATTGCTTGGAATTATGAAATTTTGCATATTTTTACGTTTCATACCATAGGAAACCAGAAACGCGTCTTATCTCAATTTCTGTCTGCCTGTTTGTCTGTCGGTGACGCTCAAAACGGCATTTTACACAGCCTTCTCCGGGAAAACGGGTACACTGACATTGATGAAACTTTATTTCTTTGTTTTATACATGCGTGAAAAGGTTTTAGGCACCTTTAAACCGGCATATGCCTTTTGGAAAAATAATGGCGGCTGCTCAAAAACGTGATTTCGTGCGATTTTGAAGACGTTTTGTTTGCTTTTCTCAGGGAAACGGGTGCACTGATTTCGATGAAACTTTTTTGCTATGTTCTATATGTGCGTTAGAAGATTTTGGGTTGATTGGATTTTTGGAATTCACCTTAGGACTCTGCCCTAGGGGGTTTTAAAAATCCTATGTTATTCTTGTGGACAAATTATTTGTTTATTATCTTGAACCAGATGATGACTTAATAGTTATATCTATAACTTAAAATATTTTAAACAGCTATTTATCATTATGGAAATAAAAAACCTACTTGAATGGCAACTCTCATAATGGAAATAAAAAAACTACTTGAATGGCAACTCAAACTCTTTTTTCGATAGGCGAGAGTAGGGGGTATTGGGTGGGGAACTCTACGCGCTCCCCCTCCCCGATTTTATATTTTTGCCCCCCCTCCCCGATATTTTTTTTCTATGCATCTCTAAACAGATATTTTATGTAGCCAACTACTGAATGTCTCAACTTCACAGTAAATTTGAAAATTATTGAGGGTTAAGGAGTTGTATTAGGTCCTTTTAAAAGTTGGGATCAGAACATTGGAAAACAGGTGGTCTCATAAACATCCCTCCTTCACTCTGTTCAATCGACGAATAACAGGAACTACTGATCGACAGATTTTTCCCTGAGATTCATAAACAGATTAATTTTGAAAGTGCCTTGTTCCATCCTCACGTCCACCATTGAAATATTGTAAAATTAATTCGGTTGGTATTCTTATCAAATTCATCTATTATTTAGACATACAACCCATACGAAGGATGGGTACACAGCTAGTGTTGAAATATTTGTGTAAAACTGAACTAATGAGAACAATTTATTATGCACTAGTAAATTAAAAACTTGAGTATGGCTTAGCCATTTGGGGAGGATGTTATTACACTAACATAAAACCACTAATTATACTCCAAAAATGTTTTATAAGAATCACATGCAACAGACAGTGGTTTGAACACACAGATGATTTATTTAAATTTCTTAAAGTTTTACCAATTCTAAATTTGTATGTTTTTAAAGTGAAGTATATAGATATGTTTTAATAGAAGTGGTAATCAATTTGATGATATTAAACAAAGAGCTCTTAGAAACATTAACGCCCCAATCCCTAAACCTAAATTAACAGTTTACAAAAAGTTGTATACATATCTAGCACCTAGATTTTTGTAATTGTTTACCACAATTATTAAAAGAAATAAAGAACAGAAACAAATATCTTAAAGTTTTAAAAACGTTTTTATTAGATAATGATGTAAGTAATTTCTTTGTTAACTTAGTTTAGTAAGAAATAAAATCATGTAAACATTTCAGTATATGTCATATTGAAATTATTATTGCCATGTTTATTGTGCTTTATTTGTAAATAATTACAGTGAAGTTTGTGTTATCTTTCATTTAGTGTTGTTGGCCGACTATCCACTCTGAGCTCTCTGAGCATAAGTTTTAAGTTATACCAATGTCCCGAGCAGGTACCTTGGGGTACCTTGGGTACCTTGGGGGGGTCTTTACCTTGGGGCAAAGATCTATTGATCCTGAGATAAATGCATACATTTAGTTTGACAGGATTAATGCAAGTATTTTATCGTTAATTGTGTAAGAACCACATTGTGATGTAATTGATTTACCCAATTTTAACTTATTTTATGTATATACTCCTGTATTGTGTGTGTTTAAACGGTAATCCAGTTGTTATAGAGGGGTTCCCGTGTGCATTTTATATGTAGAAAAACACCCTATGGGATCATGTAGATAATATACCCATTATCATTTTTTGTGAAGGTGCCAGCATGGCAGGGTGAGCATAACCTCAGAATTACATGAATTACATGGGCATGTGTGAATTACATGAAACTCTTAGGGAGCTTATATCTCAAAAACGGTGATATATATAGCGAGGTACACTTCATTACAATAAATGCTGCTTACAAAACGAGGAACAACTTTTGTATTTACTAAAATGACCTAAATCTAACTGTTTAGGGGTTTCTGAGCAATGTGTATTTATTTAACATATCAATTTTAACTCTGACACATAAGTGATTATAGTCCTGGATCTGACAATACATGCTGTGTGCATGTTGCGTATAGAGAATTTGACTTTTGCAAATTAATATAGGTGTAGGCTTATTACAAATTTTTTCACTCGGGTGTCAAGTCCACACCTGGTATGTTTTCCAGCTATGACGTCATCAATATGGCGGAAAGTATTATTTTTTAACTGAGTATATTTTGAAACTTATTAATCGGATCTGAATCATTTTTATTATTTGAAAGATATATTTTTAAGATGTATAGTTTTTGTATTTACATAAGGTTTGTAAACCTTATACTTGTTTCGCAATTTGTAATAATATTATTTTTTAAATTAACTATTTTACATTTTTGTGTGTAACTTTTCAACCAGTCAGAAATCTGCAGTTTAAGTCCTTACAAGAAGTGTTCAACATTGTACTAGCTTTTCTATGATACCAAACATGCTGGGCTAAACTATATAAATAAAGCCCAAAACGATGAAAAACCGTAACAAACGCTAAATATAGGTTTTGCGCCTACCAAAGATAATAGGTACAGTTTCATTGATTTTCCTTCCGTATAATTTTTCTTTAAAGTTACGCTAATTTATAGATGTAAAATCTAAAATGTCTATATTGCATATTTATACCTTGTTACTGTGTAATTTATATTCAGAATGTCCAAATAGTGCAAGTACAATCTCATATATTTAATACTATTATTCAGAACGGAAAACAAATTTGAGATTCCAATATTCCACCTAAACACTAATGATGGGCGATTCGCAAACGAATTATCGAGTGAATCAAACGATTCATGATTCAACTTTTAAAAGAACCGATTCGTGGCGCGAATCAACTGTGCTAAATATGCCATGTGTTATGTTGCTCGATTTCGTTCACTTCATTCGCGAATCGGTGTAGACCATCGTGGTTTGTGATTCAATTACGTTTCTGCTGAGAAATGGTTGGGGGGAAGTTGAAGCAGAAAGAAGGGGAAGGAGACAGACCAGAAGAGAGATCGCTAAACCAATCACATTGGTTTGTTAATGCACGGCAAACGTTTTGTGAAATCCCACAATTCCATGCAAATCTATTTTATTTTGACCTCTCTTTCTTTACAATATCATATCTGCTCGTGCTGATTCAATTGGACTATCAGTTCGCGAAACGATTGTTGTTATGTCACTCAGCTAGCTTTGAGCTGATCCATCTAAATGCTTGCTTATTGGTTCTTTAAGGAGTTTGCAGCTGCGCAATAATAATTTGTGATGTTGTATAGTCAAATTTCATTGATTCACATGGACTATCGGTTCGCATATCGCATATTAGAGTCGTAACATAACAGGACGGCCAAATAATCTATAACAACTGATTCGTTTACATTATACGGCGAGGACAGATAATGAATCAAAACGAACGAAATGAATCGGTTCAAATTTTGATTCTTTTGAATCGAGTGGTTCAAATGAATCGGTTCGCTAAGAAGAATCAAACTGCCCATCACTACTAAGCACACACTTTTCAAAGGTAATTTATTTTACATAGTATACTTAGTTTTAAAGGCCTTGATTAAACATGCACATTGCAGAAAACCCGACCTCTAGAGCATACGTTTTTCATTTGGAAGGATTTCAAAGATTTACTAATTGATTGTCAATGTAAATATTAAGTGTCATTAATTGTTTACTTCAATGTAGTGTGGTGGCGTGATTGAGGTATTTTGCTCTACTAATGGAGATATAATGACGAAAGATTGTCGTTCCAGAATAAATTGTTTACTTCAATGTAGTGTGGTGTCGTGATTGAGGTATTTTGCTCTACTAATGGAGATTTAATGACGAAAGATTTTTGTTCCACAATAATCTAGAAAAATAATATTACCTTTATTATCTACTAACACTTGCTATTACCACTTTATTCATTTCTTTTGTGCAGACATATTTTGAATAATCAGTTTAGGAGGGACGTAATTTGAAACTGAATGTTGACCTTATGTGAGAAGCAGGTAGAAATATGAAATGTTACGTGACCGGAGCCCCCTCTTAATCATGTTTTTATTGCCTTTATACACATTAATGAACAGGATTGTGTCTTAGTTACTGACCAAGATTCTACATTTTCCTATTGCACTCCTAAGCATAACTGAGCAAATCAAGCCCAAAATTAAATAAATGTTTTTGAAAATGAGTACTTTTAGAAAAGGAGATATTTTAGAATGATGGTGCTTTGTAAACACTCTGCACAAAAGAAATGAATAAATTGGTAATAGTAAGTGTTAGTAGATAATAAAGGTAATATTATTTCTCTAGATTATTGTAGAACAACAATCTTTCGTCATTATATCTCCATTACTAGAGCAAATACCTCAATCACGACACGACACCACACTACATTGAAGTAAACAATTAATGACACTTAATTTTTACATTGACAATCAATTAGTAAATCTTTGAAATCCTTCCAAATGAAAACCGTATGCTCTAGAGGTCGGGTTTCCTGCAATGCGCATGTTTAATCAAGGCCTTTAAAACTAAGTATACTATGTAAAATGAATTACCCTTAAAAAGTGTGTGTTTAGGTGGAATATTGGAATCTCAAATTTGTTTCCCATTCTGAATAATAGTATTAAATATTTGAGATTATACTTGCACTATTTGGACATTCTGTATGTAAATTACACAGTAACAAGGTATAAATATGCAATATAGACATTTTAGATTTTGCATCTATGAATTAGCATAACTTTAACGCAAAATGACACAGAAGGAAACTCAATAACAATGAAACTGTACCTATTATCTTTGGTTCTATTATGTTTGGTACCATAGAAAAGCTAGTACAATGTTGAACACTTCTTGTAAGGACTTAAACTGCAGATTTCTGACTGGTTGATAAGTTACACACAAAAATGTAAAATAGTTAATTTAAAAAATAATATTATTACAAATTGTGAAACAAGTATGAGGTTTGCAAACCTTATGTAAATACAAAAACTATACATCTTAAAAATATATCTTTCAAATAATAAAAATGATTCAGATCCGATTAATAAGTTTCAAAATATACTCAGTTAAAAAATAACACTTTCCGCCATATTGATGACGTCATAGCTAGGAAACATACCGGGTGTGGACTTGACACCCGAGTGAAAAACACTTGTAATACACCTATATTAATTTGTAAAAGTCAAATTCTCTATATGCAACTTGCACACAGCATGTATTGTCAGATCCAGGACTATAAGCACTTATGTGTCAAACAGAGTTAAAATTGATATATTAAATAAATACACATTGCTCAGAAACCCCTAAACGGTTAGATTTAGGGCATTTTAGTAAATACAAAAGTTGTTCCTCGTTTTGTAAGCAGCATATATTGTAATGAAGTGTACCTCACTATAAATCACCGCTTTCGAGATATAAGCTCCCTATGAGTTTCATGTAATTCAAACCACCACCATTTTTAAAATGGTGGATTCTGAGGTTATGCCCACCCTTGCGACGCCTCCACCCTCACAAAAAATGATTATGGGTATAGTATCTACATGATCCCCTAGGGTGTTTTTATATACATCAAATGCACACAGGAACCCCCCTAGCAAGTGGATTTTCTTTATTTATTTATTGGTAAACATCTTAATTGCCATAGACTTAATTATGGTTAAGACTAAATTAAATTGACAGAGTATGTAATGCTAATAATAACTGTTAAAATGTTGATTATTTAAATCCTTGGATCTTACAAAATAATCTTCATCCAATCTTGAAACCACAAAATTTTGATTTTAAATTTATATTATATTTTCATTGTTGTTTTCATTTAAAAATCTTCAATTTTGTATGGACATTTAACGATAAGGGAATTCTTTAATTTATTTTTGAATTTTCTTTTGTTATTTAAAGATTTTATTTTGAAGGAATTTTATTGTAAATTTGGATTGATATGTAGTCAGGGCATCTTTGTCGGAATATTGAATTTGGATGTGGCAAGTCTATATAGTTGAGATTTCTGTGTTATAATTATGAATTTGTCTTCTGAAGACAAATGTATCAAGGTTCAAATGTACAAACTTGCTGCTTGTAATAAAAAATTGACGATAATGTTAGAATATTTAATTGTTTGAATAGTTGTTTGCACGATGTTCTTCTTGAGACTTGACATAGTGTCCTTATAGCTTTTTTCTGCATTTTAAATACAATTTTGGAATTTGGGCTTGAACCCCATATAATTAGTCCATATGATACATGCAAATGGTTATAAGTGCATTTTATATACCATTTTATTTATGCCTAAAGTGCAGCACTTAGAAAAACATTTTATCAAAAAGATTCCTGAACTGATTTTTTTGCAAATTTTATCAATTTGAGATAACCATGAAAGATTTGGTTGTAATGTTAAACCAAGAAATTTATACTCAGTTGCCAGTGGTATTGTAGAGTTGGCAAGTAGAACATGTTGAATTGTTTCATTATCAAATTTGTTATTATATTGTAAAGCTGAAGATTTCAAATCATTTATTATCAAACTGTTATCTGTAAACCATTGTTCCATTTTAGAAATTTGAACAAAAGAAGATATCTCTAATTCTTTGTTTGAACTTTCAGTAATATTGAGAGTTGTATCATGTGCAAAAAGTATTACTTCTCCTTTATCTACGACGGATGGTAGATCATTCATGTAGATAATGAAAAATAATGGCCCTAAAGTAGAACCTTGTGGTACTCCATGAATTATATCAGATGATATTTTTGATTTTGTTGGATGTTTTTTATTCTTTAGTTCTATGAAATGCTTTCGTCCTGTTAGAAATGATTTTATCCATCCAAGCGCTGACCTGTTAAATCCCATCAATATTTAATATTATTTTCATTGATACACGGTTGAAACACTAAGTTCTCAGTGACTATTAAACTGATCCCTAATAGATACTGTAATAGGGACTTTGAGGGTAATTCCAGTAACGCTCCTGGAAAAGTGAGACATGTGGCAACCCTAATACTCTTAAAACCAAGGTGTATTTGAAATCACTGAATCGTGTTTGAAAATGTACATTATATTTTCAATTTGTTAACTGGGAGTGTGAATTATAAACCTTCAACGTTTTCTTTATAAACATTCTTTACAAAGACAATTGTGTTTCTTTCAGGTATTTGAAGCAAATTGGAAGTGCTCTTCAATTCTGCCATAGCAATGGAGTTTTGCACTTGGATGTGAAACCTAAAAATATAATTGTGAAAGCTAAAGATAAAACCTGCAAATTGTGTGACTTTGGAAGCTCTGTTAACAAGTCTGATGTTGCAAGAATAAATAATCCTAGAAAGGTAAATCTTGTAGATTTTAAAATTTATTTTATCAAATGAGAATCTGCAGTACCAAATTTGAAGATGTTTTAGCGAGAAAGCCCTCTCATATACTTATTTAAGTTTTCTTCCTCCTCGCTTGTCTGTTCCAACTCAAGTTTGATGCTATATAATACAGTAACAGTGACAGCTGAATCTGCTGTCAGTGTGTACCTGGTCAGAAATGAGAACCTAGAAAGAGCTTCAACCGGTCCAGTGAATCATGCTGATCATGCTAGCTCAGCGGTTCTCAATCTGTTTTAACATTTCAACCACTTATCAATTTATTTTTGAAAGTTAACCCCCCGAACCAGACTATTTCATACTTAGTGTAGTCAGTAATACAACAAGGAATGAGAAATAGGGTTAGCACTTCAATCTTAAATTAATATAAAAAGTAATCATTACATTTATTATGCAAACATGTTTAAAAATTAAGTTGATATTCAATACTGTTACTATATTTATTTAGAAAAGTTTATTTTAGCGAACTTCCCCTATAGGGAAAAAGCTACTCGTAGGACTCATGGTAAGACTTAAGCCCAACACCATGACAACTTTTTGTTTTGAGGTCCCCAGATGCCAAAAATACTACGGTATTCATTTAAATTTATACAGGTGTCTCACGTAAGGTGTCTCAAACAGATTGCAGACAAACCAATTGACCTAGAAGGATGAAATAAAATTATTTCCCACTGCTAAATCGACCCCAAGGAATAATGTAAAAATATTTGTTGTTTGTTACAAATACAGGGTGTTCCAAAAATGGAGGGTCACTAGTTAGAATCTTGGAATTTTCAAATATAAATACATGTCAAGTTATACATCATTTTAAAGCTCTACACTCGACTACAATTTTGGCAAAAACAGAACTCACTTATCTTAATCCGTTTCAAAATAGCGGCCATTTTAATGAAAAATATTGACATTTACGGAATATCTTGTATCTGCTAAACCTCAAGACATATCTTAGTTCTGGTTCAAAATTCTTACTCGTTTTAAAATCAGCTTTACCCTGATATGCTACATGACAGTATTTAAAAAAAAAAATACAAAAACACTTTTTTTGAAAATTTTAATTTGCCCAAATCTCAAAAAAGTAAAATAGTAACATATTTCAAAAAGTATATCATCTTTAAGGTCTTGGAAATCCTAGCAACTTTCTAATTTACACCAACCTTGTATCTCTTATTGTTTTTTAGCAATCAATAAAAATCATCATTTCCCCATACAAAATGCATGTAAGTTATCGTAACCCATTTATAAAACAGGTCTCAGAGTACTTTGTGTTACATACAATAACATGCACTTTACATGGGGAAATGATGATTTTTGATGATTACTACAAAACAGAGATACGAGGTTGGTGTAAATTAGAAAGTTGCTAGGATTTCCAAGACCTTAAAGATGATATACGTTTTGACATAGATTACTATTTATTTTTGTTGAGTTTTGGGCACATCAACATTTTCAACAACAATTTTTGTATATTGTTAATATTGTCATTTAGCATATCAGGGTAAAGCTGATTTTAAAACAAGTAAGAATTTTGAACCAGAACTAAGATATGTCTTGTGGTTTAGGAGATACAGGGTATTCCGTAAATGTCAATATTTTTCATTAAAATGGCCGCCATTTTGAAACGGATTAAGATAAATGAGTTCTGTTTTTACCAAAATGTTAGTCGAGTGTAGAGCTTTAAAATGATGTATAACTTGACATATGTTTATATTTGAAAATTCCGAGATTCTAATTAGTGACCCTCCGTTTTTTGAAAAACCTGTATTTGTAACAAACTAAAAATATTTGTACGTTATTCTTTGGAGTCAATTTAGTGGGAAATAATTTTATTGCATCCTTCTAGGTCAATTAGTTCGTCTGCAATCTTGAGACACCTTACGTGGGACACCCTGTATAAATGTATAGGCAGGGGGGCCCATCTCCCCGAAGGATGATGGCGAATTCCCCCCCTAAACCAACATCCACCACCCTCCCCCCCAATAAAAGCTGAAAAATGTTTGTGTGAAAACTTGTTAAAAAAGATTTTATCATTGTATTTATTTGAATAGTTGTTTTAGCGAATTTCCCCTATAGGGAAGAAGGTGGCATGGTAAGACTTAAGCCCGAGACCATGATAACTTTTCGTTTTGAGGTCCCCAGATGCCAAAAACACTATTCGTTCAAATTTTTATATATATATATATATATATATATAGTACCTGGGGGGCCGAGCTTTGCTCGGGGGAAGGCCAGTCAGTTTGTTTAGATGACTTGGAGTAATATTTCACCACTTCCCCCTACTGATAATCAGATTTGTATTATTCATTTGCCTCTTTTCTACATTTGTAAGGTCCCTCCAGTTGTTATTTATAGCTCAATGCCCCTTTGATTTATTTTACTACTCTATATATGTAATCTTAACTCAAATCTTTTAATCTCTGCTCTCAGGAATCCACATGTTAATAATCATAAACGAGTATTACTTTGACAGTTCCCTGGTTGATTATGAACAGCTGTTACAATTCTTTTGTTTTGATTTCAAACTCCATAAGCCCAATGTTAATTTTTTAACTTTTCATTAGAGTTTTTTTACATTATTTTATTTTTCCTGGGGATGAGGCCTGTCTAGAACTTATTTTTATCCCAGAAATTAGTTATTTCAAACATTTGAAGGAAATCGTTGGAGCCGTTTTTGAGATCCGTGTCGCAAGCAAGCAAACCTTACTCATATTAGAGTATAGGATATATATATATATATATGTGTCCGTTACCGCGATAACTTTTGATAGAAACACCCGATTTTGATGAAATTTGGCACCAGTGTGGAGAGTAGCATTTATGACTTTAAGTTTGAAAACCAGATCGATCGCACTATGGGGGTTTACAATTTTACAAAAATCGGTTTTTTCCAAATTTGACCCCAAAATGTTAAAAACACTCAATTTTGGTTATAGCCATTTTATAGAGCTTAAAAAAACAAATAATTTAGTATTTAGCTAGAATCATTAACCTAGGTTAAGTGGTTGCGGAGAAAATCCAAAAAAACGTGTCCCATGTTAATCTTATGGGAAAAAGTTTTTAGATTTTTCTTAGATAGTTTTACTAAAAACATCACATTTCTGTTTATTAATGTGTTTAGCTCAACAAAACAAACATTTTCGTGTTTTAATCGTTGTTCTACGTCCAAACGTTGCAGAGATATTCAAAGTGCTAAACACAGTACGTTGTCCAATGTTATCCTTATGGAGAATAAATAAAATTCTATATCTCGATTATTTATGAATTTATATTGATGAAACTTGGTATGTGGCTTCAACTACTTGCGATATATTGACATTAGCACAAAAAACAAGTTTTTTGTTGGTAGTCCCTGTAGTAGCAAACCTGCATACTCGGCCCCCATGTTATTCATATGGAGAATAAGTAAAGTTGTATATCTCCCTTAATTATGAACCTACATTAAGAGAACTTGGTATGTAGCTTCACCTGGTTCAGTTGTATTGATAATTGCAAATAAAACACATTACTTATCTTTCTCGTTGCAGCAAACCTGCGTCCTCAACCCTAATGTTATTCTTATGGAGAATTAATAAAATGCTATATATCACTTATTTATGGATGTATTTTTGTGAAACTTGGTAAATAGCTCTATGTAGTAGTGAGTCACATATATATGCATTAGAAATTCGCTGAGTACGCAGGTTTGCTGCGACGGGGGTATTTAATTTTGTTAACTTTTATAAAATTTCTGAATTTAAATAGTATGTTTCAAAACAGGATTACAATAAATAAAATAAAATAAAGCAGAATAAATATTACACTAAAGTGTTAGGATACAGTCCTGCACTTCTTATACAGCTTAAAAAATAATCCTGGATCTTTCAATTGGGTGTATTCTAGGATATCTACAATAACAAATTAATGTTATACATCAAGCTATCGACGGGATGAGCAATAATAGGAAAGGCCTACAAGTGTAAATAAGCCAAAATTTAAAATTTAGTTTTAACTTTAATTAAGATAAAATTAGGGATGGGTGGGATTAATATTTTAATCCCAAACTTCACGACGGGATTGTCATTCGTTCAGGTATTATAACCTTAAAGACGGTCCCACACTTCTCGCGAACAGGCCTGAACATTCGGCCGAACATTCTCCAGAACGTTCACTTAACGTTCGCCCTGTTTGAAGCTCCCACACTTCTCGCGAACACCCACCGAACATTCCTTTGAAAATATTAAATACATTTAATCAGCTATTGATGCATTGTCCTTCGTGTCCAGCGAACATTGCCGTGACAAAATGGACGACTCTACAGATAAAGTTGCTGTTGTTGCATCTATAGTCGTGAAGTAATTAATTATAAAAGGTGAAAAATGTAATCGTGTAGAAGAAACCAACGAAAATATGGCGGCCTAGTGTATATATATATATATATATATATATATACACGAGGGCCATCCAGAAAATAAAGAACGTTTGCTTACTGCACCTAGTACAGCTCCCTCATTACCGCGATTGCGTGTGTGGCAGTCCACTCACCTCCCCACCAAAGTATGAGCCGAGTCTCATTGCTATGCGGTCACCTGTCTTATTTCTACAGCTATTCAAAATGGAGGCTGCAATCGAAAATCCCGCCAAATATGAAATACGCAGTATTATTCAGTTTCTGAATTTAAAAATGTTCGGGAATATATCATTTTTTTAGAAAAACACCAAAGAAAGTTTATCGTGAAAGTGCAAACAAGTCTTCAAGTCGAATATTCAGGGGAAACAATGATGCAACCAGTTTAATGAAAGAAAATCCATCGTGAACGACGAGGATCGGCGTGGCAGGTCATTGCTCGTTAAACATGATTTGAAAGAAAGACTTGAGGAAAATTTGAGGAAAACAGCTGCTAAAATCTTAGCACATTACATCAATTTAAGATCTTGTTTTTTTGCTCTTTCACCATAAAATTTCTTTGGTGTTTTCAAAAAATGTCTAGGTCAGGGCATTTTTTAACTCAGAAACAAAATAACACTGCCTATCTCATATTTGGCGGGATTTTCGTTTACCGCCGCTAATTTAAATCGCTGTAGAAATAAAACGTGTGACCGCACAGCAACGAGACTCGGCTCATATTTTGGTGGAGAGGTGAGTGGACTGCCACACTCGCAATCGTGGTGATGGGAGAGCTGCGCTAGGTGCAGTAAGAAAACGTTCTTTACTTTTTGGATGGCCCTCGTGTATATATATATATATATATATATATATATATATATATATGTCCATAATGCGATAACTTGAATTAAACAAAATTGATTTCGATTAAATTTGGCTCAAATATGTAAAGTGACATTCATGACTTCGAAAACTAGAAAAATTGGACCATGGCAAGGGGGGTTTTAAATTTTCCAAAAATCTGTTAAATGCATTTTTCACTACAAAATTTTAAAAATACTCAATTTTTGACCATTTTATAGAGGTAAAACAAATAATTTAGTATTTGGAATCATTAACGCGTTAAGTGGTCGCGGAGGAAATCCAAAAAAAACATGTTCATAAAATTTCCTATGTTAATCTTATGGGAAAAAGGTTTTTAGCTTTTCCTCAGTTAATTTTACTGAAAACTTCAGATTTGTTTTTTCCAATCAGTTCAGCTCTACAAAACAATCATTTTGGGTTAAATTGTGATTCTACGTCCAACCATTACAGAGATATTCAAAGTACTAAATACAGTACGTTGTCCAAAGTTATCCTTATGGAGAAAAATTAAAAATAGATATCTATTTTATTTATGAATGTGTATTGAGGAAACTTGGTGTGTGGCTTCGCCTAGTACTGGCATATTGCATTCTTATCCAACTTGTTTCTGTATAGTTTTTGATAAAATAATTCGACAAAACAGCTCTTTCTACCAGTTCGGTGGATGAGAAAGAAGGCAACCACTCCAGAATTGTTGTCAGTCTATTATGACCAACCAAAGGTTAAAGATTTGTTTTTTTTTTCTTACAAAACTGGGGACTTTTTTCTTAGAAGATGATATGCCAGCTGATCCACAATCAGCTCCGCTATGTTAATAATTTTATGTAAGTCAATAATTTCCTGTAGGCCCTAGTGACTTATCCATTGCCCTAATTATTTTGAGTAACCAATTTCCTATTACAAACAAACCTTTACAAAATGTTCTGTTTTCAATTGCAGACTTCATTAATATCAATTTTACTTATGATTAAATTCCAGGGGACCTTAAAGTACACAGCCCCAGAACTACTTAAAGGCAATAACCCAACTGAAAAGTCAGATGTCTATTCTTTTGGGATTACAGTTTGGCAAACAATATATCAAGAAGTGCCTTATGACAAGGAAGATCTACAACAAGTTGTGTATAAGGTAAAGTACAATAATTTAGTACACAACACAATAACAATTTTTTACAACACAATTACAATTACTTGAATCAGCCTATATGTTAATAGGTAGTGTTGTTAAACACATTTATGGATTTTTGTATTCAACATGTTTTCTTCATTTCAGGTTGTAAAACACAATTACCGCCCTGCAAGTTGCAAAGCCAACTACAATGTGACAGTTCAGCACATATATGAGGCTTGCTGGCAAGCTGATCCAAAGCAAAGGCCATCAATGAGCCAAGTTTTACTTATGATGGGATGATAAATTAAGCCTTGGTAAAGAACAACTCGATTGAATACCTAGTTTGAAATAATAAAAAGTTTTATTTACATATGTAAATTAATCAATTCAATTCATTTTGGATCTTCAAAATAATTAATTTTCTCCAGGCATATCTCCTCCGGGCACAAGCTGAAACATAAAGGCCAGATATTATAGTTTGTCTAAGAAAATTGTTAACAGAATTTATAGGCTACATGAACCAACTGTAAAAATATAAATCATCTAGAGTTAAAATAGTTATCTCTCTAAATATAAAGCATGACATAATGTTAAACAAATTTTATGCTATGTGATATGTTTTATTTAATAAAAATATTTGTTATAGAAGAAACCCTGGATGTCATTGCCCAATCTAAAAAAATGTTACATTGTCAATAGACAAGTTTATTTTCACATGACGTTTACATAAACCAAATGCTGGAGAAACAGATGAAATTGTCAGACAAAAACATAAAAAACTAATTAACTGTACCTCAGTGCTTACATGGACTTCACTGTACCTCACAATCAGGGGCGGATACAGACCTATCATTTTAGGGGGGATCATGAGGTAGTGAGTGAAAATATTCGTATCGAGCAACGAGCTAAATACATCTAGTGCTATCATACAAATGTTAATCTCCAAAAAAAGTGAAGCCTTCATGGTGGCACCATTTTCCCCTCTGCAATCTCCGTTCCTACGGCAAAACATCTAACCATAAACCATAAAATAACATAATCTGCAATTTATGACAACTGTTTTCCATCAAGCAATAAAAAGGTTTTCCTTAACACCATATTTTAAAATTAGTGTGTTTGAGATTAAATCATTTGAATCGTTAATGAATATGAAACACAAGGGGGAAAAATTACTTTTCAAGTACAACTTTTGTATAAAACATATTTTCGATCAAATATTTGCTGGAGACCATTTTTTTCTGTGTTTTTTTTTTACAAACATAATAAGAAATAATGATTATGATACTGTAAAGGATATTATCTTCTAGTGAGGCTTTTCACTTTTTCAACCCAGAACAGAACTCTAAAATGTATTAACCTCGTTGGTATTGAGTATGCGTTTTCTTACGGGGTTTGGCAGTCGAGGAAAATTGGAAAATCCTTCTACAGGGACTGGAATACATGGTTGTGAAAAACATCAGCGTACATAATGTTATGTTAGTTTTTGGCCGTAGAAGTTTACTTCACGGCTTTATTAAAAGAGGTTACGAATTTACTGAATTAATTGTATTACTTATTGCAACATATTTATATAATTACTATTATTTCCTATAGTTAAAAAGTTAATAAACAACTTAGAATCAACAAAAATATTGTAGAACTAACTTGACTCATATGAACACAGTTCAGTGGATGCAACATTCAATGACAACCAGCCATAGCGATTAATGAATAAAGCAATGTTAGATTTAATAAAGAGAAAATCCTTCAACAAAGGGCCTAACATCCCTCCTTAAGCCATGCCTCATAGAACAATACATTTTAAATTGTACACCAACGCATTGAATATTGAAAAGAGATTACACAGGCCTAACCTATGATGACATTGTATGGTTTATTATCAAGGAGGTCCATTTGTTATACTGGAGACAACACTGCCTAACGATTTGCGTCAAAAAAGTCAGTCGGTGATTTGGTTAGGTTAGTACATCTGTGAGAAATTAATAAATTAATCTCATTCTTTGAACTGCAGCAAAATGGATTCTTCTAAACGGGTCTAGTCATTCAAATCAGTGTAATAAAAGTAATCAAATTTGAAGCAAATTAATTTTGTTAGCTTGATTCACATATCTATTCTTGCAATGAAATGGAACAAACTATGAACAAATCAATAAATAAAATGTTGCTAACACCCCAATGCACCTCCTTGGTTATTAGGATGTTTAATTTGTTATTTGGGGATTTTAGATTAACGTCTTGAAACAATGCGAGAGCTAGCGTTGCTATGGTCATTCAGCGATCATGAGTGCTAAGTCTTTTTCACTCATGAAATACTAAGAACGGTCATAAGTGTTCCAAAAACGCCCAACTGATGAAATGTTCACCTTTACGGTGAACAATGGGTAAAATATGTGAAGGACTGAAGCTTTTTTTTGGGGTGGGGGGGTCATGACTCCCCCTTTGTATCCGCGCCTGCTCACACTAAACTATTACTTAAATAAGCATTGACTTAAAATTGGTTTTATTTATTAAAAACTTTCTCTTTTAAACATTGCAAGGTTTTCAACTGATTTAAAAGAATCAGACAATCTATAATAACATGTGTTTCCTAGGAACTGTGGCAGTTTTTCTAATGAAGTAAGTCTGATGGGCAGCTGGAATTTTCTCGATGTCTTTTTAAATAGTAATGCTGATGGTTTTCATTCATGACAAAATTTAGGGTAAAAACCGGTTTTGTTTATATAACAGTTTTAAGATGACATAGGCAAAGACATAGGCTATATGTTTTTATTGTTTTAATTTAAATGTTTTTATATTCAAAACCAATGATACAAAAAAATGTATATGAAGAAGACAATAGTTATTTGTGCAACTAGTGAGCAAAGTGAGCAATTGCCTCACTCGAGAGAAATCCTTACTCACGAGCCGTAGGCGAGTGAGGAATGGTTTCTCGAGTGAGGCGATTGCACTTTGCACTCGAGTTGCACATTACATTTTTCCTACAGTTACCACAGTTACCATAAAACAAATAAATTGGTAAAGAAACGTAACATATTTTTACACAGAAGTGAACTTTTAATATGACATTTAATGTGAAAGTAACATTAATAAATCAGAAACAAAATTATAAAACATAAAATAATCTCCTTAAAAATGAACACAAACACCCTAAAAGAATTGTTAACCAAAGAATTACTTATTGCGACAGCAAAACCACCTTCAATGTTTACAAATGGCAAATCAATGAAATGGTGGCTTCTGCCGTGACCGGAAGTGTTGTGACAAATACAACAGTACAACAGCTGACCAGCTGATTTACAGCCAGTGCTGCCAACATATTTCGCGCGCATACGACCTTGTCTGCATGTTACGCGCTCACTATTTCGTGCCTTCACGTTGCAAATCTGGAGTGAGACAAAGTAATTAGAGTGAGACAATGTTAACATTGTCTCACTGATGAGCGAATTGGCCACTTTGCTTTCTCAAATCAGTGAGAGAACATGTACATTGTTAGGTAACTGTAAGAAAAATAATTATACACTGATCTCAAGAACACAATTATTACTGAGAAAGTAAATTAAAACAATTTAAAATCATTCTAAAACAATTTATGCAAATAGGCCTACTTTAAACAATTTTACAATCAGCTGTTACACCTAAGTAACCTCAGTTGAGACTGAATTCCCTATTTCAATATCTTTAAAATAGCAAACTTTAAGTAAAGTTTTTGCCCCTTAGAAAACATTTTTTTATCACATTTTTCCACGGATGTAACAACATCAAACCTTTTAGATAGTAAGAAGTGTGTTTTTAAATTATAGTATACAGTGGCGGATTTAGGGGGGCTATAGGGGCTGTAGTCCAGGGCGGCAATTTTTTAGAGGCAGCAAATTTACAAATTAATAAGTTGTTTACAAAAGAAGGGTTGAAACGGGGAACATTTTGCCAAAAACGGATGACAATGGTGTGTAACCCTTTTAAAGGTAAAGGTAGTAATCAGAGACTAATGTATTACACTTGCAGTCCCTCACACTACAGTTCCTCAAAACAGTCATAATGCATTTGTCATTCATCCGTACTAGCGACAAGACGATTACGCTACAGAGAAAGGGCTGCAAGCCACGAACTACAGAAATTCAACTTCTCCCCTCCGCTCATCAGGCACTACGCCACCATGACTATGCCCAACTCAGGGACTTCCAAGTTTACCCGTACAACATTCCCATAGCATTAAAATTATTTTTACATAATATCAATAATGGCTAAGGCACACGACTGAGAAAAGTTGCAAATACCAAATTTGAGATGACAATAACAAAATTTACAATATACAAAATTTATAGACTACAAAGATATTGTGGATTCATTTTCAAACTCAAGGTAACAAAGAAAGTTATTTCAGCCAACATATATTTACCATCAAAGGCTACCAAACATAATCGTTCATTCTGGAGTATATTTTTTTAACAAAACATCTGACCAAAGACAAATAAAGACTAACATAATTTGTGAAGAGAGGATTTGATTGGTTGTTGCCATGGGAGCATAGTTGACAGAGGGTCAAAATGGTGGTCAGCATGTAGGGTGCAGTTTTTTACTCCAGGCAAGACCACTATATATATATATTTTGGGTGGGACGGTGTCAAAATCTCCCATTTCATTAAATGAAAAACTGTGATATTCAAAGTCTTTAAATTAATACCTTGTCGCAATTTAGGCGAATCATGAGGTTAAACTTACCTTTATAATCTTGAGACATATTTTAGATGTAATTTTATTGTTTATCTCGAAGCAAAGTTATGTTTTGAGTCAAATGAAAACACCGTTGCAATACAAAATACCATACATGACGGCATGCTTTTTGAAGGTTATTTGTTATAGAGTAACAATCCCCCCCCTCCTGTAGGTATTATATTTTAATGCATTGAATCTACAACATCATGGAGGTGAAACTAGAAGAAGTGTTTGAAAATGTGTAGAGTTTTATGAAGATTAGGCCTACATCAATTAATTTTATATTTTGATCGTCTAAAACATGTAAATAATTCTTTGCATAAAAGTATAAATTACAAAATGACTGAAAAACTGTATTGAAAAGCACTAATTCAGGATTAAAATAGTCAGAATTTTGAGGCTAATGGTCCGAGTCATCATAGGTTATTTATTATTATTTCCAGTAGTCAAATGTGTTGGTGTAAAAATTAATGTTTGATGAAGTATAAGGGGGGATTTTTAGATTTCTTAGCCCTTAGGTGGAAATTGCTTAAATCCGCCACTGATAGTATATTCGGTAAATACAGAGTGTAGAGTAAAAAAAAGAAATAATGTTGATATTAAATTTAAACTGATTAAAATTTACACGTATTTTGATATTATTTAACATATAAATTAAAAATAGTATCACATATCCAACAACAGCTAATCAGAAACTAATATTTGCAATTTTTAATCTATAACTGATATTAGTGTTTAAAGGTTTCTGCAATACTAGTTTCCATCACAAATAGCAAAAGTGGTTGTTTTTGGTGCGCAATCGTGTTTTTGGCGAGGCGAAGCCGAGCTCGGTAAAACGATTAAGCACCAAAAACAACCACTTTTGCTATTTGTGATGGAAACTAGTATTACAGAAACCTTATAACATCAAGGTCCTCTTTTATTTAACCTTAGTAGTTTTGTTGTTTCAAATTGACAAGGTTCTTATTTAGAATGTTTTTAATTTAGCTGGTTCAGAAAGTCAAGGTACAAAACATAAAGGTTGAATACATTATTTGCAAAAGAAATATTTTCAAAACATAAAGTTTCACAACGTCCAGGACAGAAACTCGCTCGTTTTCAGTCCACTAGGAGGCAAAAAAAATATTGAGGTTGGCTGTACTTGATGTTCATAAAACATCAAACAGGCATATTTATAAGTAGTTTAACTAGAGTAGATACAGGTTTGGTCTGCTGTGAGATCGCTATCAGCATTTACGGTTTTAACGAATACTTCCTTGACGTTTTGTACCTTAAGTTTTGAAACACCTTCGTTTTTAAATTGTTTAATAACACCTTTAGGTATTGAAACAGGAGGTTTTGAAAACAGTCTTATTTTACATTTAAATGACTGAGACTTGACGTTATGTACCTTTACGTTCTGAATCCACGCATTATTTTAAATAACGTTCTGTACTTTTGACGTTGTGAAACGGACCCATACTGTCCTAATAATAATTTATTGAGAAACATGATAAGTGTTGTTACAATTCAACAGGGTAAAATAAACTACGTATCAAAACAAAAACAAATAAATTTACATTTATACTACTTACATAGAAGACAGTAAATGTAAAAAATATCCCCATAGCAGCAAACCTGCGTACTCAGCGAATTTCCAATGTGTATATATATATATATATATATATATCTTAATACCACTTAAAGCCAAATACAAGTTTCATCAATATAAATTCATAAATAAATGACTTGTGACATTTTCATTATTCTCCATAAGAATAACATGGCGTCTGGGGATGCAGGTTTGCTGAAAAAAGGTACACAAAAATGGATATTTATGAAAATTGTTGTATAATTTAAGTAAGCCACATACCAAATTTGATTAATTTATGTTCATAATAAAGAGAGAACATTTTACTTATTCTCCATAAGAATAACGTGGGGGCTGAATACGAAGATTTCTTCAAGATAAGTTATAAACGAGTTCGCACGCAGCACGCTGACGTGAGGGAAGTGAATTTCCACATAAAAACTTGTTGAACTCAAAATAAGTGTAAAAACATACATTTGTCCAATTTTTATTGAAATCTGAAAACATTGATTTTTTGGCTGTTCTGATACTCCTGGTTTAATTTACTTGCAAAGCTGGGAATACAATTTTGCGCATTATAAGGTTAGGAGAAGGTCCAGACAGGCTTGAAAGTAGGCGTGAGGTTGCTGGGGTAGATAAAAGTACTCTACCAAAGGAATAACAGGTTTTCTAGTGTAAAACCCCCATAAAGACAACGTACTGTGTTTAGTCGATACACATTTTCTTTAATAACTCGGTAAATATTTATGCTAGAATGACGAGAGAGGGCTTAAAACTTTCGCCTCACTAATTCCCATCTTTTTACATGCATTGATTTTACATCTGGGGCTTTTATGACCCTTTTTGGGCCCAAAAACTCGAAATTTGAAAGATTAATCCCCAAAAAAAGAAGTTTAGAGTTTTCCGATTGTTTTGCCCAACGAACTTGTCTAACTGATTACAGAAAGGAACGTCCCTAACAAATTTGAAGTAAATTGGACACAAAATGTGACCGCTAGAGTGCAAACACATATATATATATATATATAAAATTTTGAACGACCCCCCAAAACGTGTTCAGGGGGTCACGTTAGGAACTTCTATGGTGGTCCCGGGCTTAAGTTTCACCGTGCGGGTCATGCTAATAGTTCACTTTCCAAAGGAAATTCACTAACAAGCAAAATATACAATTTTTCTCATTCTCCATAAGGATAACATTGGACAATGTAGCACTTTCAATATCTCGGTAACCAATTTACGTAGAGCAATGATCAAAACACCAAATTGTTTGTTTTCTTAAGCTGAATTTAATGGTGAAAACTAAAATTGGATTTACTAAAATATTGTATTTAAAAAACTCAAAAACCCATTTTTGGGGTACAAAACCCCCCCAAAATAACCCTCTGGATAGAGGGATCTGGCTGGTTTTCAAATGTAAAGTCATAACTGTTGCTTTACATGTTTGCACCAAATTTCATCAAAATCGGACCATTTTTGCGAGAGTTATCGCACCCACGGACACACACACACACACACATACATATATATATATACAGTTTTGAACGAATGGTGTTTTTGGCATCTGGGGACCTCAAAACAAAAAGTTATCATGGTCACTGGCCTAGGTCTTACCATGCCGACTACGGTAATAGCTTCTTCCCTATAGGGGAAGTTCGCTAAAAGATGGAATAAGGCGATCAATTTCAACCAGTTACACCAGTCATCATCCATCCCAATAAGAGAATGACAGAATGAAAATGGCGTACAGCTTATATATCTTAAGGGGGACTTCAAGTAACCTCTGAAGTCCCAGAAACAAGATGACATATGTACCACCAGAGTCAAAGTTGACATATTCATTAATCAATCTAACCATATCTTTACATTTTCCTTAACAATAAACAACTCTTCCTTAACATTCATAATATTTCCTGTTCTACAAATATGGAGAATACTTTGTCTTTAGTTGTTCCCAAGGTCGGTCCATTATCCAGTAGTTGTTTTGCGACATTCGATCTTTCTGGTTTTCTGTTCTTACAAGTTGTACCATGCCCGTACCATCCTTATGTATATTTACAGTCTGGTATGTAAGTACAGAGTAGGCCTAAGTGTAAATATATTTTCTAGTGTTCTGAAATATAGTTTATTTTATCCTGTTTAACCTAATATTGTAATCTTGAACAGGCATCCTGAAAACCGTAAAAAAACACAAAATCTTATTAGTTGATATTAAAAGTAGAATTCCTGTCTTAAGTACGAAAAAACATACACAACCCCACTCAATCTTTGCTCCTAGTATAAGCCACAACGCTGAATTCGGAGGTATTACCTTAAAATGAGGCAATATTTTACAATTGAATACAAAACCTCACATAAATGAAGTAGTGAATCTCACCATCGTAATGTTGTTGCCGTTCAACAGAATCTGATCGAGTCTTGTAATGCGTCTGCCCTCTGGGGTGGCCTCGTACTCTGTGACGTCTTCCAACAACATGTTGACAAAGTCATCAAACCCCTGCAACGTGCCTACGATCTCCTTGTCGTTCTTCATGATGATGTGGATTCTTGATCCGATACATTTGTCCACCAATTCTGCAAATGTGATGAAACAATAAAGTAACATTTAACAAGCTAACTTACTCTTAGGTGAAAAACCAGTTTCACTAACAAAGTATCAAAATCAAAATCATCTTTATTGCAGAGACTTCTTAGAAAGTCAGGAGCATTACTAAAGTCAACGATTCTTAACCCTTTCAGTGCTAAGCTTCTGAAAGGAGTAGTTGAATCTGTGATGTTTTGTTAATTTGTTAAATGTCTTGAACGCCTGAACAGTCAAAATTAATAAAAACGTGCTTCCGCTGGACACACACAGTAAAGGATAGGTAAAAAGTAGCAAAACATCTGATCAGATGTGCAACTCACAAAGAATTCACCCATCCCTGTCAGCTTGGAACAGAGCCGTCCACCGTTTGCTTAAGGTCCGCCCTCCCCTTCAACTCTGCCACAGACAGGTTAACTCTCCATGAGTTGCACATAAAAACCACCGACTGTGACGGGATTCGAACCCTCGATCCAAGTGTTGTAACACACGCCGATGCCAGAGTTCAAATAATAAAAATGCCGGTTGGAATATGTTATTATTTATTCAACTTTACAAAAACTGATCTAAAACCAACTTATACGTCGTTAACAATAGGTATATCCGCTGTTAAAATACATCAATTATGGTTAAATTAAATTTAGAAAGAAAACGCCAATTAATAATTTAACAGGGAGAGGCGGCGCGACGCGTGTTAATTACATTGTGACTTCCTAGGGACTGGGGCGAGGCTCCCGTCTTCTCCTCCAATGTTCAAACCTCCTCAGCCAATCAGCAGCGCCCTTGGCACGTGACGTCACGGGAATAGTGGCGCGTCTCTCCCGTGTAGTGCTGCAGCCAACGATTTAAGGTGTCATTATTCAAACTAAGAGGCACTGAGAATGCGCTCTTAAGCCGGCGTCGAGCGTTCAGTTGCTGACGCCGCGCATTCCTGCTGATATCAATGCCCGGCCGGGCCCGTGGGAGCATCAAGTTGAGATTAGCTTGGATCAAATATCCTAGCGTCTGGTGGTTGGTTTTATATTTTGTACCAGCCAACTCTTCAAAATGAAATAGTGAAAATAATGTTAAGAGCACCGTTCCTCTTTCTAATTATAGATTTTAGTGATGGTAGAAATTTAATTATTAGGAACGGTAAACTGTAATTATTTAATTAGTGTCGTAATAATGGCTTTTATTAGTCTAGGGATTTTTGGGCCGTCACAGTGTTACCCCTGGCCGGGAAGATAACGCCTTAGACCGCACAGCCACTGATCAGACTAGCAGCTATAGTGGACCAGGCGGTATTAGAGCCTAGGCACTGGACAAGGTAGTTCAGTTTGTGTATAGGCTACCATGTTTCACTACATGTCAGACTCAGACTGAGCGCCTAACGGTACAATCGCTTATGAAGCCGTAACAGAGTTTATTGATAACAGATTCAAAAGCCGATATATCAGTCCATAGCACTGAAAGGGTTAAAGTATTAATAACATATGTATCACAGCACTTGTGACAGTAAAAATTAACATAGCCTATAAATACAAATTAAGATGACTAAGTTACTGTAAAAAATTAAGACTAACTTATCTAGAATTCTTGGAAGCAAGTTTGTCTAGGGAATATAATTTAGGCTTACTGCTGCTTAAAGTTTCAAAACATGTCCAAAATCAGTATTTTTTAAATTTTAAAAACAATTACAACTTAAAAAACAAAAAAATGAAATCCCAAAACATTTTAATTTGATTTCTTCGAGATAGCCTACAGTAAGTTAATAATACAACTTTAAATTTCTGAGACATCAAAATGAATAGCCTACCACTGCATTATTAGTGAATTTCCTTTGGAAAGTGAACTATTAGCATGACTCGCACGGTGAAACTTAAGCCCGGGACCACCATAGAAGTTCCAAACGTGACCCCCTGAACACGTTTTGGGGGGTCGTTCAAAATTGTATATATATATATATATATACACAATTGTATATATGTATATATATGTGTATGCACTCTAGCGGTCGCATATTTTGTCCGATTTACTTCAAATTTGGTAGGGGAGTTCCTTTCTATAATCAGTTGGACAAGTTCGTTGGGCAAAACAATCGGAAAACTCTAAACCCCTTTTTTGGGGATTAATCTTTCAAATTTCGAGTTTTTGGGCCCAAAAAGGGTCAGAAAAGCCCCGGATGTGAAATTAACGAATGTAAAAAGGTGGGAATTAGTGTGGCGAAAGTTTTAAGCCCTCTCTTGTCATTCTAGCATATATATTTACCGAGTTATTAAAGAAAATGTGTATAGACCAAACACAGTACGTTGTCTTATGAGGGTTTTACTATAGATTAAGCATACTCCTTAGGAGTATGCTTAATCTATGGTTTTACATTATAAACGCCTGATATTCACTTGTAGGGTGTGCTTTTCTCATCCCCAGCAACCTCACGTATACTTTCAAGCCTGACTGGTTCCTCTCCTAGCCTTATAATGCGCATAATTGTATTCCCAGCATTGCAGTTAAATAAAACCAGGAGCATCAGAACAGCCAAAAAAATCAATGTTTTCAGATTTCAGTAAAAATTGGAATAAATGTTTGTTTTTACACTGATTCTGAGTTTTAACATTTTTTCTGTGGAAATACACTTCCCTCACGTCAGCGTGCTGCGTGCAAACTCGTTTTATCTGGAAAGACCCTTCTATTTTATCTAAGTTATGAGTAGCCTATAACTTAAACAACTTTTTAAACAATAAGTAAAATAGTAAAATAATTAGATTAAAACTAAAATTGTTGGCAGCATATATGGTCAAATTTTTAACTACTGACCAGTGGCGCAGAATGACATTTTCACTCAGTCATCGCACAGTGGCATACCTAAAACTATTTTTTCCAAAAGGGGTTGGGAGTTATAAAGGACAGAAAATATACAAAAGCATCCCATTAATTTAGAACTTAAGTAGTTAAACTTAACAGACAGAAACATGAAGCATTAATATCCTTAAGATTCTACCAATGGTGTTGTAGCAATCAAATACAGTTATCCACTAGCGGTTCTCAAATGACAAGCAAAACAGTGGCCAGACACCTACAAGTGGTTACTGATGCCCATGTGATCATTTTTGTGCTGTCCATTACTCTTTAAAAACCTTCAACCACCTATCGCCAGTGCAACTAAAATATGTACATTTGATTGTCAGGATGACTATACTGTAAACACCTGATCTAAAAATGATTCACTTATAATAAATGCTTAAATACTACAAAATACATACAGTACATTACATTCATACAGTTGAAGAACACTGCACGAACGAGGTTAATAAATCTAGAGCTCTCGTTTGGGGTAAAAATGTAAATCCTACATAGTGATTGCTTAGATAGCCTACATAGTGAAGTCCTAACCTTTCTTGTAAATAGAAGATATGCTTGGTTCATAACTTGTTAATGAATATAAAAGACACGCTTACACAACAGAGGCAAGACCAAAAAACTCATATTAAAAAAAGTTTTCTTTGTGTACCATAAGTTATTGGTTACAAAATAAACACTTAGATTATGTTAAAATTTGAAGATAGCCAGAATGAGCTAAATGATTCACAGATTTAAAAAATATATGCTTTTTAAGGGTTATCCTAGCAGTGGCCAATGGTGTAAGTGGGAAATGGCATAGCCGCCTTTAAAGAAGGCCGCGGCGTTCAAACTGACAACGCCGCCATCTCACAGAGCAGAGGAATCACCGCCGGCACAAAGCACAAAGCCCATAGCCGCCAGTCGAATAACGCGTTATTTTAAATCATTTTAGTTATATTATTTGTTGTTGTTGTATAGAACAAATAGAATGGGCGTCAGGGATTGTTGATAAAGTATACAGTAACCTAAAAATAATATTAAACATACAAATTCCCATCAAACTAAAACAATAGGCCTACATGAATCATGTACTTCTGTTAGGTTTGAAGATTATTGCTTTGAAAAAACCCAAGATCAGAATAACTTATCGTATTAGGTGTCCCTATGAATACATTTTAAAATTAATATGTTGAATAAATGCCACTAATAAACTGCTTGAAGTAAAAACGAGTTCGCACGCAGCACGCTGACGTGAGGGAAGTGAATTTCCACATAAAAACTTGTTGAACTCAAAATCAGTGTAAAAACATACATTTGTCCAATATTGATTAAAATCTGAAAACATTGATTTTTTGGCTGTTCTGATACTCCTGGTTTCATTTACTTGCAAAGCTGTGAATACAATTTTGCGCATTATAAGGTTAGGAGAAGGTCCAGACAGGCTTGAAAGTAGGCGTGAGGTTGCTGGGGATAATAAAAGTACTCTAACAAAGGAATAACAGGCTTTTCTAGTGTAAAACCCCCTTAAGACAACGTACTGTGTTTAGTCGATACACATTTTCTTTAATAACTCGGTAAATATGTATTCTAGAATGACGAGAGAGGGCTAAAACTTTTGCCTCTCTAACTCCCATCTTTTTACATGCATTGATTTTACATCTGGGGCTTTTCTGACCCTTTTTGGGCCCAAAAACTCAAAATTTGAAAGATTAATCCCCAAAAAAGGGGGTTAGAGTTTTCCGATTGTTTTGCCCAACAAACTTGTCCAACTGATTACAGAAAGGAACGTCCCTACCAAATTTGAAGAAAATCGGACAAAAAATGCGACCGCTAGAGTGCAAACACACACACACACACACAGACACACACACATATATGTATAAAATTTCGAACGACCCCCCAAAACGTGTTCAGGGGGTCACGTTAGGAACTTCTATAGTGGTCCCGGGCTTAAGTTTCACCGTGCGGGTCATGCTAATAGTTCACTTTCCATAGGAAATTCACTAATAAACAGTGACAAACACAATACGAGACACACAATTAATTTCTTTTGAAGGTAGAAGTGCAGACAAAATGTAAATACTTTTTACAGGCAAGTTGCCCATGAGTTATATTTATACTTGTTGCTATGTTATGTACGCTTTGTCTTTAAATAAACGGTTATATGTCGTTAATGTTTTCTACCTTGTGTAATATGTTGTTTTGAAGAATGCTGTACCTACTTTATTAGTACTTATTAAATGGTACTAAGCTGTCTTATCTATTGATATTTATGAAACAAAATTAATAATAAAAGGTAATTGTAGTTAATACTTAACTAAACTAATAAAAAACATAGCTTGCCTCTGCTATGCTATGTATTAATAACTTAAAAAAGCCAAATTACGGCAAAAATAAATGTATACAACTCTTTAGTAAACAAATATTGAACGTATTTATTAAATAACTTGACTTTAAATTCAATAAGTGTGTGGGTTTGTTGCTACGGGGGCATTTTAAAAAGTGATTCAAATTATTAAATTCCTAGCACATTCTTCCATGACGGTGTTAGGCATTCAATTTGTACTATGCCTACGCGTAAAACCCAGTAACACTGACTATAAACATGCTTAACTTTAATCTCAGTTTACATATGAACCTTGTTGGGCTCACAACAGGGTAAGACTAATTAGCAAAACAATAAACGTCACTTAAACGGTATTTTCTAACTTGAATAGTAAAAAAAAACTATTTTGGACGTCGGCGTCTCGTTTTCCCCATACTAGTATACGGGCGGCGAGGCACGCGGTAACTCCTCTTGCGACGTTGCCAATTCTACTACGCCCGCGGCCTTCTTTAAAGGCGGCTATAGAAATGGCCAAGCAGATTCGGCGAATTTGCAGACCTTTTATTGAAAATTTGTATAAATTCAACCGTAGAAGTAAACCTAGCCAACCTCATATTAATTTTGATCGGAAAGAACAGGAGAACCTAGACATACTAAAATCAAAATACTTTTTCAGTAAAGTCATTCAGTAGGGATTTTCAGAATGAACTATTTTATCTTACCGGTATGTGTTGGTAGGTAGAGTTAAAATAATTACATTATTACTGTAGTAGTTTGTTAATTTATATTGTTTATTTGTTAATAATTAGTGTTGGTGGATGCAGTTTGTTTTTGGGTGGGTGATTAATCTCAAGTAAGTGGGGCAGATTAACCCTAGCCGTGGCCATCCGACCAATTTGGTCGGATTTTTACGTCGCCTAGAATGGCCACCGACCAAATTGGTCGGATATGACTGAAAATTTTGTAACGTTAAAAAACCAATAATAATAAACTCAAAAGTGATCAATATATATCATTCGAAAGATCATATTCTGAACTTTCATTTTATTACATAAATGAAGCGTGTAGCAGCTGTATAACAATCTTACGACGATTAGAAATCAAATGAATTTTTGGCGCAACACAATTGCTGCAGCCGACGCTCTGACAATGACAAAACACAATATTTTTGAAATCACCCAGCTTGGGTAATTTTTTTCGCAGGAAGATGCGGTTTGTACCAATGTACAGCTAAAGAGTAGCGTTTTATGTTGGTATTGATTTTTAAAATGAAATATTGATTAGATAGGTTATATAATTTTATGAAAACAGGTGTTTCTGGTTTTTTTGTGGAATGGCCAGTCCAAATTGGTCGGGATCAGAGAATCACATTTATATGCATTGTACGTTATAGTTACTAGTCAAATAATATGTTATTTTGAAGAGGAACAAATGTAGAGTAATTTAGTTTTGCTGTTGGCAGCACTGTTTTCCCTTGGCTTAATCACCAAGGAATTGTTCATTACGTCACATTTTTTCCTAATCGGCAACTGCGCAGCTGTTTTCAAAGTCTCAGTCAGTTTGTTTGGCTCGCTCCAATCTGTATTGTATTTGGTATCACTGTAAACAGCAGATTTCAGGCTTTATTCCTATGTCTGTCTCGATGTGTTGTGTTTTTGCTGACAATATGACATGACATCTGAAATATGCAATGTCCAGTCCCAGTCCGAAATGGCGCGCTATGTTATTGTTTGACCGCTGTCAGTTATGTAAGAGTTTTAGTTATTTATTTAGCCGAATTTACGCAAAAATGGATTGTAGTGACAATCGGAGTGCTCCTTAAGAAAGTATTAGTGACAATGATGACGATTTAGAGGGTGATATATGCAATGATATTGAGGCAAATGACTTTCCTGATGTGTCATAGGGGTCGTAGGCTAATTGGATTGTTTATCTGGTAGGCCTAGTGGTGAGTTATAATTTATATGGATATTTCTATGTATTCTATGAATAACATGTCATATATTTCTACGTAAGTTAGGGAATTGATAGTACTACAGCATGTTTATATTGATTTGGGGGTAAAACATTTGGCAAAAAAGTTATATACTAAATACTGTGAAATTTTTTTTTCCAAATACGCAAAAATAGCATAACATTTTTGTATTCACGGTAATTGTTTACTACATGGTTAACTCTTGGATTTTTGTAAAAGTGGTTTTAAATTGTTCATTTCATAATTCTATAACTAGTTCAAGAGGAATTTAGCCGCGAAAAAGCCATTTTCCGCCATTTCTGACGTCTTTAATATGTACGTGTACCATCCAGTCTATCTAGGGGACCCAGTGGGATCACGGAGTAATGGGTGGGGAGATTTCCGGCGAGCAGGGTAAAAAGGGTAATTTATTGAAATCTAGGGTAATTTAATTTAATTTAAGGGTAATTTTTGAATTAATTCATGGAAAATATAACTTATTCAAATAATTATTAAAGTAATTTTGACACCTTACTTATTCGCAAATAATGGCTTTTCTATGAGATAATTGCTTTTAAACTAGTCAAATAATACTGAAAGGAAGAAATTAAAACTACCTTCATATAAATTAAAGAGGTAATGACCAAAGTGGTAGTCCTAACTTATGATGCTTGATGTGTCTATCAGTTATGCTAAACCTGCAAAACCTAACCTAATTAAGGGTAGGAGAATGGAGGGTACTTTGGTATTATACGAATGCCACCCTTATACAGCGCGCTGCGGCAGTTATGTTAGGATGGGTTATCATAAAAATGATTGTAGGACTTTCCTTGTTTTGTTACGAATCGAATGATACCTGATGAGTCGTACTTCAGGCCGCCAAACCCCCTCCAAATAGGCCAAGGTCAGGTCGTTGACCGGAGCGTGCGCATCACCTGTCACCGCCTGTATCTGGGTCAGTGTCATGAGTGATTTATTGCCGTGACTACGTTACATTTGTTTTCATAATGAGTGACGTTCTTTTGGTGTGGGATTTACCTCGAAATGAAGAGGAAACCGTACGTATTTTTATGATAACCCATCCTAACATAACTGCCGCAGCGTGCTGTATATTTGGCGGAGTACATGTGGCGATCGGGTGTGGCTGCTAGCGGCGGTGACGCATTCAACACAATCCTAGCGGACATCGCTGTCTTTTGGGAGGCACAACACAAAGACCGCTCATCAGAATGATGTAAAATTTGTACAGTAAGTCAATAAAAGTACGTTTTTTCAAATTATGTAGTTATCCTTTGTATCCGGTAAAAATTTAACCTCCAAAAATAGTGGCATCCGTATGGCATCCTCCAAAGTACCGAATGGAGTTACCTATTTTATACTCTATTTGTTCAACAGCTATGGAAAACCTGCCGAGCCTAACCTAACTAGGGGTATGAGGATGAAGTTACCGGTACATGTTTTACATTCTATTTGTTTATAAGCTATGGTAAACCTGCAGAGCCTAACCTAACTAGAGGTATGGGGATTAAGATAGTTATTTAAGTTCGGGTGGTTGGTTGTTGGGGTCAGTATGGCAGCCTGTTAGGTTAGGTAGCGTTGAGTTAGGTTGGGTTTTCAAGTTTCATAACGGTCTTCTGGGTTTGTTTAGTTTTGTTTTTATGGTCCATGTTTGGTTTGCCGGCCAGGCCAGGTCCCCTGGATAGAATAGATAGCATACCGTACGCATATATTAAAGTCGTCGGAAATGGCGGAAAATGGCTTTTCTGTGGCTAAATTCCTCTTGAACTAGTTATAGAATAATGAAAGGACCAATTTAAAACCATTTTTACAAAAATCCAAGAGTTTACCGGATATACAAATACCGTATTTACATTTATTTATAAGTGTTAAAAATTGTTTACCATATCCTTTATGACTTTTTTGGATTCCTTACTTCATTAACTTTAAAAATATGTATATATCATTATTAGTATATACATATATTACATAACTTATTTCCAACACAAACTAACCCTGTACAGATAACACATATTTCGGATTTCCGTTTATTATTATATCACCCCCCTAAAACTTATAAAAAAAAATTCCTTCCACAACGTGTTATATATTTCTAAGTAGGGAATTAGTTTGTTGACAAAATTTATATAGCCTAATGGATTTTCGGGTAGACTTTCATAAGCGGTATCCCAAACAACCGAATGAAAATATCTAACTTAAATATATCGATATTTCGATTACTTTCAGTCATTTAATAATTCGATATTTTCATTCGTAATAATAAAAATACCCCCGTTGCAGCAAACCTGCATACTCAGCGAATTTCCAATGCATATTAATTTATCTTAATACCACATAAAGCCAAATACCAAGTTTCATCAATATATATTCAAAAATAAACAATTTATGACATTATAATTATTTTCCATAAGAATAACATGGCAGCTGAGTATGCAGGTTTGCTGTAATAAGGAACACTAAAAATGGGCTTTTATACAAATATCAATATAACTCAACTAGGTAAAGCCACATACCAAGTTCTATTAATTTATGTTCATAATTAAAGGAGGTAACACGTTAATTATTCTCCATAAGAATAACATGGGACTGAGTATGCAGGTTTGCTGCTACGGGAACTGTCGGCAAAAAAATGGGTTTTTGTGCAAATATCAATAGACCACAATGAAATGAAACATTATACCAAGTTTCGTCAGGATAAGTTGATAAATAAGCGAGATATACAATTTTTCTTATCCTCCAAAAGAATAACATTGGACAACGTACTGTGTTTAGCACTTTCAATATCTCAGTAACCAATTGACGTAGAACAATGATTAAAACATCAAATTGTGCGTCTTTTTAAGCTGATTCGAATGGAAAAAAATAAAATTTTACTTTTTCAAAAATTGTATGTAAAAAACTCAAAAAACCCATTTTTGGGGTACAAAACCCCCCCAAAATACCCCTTCGGATAGGTCGATCGGTCTGGTTTTCGAACTTAAAGTCATAAATGCTGCTTTACACGTTTGTACCAAATTTCATCAAAATCGGACCTTTTTTACGAGAGTTATCGCACCCACGGACACATATATATATACAGTTTCGAACGAATGGTGTTTTTGGGGTCTGGGGACCTCAAAACGAAAATTTATCATGGTCCTGGGCCTAGGTCTTACCATGCCGACTACGGTAATAGCTTCTTCCCTATAGGGGAAATTCGCTAAAAACTAAACAAAAGAAGTTGAATTTATTTACAATTTGTGATATGATTTACATTCCTGGATACAAGGCCTTTGTTGCATTCACAAAGTGCGAGAAAGCATCCTCTTTACTCATTTTGACCTCTCTTCGGTAAAGATATTCACAGAGGTGCTCCGCCAGGTAGTCCGACCGGATCCCCGTCTTAAGTGATCGCTTGACAGACCGCCATGAACTTTCTTTAGTCTGCGTATTAGCGCCAGTTAACGGATCTATGAAGTTCTTACTTTGGTTGACTGTAAAGTGTACGTAGCCTTTATCAGTCAAACCAAAGTAAGACTTCCATAGATCCATTACAATCGTCGTTTCAGGTAGTACGTGCTTCACTATAAGGGGAATGAGTGTTGCGGCATCTCTTTTGTTGTCCGGACACAGTTCAATGTGGTATCTTCCTCCGCGAACTTTACCTTCAGGTACGATCTCGATCATACCGAGGATCCAGGTGCCCTCGACCAATCTCCCACGGTTGTATTTTCTTTTGCCTATCTTACATTCGTCGATTTCTACGACTACACCTGGACCCCCTAGTTTCTCTTCATTTTGGAATTTGTCTTCAATATAATTGATAAAAACTTCTCTACAAAAACTCAGCGACCAAAACCAATCAGCGATCGTTCTGCTCGACGCATCACAATCATCCAAGCTACACTCAATCATTAAAAACGTGTAATTTGTTACGTTTCTGGCAAAAAAATACATCAAAGTTACTATGTTTCTTAATCCAAATTTTGATTTCTCAAAAAACGTATTTTTTAGAGCGTTTACACATTTACAATGTTCTACATCCTTACCCTTCTTTAAGCATCGGTATTGTACTTGATTAGGTCCTTTAATGATCACTTTCATAACATCCCCGCAAATATCACAATTACCTGGTTTTGGAATCAATTGCAGTTCTTGAAGGTATTTTATACAAGTATGATCGTCTTTTAAACTAATTTCGTTTAACTTACGAAAATTAAACGTCATTTTGGACAAGAAGTAAGATATTTGTATAAATCACAATGCCTTGTTTATTTATTAGTTTTAATCTCATTTTAAAGATCGATATAATTGTTAATATTTACCGATTACTTATATCGAAATAGCAATCAATATATCGATATATTTAAGTTCGATATTTTCATTCGGTTGTTTGGGATACCGCTTATGAAAGTCTACCCGAATTTTTCATAAAAAATCTGTAGAAGAAATTTTACCGAGGCTTTTTTTGAAATTTAAAAAAAAATCAATTTATTTTTTTCACTTTTCCTGGCTAGGTTTACGGTTAGGTTTACATCTACAGTTTAACACGTTCGCTGCGGCCCACCAATGGCGGGCGTACGCCGAGCACGGCAGCGAACCAGATTGGCACAGACGAATTCAATTATTTCGGTCTGACGAATCACAAAACAGTGGTTCGGTGATGTGCTGCATTTCCACGAGACTGGACGTAGTTCGCTGAAACACCCACAGGTAGCAGCACTGCCTGGGTACTAGCCATTTCCCTTGTAATGTCAATTACAGGGAGAATATCCCAGAAATATGGGGCAAAAACTGGTTTTTTGTCCCTTATGAACGGGAATTTTACGGGGAAATTTACTACCAACCTACACCAAAATAAAGCTCGCATTCTAAGCTACACGCTGGGAACAAATTGTTTACCCCTCGCGCCACACTGGTGCACACTGAAGCCTGTAAAGTTTGCATGGCAACTGTACGGGCATACCCGTAGCGCGCTCCGGGGGAAACCCGCAACTACGAGTATACCCGTACTGCGCAGCGAACGTGTTAATTTATACAAATTTTCAAAAAACAGTCTGTAAAATCGCCAAATCTGCTTGGCCATTTCCCACTTCAACATTAGGCCACTTCTAGGGTTAAATATGAACCTTAAAAATAAGCCTCATAATGATAATGAACAGAAAACCAAACCTCGTTATGTTTGTGGTTGGTTTGATTTGATTTGAACAGTGTAAACCCATAAAATAAAAGTGCCGGTGTATTACTTGGTGTTTCTTTCCTAAACATAACCAAATTGGGAGATTTAACCTAGCCTAAATTAATAATACATTACCAAGGGGCAATAATGTCGATGGATTTGTTGCTACACTAGTTGTCATTTTTATTTATATCTAAAAAATATTATTATAAATAACTCATAAAGTGACGATACTAAAATGAGTTAACCTTTGAGTAAACACTATAGCCTAGTGCAATCGAACAATGTGCGTAACCGGCGTAATCGTAATCGAAGTGACTACGTACACGTCCAATGTAAAGGCAAATTCACATCGCTACCGATTAGGTTAGGTTACGTTACGTTAGGTCACGTTAGGTTAGGTAAGGAGGTTTTCTGGCTCTCAATCTTTTTTAAAATCACAAGAAAAGTAACGTACGATGCATAATTTGGAACAGACGTGAACAGTAGCGGCTCACGTCGGACGTGTACGTAGCCTTTGCCAATCTTAATCTTGAATCTTGACTCTTTCTTTAACATTTACAAAGAGTATCATAGCAAGAGTGAGGAAACTAGAAAATATATATATATAAATATATCGTTTATTTGATGTAGAGTATCCAGTATCTTCATAGATTAACTACAGTAGTTAGTTAGACCATAGACTACTGTAGTTAGTCCATGGTTAGACTAATTGTATTTAGTCCATGGTATCATTAATTATGTGTACTCAGAATACCACAATATATACATAATCAATGCAGAGGATAATCCGTAATCATGGTGAGGGCCCTTACCACCAAGCTCAGCAAGTATTTTGTTTGTTTGTTTGAGTGTTGTGTATGTCGAATATGTGTGGTTCAGACAACAGACCCTCGTTGTGGTGCGGGCCACTAGACGCGCACCTATGTACACATCGCGTGGAATATCTTGGCCTGTGAGAACTGTTTTCAGTTCAAACAGTTTGAGTAGAGTGAGATTTAGACATCGGTCTGAATCTGTCATCTGTTGTTTCCATTATCTGTTCAGTCAACTAGTCATAATATTGTTGTTATGTAAACAAAATAACTGTTCGTCAGTATTGGTAACACTGGAGACAACTGATGAACAAAATTGCGAGCCGTTCTTAGCCAAATTTTGGAATCGAACGAGTCGACAAAGTGAATCAAACAAATAGCTATTTATGATTTGAAAATTAGTAAACTTGTATTTGTTTGCTTGCTCATAATTAATCACGTTTCACGGCAAGATTCTAGATACGTAAATCTATCGAAAAATGAATTTGTTCTAACATTTATTACTTTTATCTATGCTTTTATTCCAGTGATTTGCATGTGATTCACTTATAGGAATAAAACAACCAATTAGGATATTAGGATGGTTCAAAGAACGATAAATTTGCCTCACCAGAGTACCAACCTGGCAAAATCACCGGCTCTCTTTTTCGACGAAAATAGTGAAGCAAACTTACCTCCAGTAATACAATAAAGCTCCTTGTCAGTATTCCATGTTCAGTAGCCCAGCTGGTTATCTCAGTCACTCCGGCAGTGGACTAAGCTACGGCTCAAGGTATTCCGCATGAAGTGTAGCCTATGCCTAAATCCGGCTATAATCCACTCGCGGCCCTCGCGGGGAAAATACTAATACATTGGAACTTTAATTAATTCATTTGTTTTTGTTTGATTCCTAGTACTATAAAAACAATATTTTTTAAAACTTGGTTGATTAGAATTTTTGGAATTCGAATTGTTTACTGGTTCTTGAGATTCGAATCATTGAAGTTTCACTGTATCACAGATTTATAAGAAAATCACACTTTAATTAACTGATCTGCCAACGAATATTCCTTTACATTACCCTTATTTTTTAAGTATACTGTGCGCTTAATATTAGTTGGTTTATAATAAACTATACATTTTCTTGTACGGTATTCTTTGGTTTGAAATATACAAATAATAAATAGAAGGCTGCAATTCCGTAAACGCCTGTAAACAATTGAATATCAAATCGAATAATCGAAAACAAAAACCAAATATTGCAGCATTGATAATGTTTATAGACAATCTAGATAAATTGTATTTATATTTGTAATAAAAAATAATTTATTTGAAATTGACACTTTACTTCTATTAGCAACTGTCAAAATTATATACTAACTAATGTAAAGAGTTACGGCTCCTACGGGGTGGCGGAAAACTATCCCCAGAAAAGTATCCCCATGAAAAAACTCCTACGTCATTTTGACGTCAGAGGTTAATGGCTATCCTCTGAAAAACTTATTTTCCAAGACTTATATTTTTCATCTTAATAATACCATAGACTAACTACAATAGTACTGTACCATAGACTATGATAATACCAATATTGACCTAGGTTTCATTATTAAAAGATAGACTTAATATTAGTCTTTGGAGTATATTTTGACGGGATGATATAACAGCAAGCTTTGGCTCTGTAAGTAGTGATGTCCTGTGTACTATCAAATTAATGCTTTTTGACCGGCAGAACACTAATGTTTACATTTTATTCTTCTTTTTCTTTTTGAAGTGTCCTTTCCTTTGTCCTTTCTATATTTGTTATTGTTATTTGTTACGTATATTTGTCCATCCCTGTCAATCGTCAATGCTCGTCTAATCCTAATTGGATGAACGAAGTAATTCATATATGTTGCGTTAGCTTTTATTTTATTGGCTTCTACATTTAAACCACAGTTAAGGTTCACTGCGACTAAAATAAAAATCGCTAGAATGCGCAAGCGTCAGTGTTTCTTGTTTCTCTCCTCCTGTCGAAAATCCGATGGATTCCGTATTCTGTGTTGTTTGGAGGTTTTTTTGGGTTAGTTCGTTTTTAGTGGCGGCGGCGGTCGTGAGTGTTTCGCGGTTGTGAAGTTGTTTATTAGTGAATATTTACAATTACTGACTGGAAGTGCAGTGTTTTTGTCATAATACATACTGCAAGTTGTGTGTTGGTTCAAAAATTGTTGTTCTTCATTCATAATATGTGATACATTTACTCAGGTGGGTCTGCTTTTCTAAAGTTGGTTGCATTTTGGTTACTCTTGTCTAGTCCTGTAACTTCGGGTAATGCTATGGACAACATTTAACTTATATTTATCTATTAAATTTTGTAGTGGAAATCTTGATGTTAGCAGAATTTGATACACAGATTTTAATTTTAATCCTACGAGGCCTAGATCAAGATAGGTTAATTTACTGACTCTTGAAATTAAGTTATCTTATTGATCAATTCACTATCCTGGTCTGTATCTGATTTTAATCTATTTTTCTGATATGATCATTTTAAAAGTAGGCCTTGTGATTCATAGGTGCCTGTAAAGTGTAGGTCTAGACTATTTAGCTAAGTTTTCTATTGTATGAAATGTATAGTGAATATTAGAGTAGGCGGTAAGTTTTGTAAATAGCTCATTAGACCTAAGAACATTTACACAATTTATACTATTAAAGAGACGTATTTTACTGAATTAGATCTGTTCATCTGTTCACACTTTCTTTGGCCATTATACACTTTTGTGCCTGATGCACAAGAAGTACCGTATTAATCCCTATGAAGTATATAATCTCCATGACCCAAAACATAGTCCATGGCCACAACACCATGCAGCGGATCAGGCTGGATGTACGGTAGGTACCATGTGTTCGCCTGGCTAAGGTAACTTCGGTGGGGTATCAAATGTAGGCACTACGTTTCTTCAACCATCTGCCGGAAGAAGCAAAGGCGCTGAACCGGTCTTACTTTAAGGCCCACTTAACCACCTTTCTGACCGAAAAAGCTTTACGATTTGTCCAATTTTATGGTGATGATTTTGGAAATTTTTAAAGCAGCCATCCTTTAAAACTTCTAATGAACTGGAAGTTAAACTGCAAGTTCCTACGCTATTGTTTTTTATTATGTTTTTTGCATGTAGGCTATTTTGTTTGATTTTTAAGTGATATTTTTATTGATACAATCAATCCCTCAGTGGGCAACTTAATTGATGAAGAGGAAGGTAGGCCTAATTGAGTTAAACATTTATCAACAAACACTAAATGTGTTTAAAATGGACATAATATCAAGAATTAGACCTAAACAATCCAGTTTTGAAAGCAGTGAAGACATTATGAGTGAGAGGTTTTCAGTGACGTCAAACTTAATGGTTAAAAATGCCTGATATTGACAAGGCCTATCTAAGACAGCACGCTGCAACGGTTCGGTCGTGATTTGTTAAATTATTGATGAATGACAAATCATAAATTAACTCATTTTGGCTCAACATCTCTTTTGGTATTTCAACGCCAACGGATTTTTCGTTAGGGTAATAAGTTAAATAGAGTTCGGTACACAATCACTTTTAGGGAAAGCAGTCCAAACCCCTCAAATGTTTGTAGACACTTGGGATTTGAACCTGTGACCTCTTGAACCGAAGTCCAAGAAGCTTACCGTTACGCTAGAGCAAGATGCCCAATTTTCTTTTTTGTTTTATTTTGTTTTTGATTTTTTATTTGCTCCCAATTATTAAAAACATAAACAGTAAAGAAACATTTAGTAGGAGGCTCAAATTACACCTCATTGAAGACCGTACTATACCTACCCGAAAAGAATGTTTAGAATTAGCCTATTATTATTATTATCATCACATTCGTTAAGTTACCCATATTTGTTATTGTTAAACATATTATTGTTGAACAATTTTTATGTAGCAATCAGTACTGTAACTTACCTATTAATTATTGTCATTAGGCCTATTCAATTTGCTTACTCATGTTATTTTCTTCGCTGTTTCTACTGTTATACTATATTTTTGCATATGTTACCTGGTTTTATTGTTGATTATTAATTGTAGCCGGGGTGCTACCATTTGATCGTAAAGACACTTGTCCATATTACCTTATGATCGACATTTAAAAAATTAATAACTCTTAATAATACCCCTGTCGCAGCAAACTTGTGTACTCAGCGAATTTACAATGAATATGTCTTAATAACACATTAAGCCATTTACCAGGATTCATAAAAACTTTATTCACAAATAAGCAATTTAAAAAATATTAATTATTCTCCATTCATCATAAGAATAACATTGGGGATGAGTACGCAGATTTGCTGCATCAAGGAACATAAAATATGGGTATGGGTTTTTATGCAAATATGAATATAAGTCATCTAAGTGAAGTCACATACCGGTACCAAGTTTCATCCATAAAATCATAAATAAGTGATACCAGTGTATACAATTTTAATTTTTCTCCATAAGAGTAACATGGGAACCGAGTTTAGTACTGGTACGGTACCTAGATTTGCTACTACGGGAACCATGGTGAAAAATTTTTGTGCAAACAACAATAAACCACAACCAGATAAAGCCATATACCAAGTTTTGTCAGTTTATGTTCATAATTAAGCGAGGTTATAATATTTTTCTTTTTCTCCATAAGAATAACATTAGACAATGTACAGTACTGTGTTTAGCCCTTTCAATATCTCAGTAACCAATTGACGTAGCATAATGATCAAAATACCAAATTGTTTGTTTTTTAAGCTGAATTCAATGGTAAAAATTAAAATTTGATTTAAATAAAAATTAAATGTCAAAACCCCAAAAAACTCATTTCCCCCCTTCGGATGGTGCGATTCGTCTGGTCTTTGAACTCGTTCGAAAATAAATTCTACTTTCAACATTTCACAAAATTTTCATTAAGATCGGACCTTTTTACGAGAGTTTTCGTGCTTATGGATATATATATATATATATATATATGTATTAGGGACTAAAGAATATAATACCGGTAAATATATACCTAGCCTATATACATATATACAAATTTGAACGAATGGTGTTTTTGCCATCTGAGAGCCTGAAAAGAAAAGTTATCATGGTCTCGGGCTTAAAAGTCTTACCATGCCACCTACGGTAATAGCTTCTTCCCTATATAAACATTTGCTAAAAGAGGGCTGAAACCAAGTTATCGACATGACACTTGCCCGGACGACCAAATTATCGACATTTTAAATACCAGTAGTTAAATAAATAAGCAGAAACCAAGTTATCGACATGACACCTGCCCGGATGACCATATTATCGACATTTTAAACAGTTGGATGAGCTCACAAAGTGAGTGACTTTTAGTTGGTGACCTTTTTTTAGATAACCGTACAGTGTCCTAAATAAGACACCGGCCCGGCCACCGGGCCCCCTCCTATGAGCCCGGCCCCCCCCTGACGGCCCGGCCCCCCCCTAACGGCCCGCCCCCTGAGTATGACCCTTATCTATTGATACTGAAATCTTTCAAAATTAATAAAATCATCAAATTGATATCTCTACCTAAATCAAGATTCAAGGATACCTACAGTTAGTTTGATATAAAAAATTCTTCTATCATAGGTACTATTTTACTAACTGTAAAAATAAAAATAAATACATAACGTGTTGTGAGTAAGTTTTGTATTGCTTTACACCTACGTTTTGTGTTGTTTTAGCGTGTAAAATCATGACTTGATACAGTATTACGCAATGCCACCCACATCTTTAGTTTTTTAGGTTGTTTTGTATTTGAATTAGTTATAAATTAAATTTGTTATTTTTTAGCTGAGGTTGTTTATTTTATTGTTTATATTATTGTAGTACTACTTGTAACAGTCATGTTTGTTTGTATACGTTTTGCTTTCAAATAATTTATTAAATAATGTGTTAAAAGAAAGTAGGCCTAATTTAAAGTTTGATGATTAATTGAAATCCATATTCCAAATTGCTAATAAAACGATGTTTAAAAGGTTTAAGCTGTTTTAAAGCCTACTACGATTGAGTTACGGGGGGGAAGGGGGGGTATAGTCAAGCGTTATGGTGCATTACATGGGGAGGGGGGTCTGAAATGATAAAAAATTCATCATTTGGGACTGCGCCAATTTTCAGGGTTAATATGCGTGAATTACTAACGTTGATTCAAACCCCCCCCCCCCTAAGTGTGTTAAGTAATATGTGTATTGACCCATGGCTCCAAACTATTTATACAAAGTAATGTAGGCTATTAGTATTTCACTCACTTCAGCTCATCCAGTTGTTTAAAATGTCGACCATATAGTCATACGGGCAATTGTCATGTTGATAACTTGGTTTCTGCTAATTTATTTAACTATTTAAAATGTCGATAATATGGTCATCCGGGCAAGTGTCATGTCGATAACTTGGTTTCAGCCCTCTTTTAGCGAATTTTCCCTATAGGTATGGGAAGATCTAGGCCTATAACTTGGGAAGACCATGTTAACTTTTCGTTTTGAGGCCTCCAGATGCCACAAACACCATTCCTTCAAATTCATATATAAGTATCTGTATATATATATATATATAATATTATATTATATATATATGTGTCCGTAGGCACTATAACCTTCGTAAAAATGGTCTGATCTTGATGAAATTTGGTATAAACATGTAATGCAGCATCTATTTTAATGAGCTCGAAAACCAGATAGATCGCACCATTATAAAGGGGGGTTTTGTGTCAAAAAAATGTGTGTTTTGAACTTTTTACATATAATTATTTTTAAAGCCAAATTTAAGTTTACACTATTGGATTCAGCTTAAAATAAACGGTATCAGGTAACTGACACATACTTTCTCCCATTTAGCCAAACTTTAATGACAAAAATATTTGTTATTTACTAAATCTAGGATATGAAGTATAGATAAATGTACAGAAAATTGTCTAAAATAGTTGATTTCAGAAATATTCACCCAAATCCCTTTTTGGGAGGCACTATAGAGTCCGTTGCTACACACAGTGGTTTTGAGAGGGGAAATGCCCCCTTGCCCCCCCCCAGGGTTAAATAGCAACACATTTCGAACATCATCTGTTGGTCAATGCTAACTTGACCTGCATATCAAATTTTAATGAAATTGATCAGTAAATAAGAGAGAAATAGTTATTTTTGTATTCCCCATAAGAATAACATTGGACAACGTACTGTGTTTACTGCTAAATTAAAATTTCAATTTTCTCCGCAACTAGCAATCGTAGAATAGTAATTTAAAATACTAATTTATTTAGTTTTTTGAGATCTTTTTAATGGTGAATAGTAATCTTTTTTAACATTTATGATTTTTTATTAAAAATCCGAAAAACTGAATTTTGGATGTTTTAAGTCCTGTAATTTCTGAACCCGAATTTTTCCAGAAATGCGGGTGGTGTCATTTTGTTGGAAACCTAAAGTTCTACAAACAACGAAAGTTTAATCAAAATCGTTAGAGCCGTTTTTGAGAAATTTGGATTTTTCATGTTTTTTAGCGGTTTTTGGGGGATAATTACCCTTAAAAATCAAAAATTCAAAAAAATGAAAAAAACGCCTGGAGATATCGTGGATTAGTACCTACATACCAAATTTCATAAAAATCAGCCCATTGGTTAGGGCTCTAGCTCTGTACACATCCACACAGACACACACACACACACACACACACACACACACACGGACACACACACACACACACACAGACAGACATCACGTAAAAACCACTTTTTTGGGTTCAGGGAGCACCAAAACGAATATTTCCACTAACAACTCAAATTCGAAAATTTTTACGAAAACAATACTTTCTCCATATACTATGTATAGGGGGAGAAAGTAAAAACAAACAACTAGGTATACTGATCACCGCTCTAATGTTAATTGGTTACCACATCGAGATATTGAAAGTGCTAAACCCAGTACGTTGTCTAGTGTTAATAATATTAATAATAATATTTATTTGCCAAAAAACAATTATAAATTGTGTAGGCTTTTACAAAAAATATCTTAAGTCTAAAAAAATTACACCTTAAATTTTCTATTTTTTCATGTTATCTTATTTTTTAAATATTTTGGTTCTTCTTTAAAAAATTCATCCAATGAAAATAAAGGATTATAATTTCTTTTACTTTTCTTAATTCTGTTCTTCCAATTTACTTCAATTTTGTGATTTTTTAAAATTTGATTTATGACTCTTCCCATCATGTATTGGGGTGAATTTTCGTATGTAGTGGTTCTGTGGGGAATTCATAATTAATCTTATGGGGAATAAGTAAAATTGCATTTCGCTTATTAATGAACATATATTAATGAAACATACTTCAAACCCAGCAAGAACAGCCAGGTCTAAACTGCTAATTCTTGTCTTATTGTTGCCTGTATACATCATTCCAAAGGTTGTTAATATTGAAGGAAAACCCCCTGTTGAAGCAAACCTGCGTACTCAGCGAATTTCCAATGCCTAGTACCGCATAAAGCGGCAAACCAAGTTCCTTTAATATCCTATACTCTAATACGAGCTATGTCTGTTTGTTTGTTTGCAAAATTTATCTCGAGATCCAGCGGAAGGATTTGGCTGTAAGTTTGGGATTAGGGGCTTTTGGATCTACAAAATCGATTGGCAAAAACCACTACCTCAGGAAAACTCGTATTTTTCTAAACAACTCATTTGAAAATTGAATTTTAACAGTGGGCTTTTGGAGTTTAAAATCATAACACTGGCTACTATGAATAACAAAAACAAACCATAAAATCAGCTTCTATAAATGAAAATATTGAAATTATTTATCATTATGGAAATAAAAAAAACCTACTTGAATGACAACTCTCATAATGCGAACGAGCTCATGTTGAAAATGAACGAGTATTTGAAATAAAACAAATTCAATGCCTCTTCTGTGGAATCAAACACCGAGCATGGCTCGGTCCCCCGGTACTACATTCATAAATAAGCAATACATAACATTTTGATTACCCTCCAACATGGGTGCTGAGTACGCAGGTTTGCTGCTACGGGAACCATCAGTCACATTTTTTTGTGCAAATAACAATAGACCACAATTGGATGAAGTCATATACCAAGTTTTGTTGGTGTACGTTTGTAAATAAGCGAGATATAAAATTGTACTTATTCTCCTTATGAATAACATCTGGACAACGCACTGTGTTTAGCACTTTCAATATCTCTGGAACCAATTGATGTAGAGCAATGATCAAAACACCGAATTGTTTGTTTTTTAAGCTGAATCCAATGGTAAAAACTAAAATTTGACATTTTCAAAGATTATATCTAAACAATAAAAAAAACAGTTTTGAGGTTCAAACCCTCCCCCCCCCGTAATACCCCTTCGATTAGATCGATCTGTCTGATTTCGAACTTCAATTCATAAACTTTGTATCACACGTTTGTACCAAATGTCATCAAAATCGGACTATTTTTCCGAGAGTTAATTTTTAATTAATCTTGGTTATCATGCTCACGGACTATATACTAGCTGTTCCCCGCAGGCTTCGCCCCGTGAATTACTTATAAAACTATGATTGTTTTGTGTGCTGCATTCGGTGGTTAGCCTGTGGAACTACTACGAATCAAGATCAGCTGTTTGTATTTTCATCAGTTCAAACAAAAATGAATGTCCATTAAGGAGTACGTGGGAACTTTGAATCCCCGTGGGGCATAGCTAGGCTTTCCATAATTTCCAAGGGTCAAACCGGGACAACGATCTTACTGGGGGGGTTTGGTTTTGGGGGTGCGGATTCCCCCCCTTCCAATAACGAGAGGTCCGGTGGTCTACATTTTGAAATATAGGCTTTTAAAAATGGTTTGGACTAATTTTTAGTTATTTTAAGTATTTTCTTTAATTAGTAAAGTAAATCCCTTGTATATTTAACGGCGTTTTACTCGTATTTAAAAACTTTTAAAAGGAATGGCTTTTCATTCGTAAAATTTAGCCAGGCCCAGTACTATTTTTTAGCTTGAAAATTGTTAAAGATATATCTACTTTGAACAAGGAGAATTAATGAAATAAAATTCTAAAAATATTACAACAAATTCAGTTTTATAATTCGTACGATATGCGATATGCTTACAATTCTAACCAATTCATTGCTGTTCCCAAACCATTCATACTTTTGACCTGAATGGGCTTTTTTCAAAAAGACCTTATTCTTGAAAAATAAGTCAAATTTATGCAGTTTTATTCTCTGACCGGGATATAAGCGACACCGGGACAAGAGCAAAATACCGGGACTGTCCCGGTCAAACCGGGACGTATGGCAAGCCTAGGCATAGCCCTAGTCGAGTTTCAAAATAAAAATAGGCCCATGTCCATCTCTGGTATATTGGCTCTGATCCTGCAAAATTTCAGCTCAATCGGTCCAGTAGTTTTCATGTGATGGAACTTCAGAGTTACGCACAAACATCCATACTTTCACATTTATAATATTAGTATGAAGTATGATATATATAGATAGGCCCTATACAGTTTTGAACGATAGTTTTTTTTGGCATCTGGGGACCTCAAAATGAAAGGTTATCACAGTCCTGGGCCTAGGTCTTACCATGCCGACTACGGGTAATAGCTTCTTCCCTCTAGGGGAAATTCGCTAATAAAATTCTGAAAGCCCCTTTAGTGCCAAACTTGAGAAAAAAGTCTTTAAAGTTGTTTGGTTGTATTTTGATACATATATTAACTAAACCTAAATAAAATATAACCTAGCTACATTGAAATATATCAGACAATCAAAAGTACCATACTGTTTTCGAGTACCGGCACCTACTGTCCGCGTAGAAATTATGGATACTCGAGTTTACGGTGTCACACCTCCGAAACGGCCTGTTCGATTTTAACGAGAGACCTATCAAATGAACGGAAATATTGTCAAATTTTATATTACTGAGTTTCAAATCTTTACATAACTTTTTATAATTTATATAAAGAAAACAGTGGAAAATATCGGTGTTTTTTTTTTATATGTTTGAGTAAATTTCAAGTTTAGACGATTATTACAAAATATCTAGAAAACGTATCAGCTTCAAATTTGTATGGCGTATATGAGGGTTATTTACAAACACCTTTGATAAGTTTCATCATTTTATTGTTCTTGTACATTTTATAAACCTTTGATAACTTTGTTATTTTGCGCTTAAAATTCCCGTTCAAAGGAATGTTTTGACTATTAGTTGATTGTATGAACGAAACACATGGTGTCTAAAGAGGTGTGTAATAGAGATTTGTGATGAGTTTATATTTGTTAAACGTTTGTATTCCCGCGCGAGGGAGCTTGTAAGCGGGAAACGCGCGGGGGAAGGCTCACTTTCTCCCTCTCGAAGAGTGCGATGTTGCCGGAACGACTCATAGGGGTTAACGACAGGATGGTTGTTTGCGGGCGTACAAGGGGGGTAGTCACCAACCGGTTCTATAGCATAGCATTCCGGCTACATCGCACTCCTGGAGAGGGAGAAAGTGAGCCTTCCCCCTCGCGTTTCCCGCTTACAAGCTCCCTCGCGCGGGAATAAAAACGTTTCACAAATATAAACTCATCACAAATCTTCATTACAAAATACTCTTTAGACACCATGTGTTTCGTTCATACAATTAACTGATAGTCAAAACACTGCTTTGAACGGGAATCTAAAGAGAGAGATAACAAAGTTAACAAAGGTTTACAAAATTTACAAGAACATACAAAACGAGTTCGCACGCAGCACGCTGACGTCAGAGAAGTGAATTTCCACATAAAAACTATAAAAACTCAAAATCAGTTAAAAACATACAATTATTCCAATTTTTATTCAAATCTGAAAATATTGATTTTTTGGCTGTTCTGATACTCCTGGTTCTATTTACCTGCAATGCTGGAAATACAATTTTGCGCATTATAAGGTTAGGAGAAGGTCCAGTCAGGCTTTAAAGTAGGCGTGAGGTTGTTGGGGATGATAAAATTACACCAACAAATTAATAACAGGCTTTTCTAATGTAAAACCCCCATAAGACAACGTACTGTGTTTGGTCAATACACATATCCTTTAATAACTCGGTAAATATATATGCTAGAATGACGAGAGAGGGCTTAAAAGTTTCGCCACACTAATTTCCATCTTTTTACATTCGTTAATTTCACATCCGGGGCTTTTCTGACCCTTTTTGGGCCCAAAAACTCCAAATTTGAAAGATTAATCCCCCAAAAAAAAGGTTTAGAGTTTTCCGATTGTTTTGCCCAACGAACTTGTCCAACTCATTATAGACAGGAACGTCCCTATCAAATTTGAAGTAAATCGGACAAAAAATGCGACCGCTAGAGTGCATACACACACACACACACACACACACACACACACACACACACACACACACACACACACACACACACACACACACACACACACACACACACACACACACACACACACACATATATATATAACATTTTGAACGAACCCCCAAAACGTGTTCAGGGGGTCACGTTAGGAACTTCTATGGTGGTCCCGGGCTTAAGTTTCACCGTGCGGGTCATGCTAATAGTTCACTTTCCATAGGAAATTCACTAATAATAATGTTAAAATTATGAAACGTGACAAAGGTGTTTGTAAATAATCTTCATATACGCCATAACAATTTGAAGCTGATACGGTTTCTAGATATTTCGTCTAAATTTGAGATTCACTCACACATTGTAAAAAAACACCGATATTTTCCACTTTTTTCGGTTTATAAATTATAAAAAGTGATTTAAAGATTTGAAACTCCGTAATATAAAATTGAAAATATTTCAGTTCATTTGATAGATAGGTCTCTCGTTAAAATTGAACTAGCCGTTTCGGAGGTGTGATACCGTAAACTCGAGTATCCATAATTTCTGCGCGGACAGTAAGTTGATTACAATAAATTCAGGTTTCCACTAGATTTGGCTGAGTTACCCGATAGTAAGGTCCTTATAATGACAGTGAAAGTGGAGGAAGTTGCGATCTAGGACTGCCACCAACCCATTGTTTTCTGCTCTCATACTTTCACTGTTTACGGTCTCACGTAATTTCGAGTACTCGGAAGTAACGTAGTGATTATAACCGAGTATATTCCCAACTTGATTGTAAATCATTAAGTCAAGTCTGGATTAGGATTATCAAGTTGTAAGCTACAGCATTGCTAGCTAAGCGTTGATATTGAATTTATAATCCTTTTACCAAATATATAAAGAGTAAAAAAAACTCGATTTGCAAGGATCAAAAGTCACTGTTTTAAGATCATTATAAATTCATAAGTTGGCATCCTCTCTTCCTTTACTCAATTCAACAACTGGTACAACTGGTATGCATTGTTGCAATGTTATGTAATCTGTGTGCTGTTATTTTGAGGTTATTAAATTAAAAACACAAAGCTGTTTTCCAAATTTGCTGAAATTAGTCAACAGAGACATAAATGCTTAAGGTGGTTTGTTTGAGAGCCTAGTGAAAAAAAGTATTTCAGTTGTTAATCTATAGGATTTAGTTGGAGCCAGTGCCAAAATTAATAACACATGTTTCAGTTAGCCCACGTAAAATAGTTTGAATTAAATACTTCCAAAATCTCGGGTTGCGTTTTAAAAAGGATCCTGCATTAGTAGATTACTCATCAATATACTACCGGTACCTCACCCTTTTTATAGAGCTTGATTGCAATATAGTTAGGTCTCCCTTTACCATATCTTTAAGTCTATTCGTTTTAAGATTACAAACCATTTTTATATATACCACTAGCTGCTACCAGCAGGCTTCGCCCCGCAAATGATTTATAAAAGCTATGACAGTTGTGTATGATGCATTCTGTGGTTAGCCCGTGGAACTGCTACGAATCAAGATCAGCTGTTTGTATTTTCATCAGATCGAACAAAAATCCATAGGGAATACATGGGAACTTTGTCGGGTCCATGGCCAGTCTGGGTCCCTAAGGTCAGATCAGGATAAAAACCATTTAGTCTTCCTATGTTATGCCTAAATCAGTGTATAAAATTTCAACTCTCTCGGTAAATGGGAATTAGGAGAATTCGTAATGAGTGAGTGAGTGAGTCACTGAGTGAGGGCTTTGCCTGTTGTAGGTGTATATACAGTATACTCTCATGATAATGTTGATTTCGTTTGAAAAATTCCTTTCATATAGGACAAAATTATGCTCATTCATTCTTGATTTCTTCAGAACATTCTTTATAAGAACATCTGTGCTGCAACCTGCAGTGCTTTTAGACATTTTATAAAACTATTATGTTAATATGATCATTATTTAAATTTGTTCAGAATTTAGAGCGTACATTATATACGGAGTGCGGCAAAAGTCAACCGAAAATGCTTATTTAGAAGTAACGTGTATTTAAATTATAACAGTAAAATTGTAATTTACCTGTACAGAAACTTCTAGAAATCGTCTTATTCGTTTCCATACACTTGTATTTACGTATAGTGAAGTTATATCACTGGTTTACCCATTTTGTTGCACAACTGAGGTGTAAGTAAAGGGATGGAAACATCAGCTATTAGTTCTCTCAAATTATCCAAACTTCGAGGTTTTACAGAAAATAAATTGTTTTTTAACCCAGTAATTACCTAGCAGGCAGGCTACTCAATACACAATACGCAAACAACTTATAACTCTAAAATTTATTAATGCTACGCGCAATACCAGATAAGATAAGTAAGATATAAATAATTTTGCTGAGCTGGTCTGCAGCGGTTAACTGACTTTGGCCGCACCCTGTATATATTATATTAAAATAATCCACTGTAGTCTTTTGTCCACACAATAGAAGCATTAAATTTTCATTTAATGTGTTATAATTTAATTTCACGTATTATAATACGTATAGGTTTTTTATAATATTAGGGTCCAAAGCTATCAAAAATAAATGTTGAACCTGCATGTCTCACATTAATTTACCTACATGATCGTGGTACAGGCTCTAAGTTAAACCAACTAGAAATCAGTTACAAGTCATTAAACAAATTTATCTTCAAGGCATTTTTTTAATTGAATGCAAAAAGTGGTTTATTGTATTTGTAACGTGTACAGGTGAGCCAAACTTGGATAATTAATTTAGCAGCGGGACACATGTCTGTAACACCACTTCTCTATACAGCCTGCAATGTACACATGTCACATCCAGTTGAAATTTATATCCCACTGACTATAGCAGGGCACCTATTTAAGTTAAGCTGTAATGCTGTTAAGAGCACCGCAGCTAAAATTGAATTCAAGAGCTGTTCATTTGAATATGTATATTATAAATAGTGTATGTATTTTGACACTTATAGTAGATGTCGTATATAAATGAATTTGAAAATTGAATATTTGAATATTTGATATTTGAATTTGATTTGAATTGAAAGCAAACCTAAATTCAAAATCTATAGATTAAACAGATTTAAAATTTGCAGCACAATAGATTTTCCCAAATTTGTATTTGTGTGCAGATTTTCTGGAAGGGGGAGTTATAGGCTAGATCTAGTATCGCACTCTTATTTAAGCCCAATATCAATTAATTATTTTCGAAGGCAACCGACCAAATATTCTTCAAAATACAACCAACTCCTGCAAATATAGGAAGAATTACCTTTCATTTATACAAACTGCAAATAATTCGGCCTAGTAGAAGTTTCAGACGAACCGTTTAAATATTTCATTTTTGTGTTTTAAATATAAGAATATAAGCGGTGCTGGTAGATTATTTTGATGCCGTAGTGTAAAACCCCCAAAATGTAAACCTAAATATTCTTGTGTTATCCAAATTGAGCCATCAGTTATTATAGTGCGATTCTATATTCAAAGGTTCCGAAAGGTGGATGATAGATTTTTGTAATTGTTTGCATTTGTCTATTCTCCCTAGTCACCCGGAAGTGGCCGTGGACTCCCGGTTATCAGCACGGCTGACCCCGGCACGAGGAGTTGGCGAGTGTGTGGGAATGCTGCACTGCCGCGGGCCCGCCACCTCAATATAACGGCCGCACTTATTCTTTATACTCTCCGTGCCGCGTTTCTTTGGTTCACCGTGACGTAAAGAATTAAATCGGTCTATACTTGACAGGGGGGAAATTCAGTGGCGGGTAAACAAATTTAATCCCCGGAAGTGTAGTTTCAAAATTTAGTTTGCTGTTAAGTAGTTTCTCTGCTCTATCTATAAGAGCGTTGTGTACAATTATGCTAATTTACTGCGTTCACTTTGTGTATAGTTTTCGTCGGAAGATTTAAAAGCTAAAAGACCAAGCACCTTATTTATTAAAACCGGATTTATCTAAAACATTATTTTTATACTTCAGTTGTGGTTTTAAATATTAGTTTTAGGCTAGACCATTTAACTCAAGTTTTGACTGCATAATTCATCAGAAACAAACGTAATTTCAGAGATTCGATTCAATCAAATGTTCGTAACTTCAGTGCAACTTGTAGGCTTAAACCTTTTCGTCAGTAATCGCATAGAAAAATGTAATAGGGTTTTTATAATTTGTTCTTTGTTTGTGGTAATCATTGAGGTTTAATATATGAATGCCGTAGTGTGCAAGCCTAGGGTGAAGGAACTAATGGAAAATATTGAGTAGTCGAGGAATATTTACGAATATCACTGACATAGAACTATATATCACCGAGTAGTTTACTCAGTAGGCCTCGTATTAAAATGTCGCGCTTTGAGTTAATTGTTTGTTTTAATGGTTTTAGATGCAATTTTAGCCAAAGTGATTTTATTATTACGAATTAGTTTACAAAACACACGTTCATGTACCTGTACAAATCATCCGTATTTTTTATATTTGTTTGCTCAGCCTCATTGATAAATATTGTTTGAATAGTTAATTAATGTAAGAGTGTGGACAAATGTTCCCGGAGCGTCTCTAGAACAAGGAAACTTTCCCGTAAATATGAAACAGTGGAAGCAATTAAAATCTCTTCATTTCCGAGAGGGAATATAACGCGATGATTTAAGTTACTGGATGCCACAGAACAAGGGGATGTGAGTTTAGCATTTCACAAAGAATTGTAGATCAACCTGATCATAGCGCTGTGTTTTTGTTTTATAGTCTGATAACTTTGTTACTCATGTTTAGAAGTTTTTGATATATTAAAAACACACTGTAATTGTCATTTTATAATTCGTAAATATTGTATATTAATTAAGTACGTCATATTTAAAGAAGTCTGATTTTTCGTTTCGTATACGTTTTTATTCAACGTTATATATTACCAAACAGGGTTAATGTATAGAGAGGGAAATAATTGAAAATGAATCGTTTTACATGCAAAAATGAGTTTGAATGAAAATAATGAAGCTATTAATTGTGTTATTAAAATAAGTAATTTATTATTCTTAATTATAATTTATAATTATTATTCTATTATTAACATGTGCATCGCTACAGAGGCGGAAATGAAAGTTTGATATTGTAGTTGAATAGAAGCAGCGGGAACTCCCAGAGCGGGACTTCAATACAACGCTGCGGTCCTCGCACAACCACGGCCCGCTACACTCCGCCTGTATTGTGTCGCTCTGCTGTTCGATCATACTCATTTGTAATTTATCACGCCATAGCTTTGGGCTAGATTTTCAATTCCGTTGTGATACATGTGTTATGCATGTATGTCAATAAATTAGTGTCTTGCTTGCCGATTTGTAGGTGCGATTCTTTCGGAATTAAATAAATTAATGAAGCCATTGGATTATAATAATAACAAAAATTTAAAATATTTTAAGGCAGCTAGAGAAATTGCTATTGTAGGAAATGACAACTTAATTTATTTGTCTGATTGATATAACAACATTAAGAGAGTATAATACCGTAAAGAAACACACTTAACATCTCTCCTTACATTTGAATATCAATGCCAATGCCGTGAATTGGTTCTCTTTTATATTACGGACCATTGAGAATAACTTTCAGAGCCCGTGCTAAATTTGGCCAAAATAAAAGAATTAACTGTTTAAAAGTACAATTATTATGCATCATGTATTCGAAAATATAAACTGAACGCATGGTAAAGACTGGATTACAAAAAAACTCAAACTAATAATTAGAAGGCGAGCTTTGCCGAAGCATATACGTGAGAGTATCTTGTTCCAGCAAACCTAATTTGTAGAGAAGTGCAATCCCTCTTTTAGTCAAACTAAATGTATAGAGTAATAATTTTTTCCTCAAATTTATCGTCGAGTAGTTTTGGTATACTTTTGAGAGTCCTCGCTACTTGTCACAAACTAAAGTAGAGCGAGAAAGAGTAGTTCCTTGAACCCGTAAACCAAACCCAGGCAGAATAGTCCCTTGTGACTGGGTCACGTGAAGTCTGCACCCCGAGCGTGAGTCACGCGAGTCCTCTCTACTCGTCTCAAACTAAACGAAGAGATAGTGTAATTTCTTGTAGTCGCAAACCAAACACAGACAGGAGAGTATTCCCTTGTGACTGGGTCACGTGCAGCCTGCACCCCGAGCGTGAGTCCTCTCTACTCGTCACAAACTAAACGAAGTAAGAGTGTAGTTCCTTGTAGTCGCAAACCAAACACAGCCTAGAAAGTAGTCCATTGTGACTGGGTCACATGCAGTCTGCACTCCGAGCGTGAGTCACGCGAGTCCTCTCTACTCGTCACAAACTAAACGTAGAGAGAGTGTAGTTCCTTGTTCTCGCAAATCAAACACAGCCAGGAGAGTAGTCCATTGTGACTGGGTCACGTGCAGTCTGCACCCCGAGCGTGAGTCACGCGAGTGATCGATACTGCAACCTCGCCGTTAATATACACGTTGCACGTCGTGTACAATACATTCAGGGCGACGAACTGCGTGGACACGTACTCGCTGCTAATTATACTATTTGTGAAAACTGAAAGTGTGCAATCTTTGATTGCGTACTTCGGACTAGTTTTTACTAGTTTAATGATATCTTATTGCCACCATTCTGTAGGCCTGCTCTTCAATAATTGTACTTACAGTATATGACAGAAAGTATTGTAAATGTTTAAATAAAAACAACTTATTGCTTCTTTAAACATAATTCTCGTCTTAAGGAAGATTGCTGAATGTAGTCGCCCGAAATCGCTCTGATAATCAAGAGTTATCACTCAGCCTCGAGTAGGAATTGGGGAATAAGTCTTAATTTTTCACCCTGGGAACCTTTTACCGATCGATGTCTTCTCGGGAAGTGTTTCTGCCTCGTGGAGGGCGGGCATCAGTCACGCAGCGGGCCCTCGCACTCTGGGTGCGATCATTAACTCAGTGTCCAAATTATACTAAACTACAGTATTTTGATAGTCAGACACCATTTAACTGTCCTAGAAATGTAATAATTTATTGCGGACATTTACCCTCACTAAATAAGAAAAATAAGTTCCGCGACGTTTCGGGATTTGAAATCTGATACCGTCTTCAGGTAAGCAGAATACATAGAACATGTTTTGTTGTTGCCATTGAGTGTTGGCAAGTGCCCGCATTAACTTGTTAGATAACATAAACTCACCAATTACCATCAATACATTTTAAGCAGAAAATGCCCTAGAAAGAAAGCAATCACTTAGGTTTGCGAAAATGTCACTAGTTAAAGCGCAAACTAATTTGCCATAATCTGCGTGTAGCGTTACTCAGTTGTTTTGCTCATGCGAGGTCTTTTAGTTGACTGAGTCAACTACGTGGATAGCATCTGGCAAACGTGTCATTAGTAATGTTTTAACAAGAACACGCTTGTTTATTAAGTACCGGTAATGAATTTTTGTTGTGCTCCATTGTTCGTCCACTTTTTGTTGTTTCCAGTTTGATTTTGATATTTTTTTAGAAATATCAGTTATAGTTTCACGTATCACCCGTGGGACGGGTTGTCTTGATTGAGTGTAATGAGTGTAATAGCCGCCGCGGCAACAGAAAGGTGTAATCGGCGGAAGGCACGGGACGTTATCACCGCTATCACCGTTAGCTTCCGCCCGCGGCGAGGCTTCCTTGTGCACGCGCCGAACCCAAGTTATCCTTTTCTTACTAACTCCAATGCTAAAATATATGCGCAGCAGTAACTCTACGGAATTAGAATAATTGTAAAATGGTCGAGATTTCCGACAGCTCTATTTGAAACTTCTAACCATACGATATAAAGTAGAAGAATTCTGTTGGTAGGTTTATTCATTATGTTGTTAATTCAAGTTGGTAGGTTTATACATTGTGTTGTTAATTAAACTGTAGCATCATGTTAGACTTTTTAATAGAGTAAAGAGGCGATTACATGAATTGCAACCGATGGTTTGCGGAAAGGACATCTACGATCCGTCGTTTTACAAAAGTCTTTTTTGTTCACATCATTTTCCCACAGCTACCGAAGAATTCTGCAGAAGAGAGTAATAACTTATTTTTGGGATCTTCTATAAAACCATAGGTTGCGAAATCTATTGACTGTTAGTAAGTGGCTCTGTCTTCAATGGTATGCCCATATCACAACTCAATACTAACAAAATACAACCTTTCCGACTGAAATTCGTAATTCATTGTTAACAATTTTCAAGTTCGTCCAATTGCCGCGTCATCGTGCTTAATGTAATTTATTAGTTTTAATAAAACTTCCCTTCTCAAGCGGTCTATGACTACTTAAATAGCTTAGGCCTATTTATCAAGTTTCCTCTATCGTTTGTTTCACAAAATGTTTACTTAAGGCTGGCATTTACCCAAGGATGATTCATGGAGTAAACTTGAATAGATAGCAAAGCCCTACTTCGGAGATCGGAGCCAGCAATCATCATCTGTATCGACGGCCCGCGGTGGCGGAGTGACTGGTCATACATCACTGTCTGCTGGCTCTCGCTATCGCCACATGAATAATCCTCAGTCCGGCAGAAGTGCGGCGTCACGGCTCCGGATGCTCATTCACTTGAGGTCTCGCCGACATGACTTGGGGAGTTTATGGTGGCCGCGTTACAGTGTGTCAGCATTTCATAAGCTAACACGTATCAGATGCATGCGTAAAGGACCCGAATGTCTAAACGTTACAGTATGCATGCTCATCAGTTATAACTTGCGACTCATATTGTTCTTGATTTACAACTAGTTTTCTGTCATGTATACATTGTCATATTGTTCTTGATTTGCAACTAGTTTTCTGTTACGTATACATTGTCGTTGATGAACTACTAGTCCAGAAATACGATTTACGAATTCAACAGTTTCACAACTCGTGCAAGGTTTTATTGTAGCGTAGGCTACCGCACGTTCGCGACCAGCGTTAATAGATTGTTATTGCTGTTACGCGTTTCCTTTAGTTATGGGAGTATTTAACACCTTCACTGATGGCGCCGGTGCCGACGGGCCCTCGCTCCATGACAATGAGTTTGGTTGTCGGTGTGGAACGTCTGAAGAGGGGGCTCTAGTCACGTAACGTTTCGTGTTTCTACCTGTTTCCCCTAAAAGGCCAATGCTAACTTTCAAAGCCCGTCCCTCCTCAGCAAATGACCCGAAATTGTTGATTTATGGTTAATTTTAAAGGAGAACAATACCTCTAGCGGTTTAAGTGAGTAGGCCGTATTATAATTAATTTAGATATCACAATTAGTACCTGGGAGGCCGAGCTTGGCTCGGGGGAAGGTCAGTCAGTTTGTTTAGATCACTCGGAGTAATATTTCACCACTTCCTCCTACTGATAATCAGATTTGTATAACTCATTTGCCTCTTTCATACATTTTTAAGGTCCTTCCAGTTTTGATTTATTGCTCGGTGTTCCTTTGATTTATTTTACTACTAATAAAGATATATAAAGATATATGTAATCTTCACTCAAATATTTTAATCTCTGCTCTCAGGAAACCACATGTTAATAATCATAAACAACATGAATATTACTTTGACAGTTCCCTGGTTGATTATGAACAGATGTTACAATTATTTTCTTTTGATTTGAAACTCCATAAGCCCAATGTTAATTTTTTTAACTTTTCATTTTAGTTTTTTTTAAATTATTTTATTTTTCCTGGGGATGAGACCTGTCTATAACTTATTTTTATCCCAGAAATTAGTTATTTCGAACATTTAAAGGTAATCGTTGGAGCCGTTTTTGAGATCCGTGTCGCAAGCAAGCAAACAAACCTTACTCATATTAGAGTATAGGATTACCCATAAACAATTTTAAATATAAATCGTAAATTATTTTTGTAATCGTAAATTTTGCTCACAGAAATCGCTAAGTTTTTTTTTGCCCTTTAAAATGAGCCATAAATCAACGATATCGTACTGTTCGTTGATGAGGGGCGGGCTTTGAGAGTTATCATTAGCCTTATGGCGGAAACAGATATAAACGCCGAATGTTTCCGTGACTGGAGCCCACTCTTAAGTAAGTACAGTTTCCAAGCGTTTCTCAGGCTCTCGTCGAGCGTGGAGATGTTCCACAGCGGCAGTGGCAGCCAGTGAACAGCTGTGATGTCTGGAAATAGCTCGGGAAGATCGCAGCCTCCTACAACACCCGCACCGTGGTGGCTGGGCCACGTCGGGGCTTTGTAAATAACAGCAAACACGTATACAGTGCGTTGAACCCGAGCGTGGTTGAACCGTTTACAATAGCGACACATACCACATCAGCGCTCTTTGACAGTAAACACTGATGGAATACTCCCCAGGCGGTTGGTAGCATGAAGTAGCGTTGACCTCCCGTATTGCCGTTGCTATATTTTTGTCACTGGACTATTACATGTTTATATAGATCCAAACTAATGATCTGTGAAGTTTCGTTGTTTTCTAAAATCTGATTTTTAACACTCAAAATATTTTGGTTGCTATTCATATAAAGTGGTTTTATGACAATACGAATGGTGATGGACGATTGTTACAAACAGCTTGGTGTAACGGCGCGTAGGTACGTTTATCAGGGACTACAAATTGAAACATCGTTGAAGTTAAGCATGGACAAATGAAATAACAAATTTATTGTCCCTTGAGTTTAAAGTGTTTAAAATGGTGTCAATAAAGTTGAATAAATTGAACATCGAACTATTAGTAATGGATATAATCTAAATTTCAACTAACGAAAATGAATACGATGTAGTAACGAACTTCATGTCAAATCAAGATGCGTATTTGATCAGCGAATGAAACTGATTAACAAATTCCGAGGTGGTATAACCTTTTCAAGCTTTCAAGGTGGTTGACGATTGCATAACACCCCCTGAACAATGCATCTCCTCCACCTCCAACCTAGCGACCCACATTTTAAATTTGTATCTTTAAATATTTGGGGTAAGTCGTGTTAGTTTAAATTCTCTTCAAGTCGTCGCAAAGTTTATGGTAAATCCTTACCTGTAAATTAGTTTGACAAGCCCCCACATAGCGTTTAGAGCGGTTACGGATCGCTATATAATCAAATATTAGCTTTCACGAAGGCCCAGACACGGGAAGCCTCTCGTGCGGATTAGATTAAAAGATATTTATGCTTCTGCTTAAAAAGGTCTTGGGTTTTATATGAAAATCCTCATGTTTTTCCGGTACTATAGATACAATTAGCATTGAAGTGCACCTTTGCTGTTAATTTACTCATGAATTAATGAATACCGAGGTTTGAAACCGAGGTTATTCAAAATTATTCATTGCAAATATTACTTTTAACGACTTAATGGCCGTTTTATAAAATAAATTTACAAACCGCTTTAAATCGTTGAATAATCCAACTGAACAATATATTTTTACAGGGAAATATTGCAAGAGACGCATCCAATGGGCTGAAATATTACTTGACCCCACGATGTGACAGGTGCTTTCAGCGTTGTGAAGTGGTGGGGAATCGTTGTTGTGTCTAGTGAAAAGATGTATTAAACCGTATATTCCGAGGGAAGCGAGATTAGGGGCAATTCGCATGCGGCGCATAAGACGGAGTTATAAAGCCGTCGCCTCGTATCTCAGGCCGTATTCAGATTCTGGCGTTACAGCGCTTTACGTCTTGTTTATCACATTGTTGTCCAATCCCTCCGCTTTGCGCTTTATTTTCGGCTAAACCGATATCTTAGATATTCACATCGCCATTATATCGGTCATTCTTTGTGAGTCTTTCTGTGATTGTTCTATCGTAGAAGTAAGTAGAGAATTTGTATGAGTATTTGATCGATATGGGAAAGCAACTTTTAACACTTGGATGCGGAGGACGATAATTCCCGCCCTCTAATTAACATTGAAACTTATGTGATTTTCATGTTTAAATATGTTTGTCAGCATTGAACGTGTTAGAACGTAACCTTTTTACAGCCCGTACTGTCAATCAGGTAACCCCTTATAGTTGGGTCGGTATCAGTTTATACTCGGTCATTTTCCATTTGTCAACACTAAATACAATAACTAATTAACTTTCGTGCTAATTGTTCTGTATTGGAAACCTTTTTTCGCTTTTGCTTGCAAAATGCGATTATTTAGTTGGCCCCTAACCATATCTATACCCTTAATTAATGCAATTATATACGTACATTTTACTCTTTGTGATATTTTAAATTTAAAATATAAAGTATATTAATACCTTGTGTTTTTTGTATTGTAAAAAAATGAATTTTTTCATATGTTTTGTAATTGATTCCACAATCCATTAAAGACGAGTTAAGTTGAGTCATTGAGTCTAGTTAAAACGATTGAGTTTTACGAGTTGTTATTGGCATTTTAATCTTATTGTAGTTCTATTTATGATTAACAAGTCCCATCGGAGACCTCCTGGGGGAGAGAGAGAGAGAGAGAGAGTGAGAGAGAGATGGGAGCGGCCAGATGCCAGGTAGACGCGGTGGAGGACATTGTCTGTTTGATCACCTTGGTCGGAGTCTGACAGATGCTCTGGTCACTTCACTCTCAGCATTAATCTCTCCTTCGTCGACTGCGAATCTAACCGTATAATACATACTCCTGGAGTCAAAGCGCTTTGGTAGGCAATAACATTTCTCACTTTTACATTTTGACCACCAAATTTGAAGTAATATGCGTAATCTATAAGTAATATACTGATATATAATAATCATCATATTATTTAGTGTTTACAGGTTATAAACTTTGGTGCAAATATATTGTGAAAGGTGGCTGGATAACAAATTCCGCAAAGTTATTTATGAAGGTCGATGACTGTCAAAAATACCATCACCCTTCATAAACCCAAAGAAGGGCGGGAGGTGGGAGGGGGTTGGGTTGTTTTGTTGATGTACTATCAAAATTAAACATGAATAAAAAAGGTTATAATACATTTTCACTACGACTGTCCTTATGTATCCCTGTTGAAACAGATAGTGACTGACGTTAATTCAAATAATACTCCATAATTGTTATTATTGATGTGGTTAAACTATGATGTACATAAGTTATAAAACAATACTATACTTATTGTTCCACCATATTTGCTGCAGATTAACAAACAAAGTATTTATATGTTGATAGATTTCTATTTCAACATTTATCACATCACACTCTTAAGATTCTTGTCAAAACTGTAGTCACTGCATCTGTTAGAATGATAAAATAAATATTGCACTGTGTCGGGTTTCTTATGTCAGATGTTAAGATCCAAAGCTTGACCACCCCGTTCTTCATACCCTACCGCACGTTTTCTGAATAGGCGGGAATAATATAATTAACCTTTTGACTCGGTGTGTTAAGTGTAATAAAAGCTTCACTTGTATAGAAGCATCATCGGAGAGGACCTTCACTCGGGGCTGTTGCTGTTGTTTGAACTCGCGTTTTGTTTTGCCGGCCTCGCAACGTCGCGTCAGCTTGGATATAATCAGCAAAGTGGATGCTGACCGATTGTGCAGGCTTTGTTCATGGAAGTGGAAAGTGTAAAAGGCGTTCCTTAGTAGATGCAAATTGACTTGTTTGCTAAGTGGTTATTTAATTTGTCTAAAGACAGTAATTTATGTAAGATGCTTTTTATCTTGATATTGTTCATAATCTATTCCAGTGAAATAAATTTGGAGCATTTATTTGATTAATATTCATTGGGTGATCTGAATAAAAAAATAGCATTTGTTTTTCACATTTACTTAGCATTGAGTAAAAACTTTTGCTATGCTTCATTCACGTCACCTACAATGCGCATATAATTAATTTGATGTACTTAAAAACTCAAATATTTGTATGGGAAATTGTTAAATAGTTTTGTATTGTATCCATCCGGGTTGAAAATAGCCTCATCAGTGTTTCTTTATTTTATTTTAGATTTCAACGGCATCGCCAGTTTACAAAATATTTACTAAATTCTAAAACATTTGTTAATTTACCCAACAATTATAATCTTTGAAGAAATACGACTTTTATCATATAAATATCCCATAAAATCAAGCAACTTACTAAATAATCTTACTACTCTCTTGATGGTGAATTAATAAAGTGTTGGCTATTGGGTCGTAAAATTGCAAATTTAATACTTAGAAAATACAAAAACTAACTTGATTGGTCACCTTTAAGCCGCAATCTTCCAACATGTCAAGGTTTAAATGCTATTCAAAGGTACAACAAAGTACAATTTTGTCTCCGGTTTCTTCTTATGTTTTTTAAATAATTTTAACGTCGGCTCCAGGCTCCAGTTTTAAAACGAAACAAAATGTATTGTAAAAAAGTTGTTACACTTAAGAGACTAATCTATATATTAATACCCTAGGGGTTTTTTCTTCAGTCATAACTCGATAACGGCTGGACGGATTTTAACGTTTGAGGTGTCAAATTAAAGGCATTTTTACGTAGAATTGCCAATACGTCTCAGAATTCTAAGAAAAGGCATAACTTAATTACAGTAAAGGGCTGAATTTTCGGAACAGTGACGCTATCCGACGGCGGAAGTTTAAACTACGTGTTGATTGAAAGTACGTTTTATCATCCCTTTTATTATCAGATGTTTTGTTATGTTTGTTTACAACTGAAGTAACCTTTTTGGGTACAGACGCTCGGATTCGAGCAACAGGACACCTAGTACAAATTAACTTAACAAACTCCACGACTAATGCATGAGCTAATGCTATGCTTTTGGTGCTGTGTACGTTTCAAAGTGCAGAATTAATGATTTATTACGTTGGTAGGTTTTCGGAAATATATACGTGTTATGGTGATAAATTAAATAGAACATTTCCTCCTTCAGCGCGACTCGGTCGTTGCTCAGCGACCGCCAGTAAGTGCCGTTTCTTGTCGCAAAGCGTGACTTTTCCTGAGTTACTCGTAAATCTTGTGTACTTATTTTACCCAACTAAAAGCTCAACTTTGTTAGCTGCAATTTTGCTAGGCTGTAAAATGTTTATATCGAATCGTTTCAAAATAAAGCGTTACTCTCTGAAAGTAGATCGCATTATGTTGGTTGGCATAACTAGAAACGTATAAATCCGAAATATAATGTGAAATATCTAAAATAATCTGTAGATTGTACGGTATATCTGACATGTACTCTTTTAACTACTCGACACTCAAGCTATTTGTTATTTGCGGCGAGGGAGTTCCTAATAGTGTTTATCTCCGGTTGTGTAAAGTATACAGTCGGGAGTGTGTGAAATACCGGGTAAACTGGAGACGCGCCAGTAGCGATACCATTACCCCCCCCCCTACTCCACGCTGTCCCTCCACGGGAGACTACTAAACTGCTTCTGTACTTCAATATATACTATCTCCAGGGGTTTGGTAGTCACTTTCAAACGACTTTACAAAGATATTTTCGTAGACTGTTTTCAGGTAAAACATACACTGGTTAGTAACTATTTTCAAACTACAGAGTTTGAAGAGGTCGTTTATTCATTTATAGACTCGCTTCGGGATAAATTATGTAACAGCACTTAGTCCTTGTAAGACTACACTGCCGTACTGTCAGTCAGCTAAATGTGAACAATTCCTTTTAAGACGTAGTGCCAGTGGCATTAGAACAGCGTAACGTCCCAAGTGCCGTTGTGTGACACGCCTGGAGTTGTACAGTTCTCAGTCAGAGCAAGCGTAACCGAAACATTCACCAACATTTTTTAATTTACCGAAACATTTTTAATTTTAATTTTTTTTAATCATGTTAAAAATGAAATACAGTATTACTTGGGTTTCTAACTTTACATAACAAAATGAAATGAAATGACTTAAGGAAACATTTTTATTTTAAATAATCAAACGTGTATCTATTCTTTTTTCATTATTTAGAACATAAACCTCTTACGCATGGGCTCCTTGACTCCTTACTATTAAAAAAATATATCCATAAGGAATTTTCAGTGGCGGCTCTGAAGGGTTTTCTATGTACCCCGTTTTATAATCAGGAATATCTTGTTGGGTGGAATATTTTCTCCCACAAAACAACATAGACCGTAACGGATCTTTCTGCTGTTTGCATTAAATATGTGTATCTCAAATAGAAAAGTTCACAAGCACAATATTGTGTCGGCGCTGAAGCAGTCACCTAGGGTTGAATATAGAGTGCAGGGGGAACACATACATAACCTCCCCTTACCCATCACCCTCCCGTCACTCGATGGCTTTAAACTGTGTAAGGAACGGTCTGGAGGGAGGAGAAACAACTGAGCGAGCGGCGACTGAGTCTGACCGATCGATGTGGTGGGAGGCGGTATGTACGAAGCCGAGATCTATAAATGAAGCGTTCACTGTTTTAAACTTTTAAGTTTTCAGAGATGATTAAGGTTCATGAAATTAAGAACATTCGGCATTTGAAAATTGTTAGAATTTTCCATTGGCGATTCATAATTTTGTATGAATATTGACGATTATGTTAAGTTGTCTCTTGTATGCGTAAAAGTGATTAATGAATTTTGTCTACATTCGAATATGAGAAAATATATCTGGAATTATAAGCGATCTTTAAATTAACAATAATTTTTTTCACCGATGTGCCAAGAAATAAAACGTGAAGTCTGTTAGGGAGAAAGCACCCAAAACTAATATTTTCTCAAGTGTTAAAGAGTACCATACAAATGCACCTAGAATAACGTGACTCTGTGCTTTTTCTTTGACGACTTTGCAGTTGCAAGCAAAGTAATGATAATGTTTAAACAACCGTAAAACGGTCGACTATTTGTCGAATAAACTAGTAGCTCTCCCGGGCGTTATGTTATTCTGCATCACTTTGATAAACTGAGCGTGTGACTTTATAATACTAGGAGTACGCTCATTCTTCCTGTATGAGGATGAACGAAGATTGAATTTTTAAAGATATATTTGAATAGACATTTTTCGTGTATAGCGTTTTTAACATACGCCTTTTTCAGCCAAACATTTTTACAATAGGTCAACATATATCTAGAATAGACCATAAGCAACCTTATGGAAGAAGTTTGTTTACATCAGGTGATTACTTAAAACATGTGTTTATTAACCAAGAGAGTTAATTTGGTTCGCCAGAGAATAATGTAGCACGTAATAAAAATACTTTATTTGCGGGTGTTTATATATTCAAGAATGTACTGTACACGTGATCCAGTTATTATTGTACGATGATAGGTTGAGAAAATCTGCTACATGAGCTAAGAAGGCTTGCTATGTGAATAGGAACATTTTATTAGTTTAGGTTTTGCTATTAACTTTAGGGCTACTTTAGGGAAAGTATGTTTTTCTTTTAATAATAAAAAAGAAATTACTTAAATAATGTGGTATGTATATATATTTTTGGGTATTTATAAGTGCTGTACGATTTTGTTTTTGTTATTATTGGTTTTCCTGGAATAAATTCATTCATTCATTTATTCATTCTTTCAACAACCTCTAACCGATTGACCGAGTGTTTATTTAGAGCTTTCTTAAAATACATGCATGATCATCTAATTTATTACGTTCTTTAATGCACCTTTCTTCAACATGGTTTCTTTTATGTGCATAATGTGTTCGGGATTCTCTCTGCAAATATTATAAATTATTTTCCCATTTAAACCTTTTGAGTTTCTTGCTCTTTTTTCCATATTTGTATTTTTTTTTTTTTTGCGCGCGCGTGTGTGTGTGTGTGTGTGTGTGTGTGTGTGTGTGTGTGTGTTAGTAGGTGTGTATTTGTATTTAGCTATTGATTTTAACCCTTGACAATATTTCTTTTTGAGTTTTACGTTTCCAGTGCATGTTATCGTCTCTTATTGCTGTTTTTAAGCAATCTGGTAATATTTCCTAGAGTCCTACATTGAACCCAAACCGAGGTCCACTTCGACAGGTCATCATAAAACGAGCATCGTTGGGACTTATTGGTTTAAAAAAATTGTGGTAGCTTTTACCAGTTGGGTTGTTAAATTGTATTCAAGTGATTCGTGTTTTCTATTGGTATTTTTCAGAAAGTAAAGCCCTCATTGCTCTGCGCTTTGCTTTGAACAAGAAAATAACTCTGAATCACACTTTACCATTAGCTCCCACGATGATAAAACCCTTAATTGATGATAACAAATTTGCTTTTTTAGCGATATTCTTGCAAAGGGAATAAGCTATTACCGTAGACGAGGACCAGTAGCTAACACCGAGACCGTGGACAGTAATAACTTTTAGTTTTAAGGTCCCCAGATGCCAACGCCATTTTGTTTAAATTGTTATATGTATGTTTACGAGTATCGTGCAATGGGAAACGTAGCTTACAAACGCCATTATCGTGTAATGGGATAGCTTACAAACGCCATTATGAAAAAAGTATGGACTTTCTTAAAGACACAGCATGGTTAGAAATGAATACTAAAGTCAGTCAGCATTGGGAGAGAAATCCTAAGAATATTCTTCTACTACTTTCATGCATTTGAAAAATATAGTAATTACTTTCTTTTAAAATTACTATCATAGTATAGTCATAGATTATCTCCCTATAACTGTTGTAAGCAGATAAACTGACAATAAAAGTCACAGCTGTTAAGGTAAATAAAAATCCTGCTGCTGAAACCTAGCGGGACAAATATTAGGTGTAACAAATTCAAGGATAAGGAGAACATTACCTTTTTTATATTTAAAAATGGAGAGTTTATTCAGTGAAAAAATTGAGTGCAACTTTTGAATGAATTACCGCTTAAGTCAGTCAGCATTAGGAGAGAAATATTAAGAATATTCTACTACTTTTATACATTTGAAAAATATAGTAATTACTTTTTTAAAGTATTTTTAGATTTTAACATAAAACACATACGTTATTTTAACTTGACCAGCCTTTACTTATAAACTCAAGTTGTTTCATTGACTGATGCTGCAGAGCAGCACGGGTTCTCTAGTATATATTATTAATTTCCCGCTCCAAAATCAGGGGGTTAAACATACAGAAATATAATTTGTTTAACTCATTGAAAACGCACGTATTCAATTTAATCCGTCTACAACGTGGTTGGTCTAACAATGTATACAATTGGGATTACGTAGTTTTGGACATCTTGATCGTTTATGAAAATCAGGATTCACCGCAGAAAATGCAAACAAATATAAACTGTTACCACACTGTTTTACTGATCGGTAGATTACAAAAAATTGTCTCATGTCAAGGTGACGGGGGGGGGGGGGCTTAATTGGTGCATTAGAAGTAGTCAAGCTATTTTGCAGGTATGATCGTTTAGTAAGTCAAGTCTGCCACCGATTTATTTGTTCACAATCAAAATAAACTACTCTTAAGTGTACACCACTTAGACACTCTTGCTTATCAATCACAGTCAAATAGTTATCCGTGTTACGGAGTATAGACTGTCCCAGAAAAAATTCCAAAAGTTGTATTAATTTATCACCACTAACTTAGTCCAAACACTTAGCTTTTAAATCGAAGTTTTTCGGAAAAAAATGATTAATAATAAATCTAAATACGTATAAGCATATACCTAAAAGCATAAACCTTTATGCTACCGTAAGTCAAATAAGGTTGCTTTTCAAGAAAATCAAACGACACGTGCAGCTTTTCCAACCTCGATTACCCCTAAAAAATATCTTTTCGTAGCTTGGGAGCCAATACAGCCATTACAGGTCGTAAAACATCCGCGGACGGACGGACGCACGAAGCGGACGACGGACGCTCGGAGCGGACGGACGGACGCACGGAGCGGACGACGGACGCACGAAGCGGACGGACGGACGAACGGAGCCACAGACAAATGCGAATTATAGAATTGATAATATACTTGTTAAACAGTTTTGGGGTGGTGCTTATAATAATATTTTTACAGTAAATTGGTCTGTTTCATTTTTTAGTCAAAAGAGGATGCTGCTCATTATTGATTCATTTTGTTTTTAGAATGTCTCCAACGCAACTATTTTCATTACGCTATTTCTCGTTTTTCGCAAAAATGAATTATCACCTAAATTAGTTTTATTATTTCTGTTACTCGTGTCATCATTTAATTTTGTATTATTTGTTCCAGGTGACTTTTAACTCAGAAGGTAAAATCTTACGAAAAAACGCCGTCCCTAGTATAACAGTGAAAGTAAAATTATGAAGAAGATGTGAAGTTAGAAACAAGATTATATCGATTAGCTCTGAATTTAGTTGACCTTTAAAAGACAATAAAATAACTTAAAAAGTAACCCTGTGGTGTTTTGTAACACTCCAGTATGAAATGTACTTTGAATTATGTTTCATATACATTTTAAAGTAAAGGATAGTTAATATAAACTTCCTCTTGTTAGACAGCGAAAGTAATAATGGGACAAATTAATGTAAGAAACTTCAGCTATCAATCAGACGCGTCAATTAATTTAGTTTAACCAAGAACTTGGTAGAATCAAATCAAATCGGACAGTTCGAAGACGATGTCAATCGTTTGACGCGTTGTATTTTTAGTATAAACCTATTATTTGACAATTGTCCTATCAATTCTGATTGGGCAGTCTAAGTAAGGTTGGCGTTTGTGCAGTTGTAACAATCATCATAAAACTGGCGATGTATAAAGGAGTGCAGCGGAGCACGGAGGGGAACACATACATAACCTCCCTTCCCCCACCCACCACTTGGGGGGCTTTAAACTGTTACAAGAAACGGCCAGGAGGGAGGAGAAACAATTGTGAGCGATTGGACCGTTGTTTCGGACGATCGATGGATTGTATTTGTCTACCGCGAACGTTAAGTTGATTTTTGTTTAGATTCGCAGTGTTGATTTATTGGTGTAACAATAAATCATGCTGTTTGTCAAGAGGTTAATTTTGATCAAAGAATAACATTTACTCGCTACTATCATTGATTTTGAATACAGAATGTGTTCTCCATTCTAAATATTCATGGTATCGCATCGCACACCCAACTAGGACACGCTCACTCTCATGCCCAAGTGGAATTGAAGTGGTGGAATTGAGTAAGGGGGGGTTCAAAGTACTTCAAAGTAAGGGAGTCTGGGATCTGTAGGCTTCTAGGCTCAACCTGTGGCGTGTATCCCCTTACCGCCCATTGCCAAGGTCAACAATCTTTTTTATGTATGTGGTATTAGGTTTTAGTATATGTTTAGCAAATCCCGTAAATTGAAATATTCGTTGCCAGAGCCTTTTCTTGAGATGGTGTAGCACTAGTTTCATGGTATATATTTTTCGGGTTACAGATCGACCATAAGCTCGGTTCATCTATTCTGCTATTCAAAATCAATGTAGTACTAAATAGCACGGTACGACATAGGTACTAGAAATGGCAAATATTTTACCTGTTAATTCCAACATGGCCAGGCCAGCGACATTGATGCGATTCATTGTGCGTTTTGTGATGTTTATAAAACAATAATAATAGATGCGGACAAGGCTTAACGATATTTAAAAAAATGGGAATGCCCGCTTGTGCCAAGGTGCTCTGTTCGTAAGCAAACTAGCAGACGTAATGCCGATTTCCAAAAAATATCCCACTTTATCCCACAAGCAATGAAATATCCCATATATGGGATCAAAATCCCTTAAGTGGAAACACTGCTGGTAGCGCTCTGGCGGCATCTCACATCAAACTCGAGCAGCGCAGACAATCCCGAGGCACGCTTGGCCCGTAAGCTAGGTTTATCTATTCCGTAGGATGTATAATCAATGCTATTATTTATTTTTCAGTATCTTTATAATTCTGTCAAAATTGTGGGAGTTTGGCAAATCGCAGGATGATGGGAGATAACTCAAATGATCCCAGGGACCCGTGAAAAATAGCAGTATTTCTAAAAAGTTACCAGCAAACAAGAAATTACGTAAAACATCCCCTATAAGAAAAGCATGGGGATTTAAAAAGTCTACTTTGTTTACATTAAAGCAAGTGATTAAGTGTATACTTTGTAAACGAACTGACATTTGTTCTTACATATATCGTTGTATTTTTCTCAGCATGTAAAGAGGAAACGAGTTCGCACGCAGCACGCTGACGTGAGGCAAGTGAATTTCCACATAAACACTTTTAAAACTCAAAATCGGAGTAAAAACATACATTTATTCCAATTTTTATTAACATCTGAAAACAATGATTTATTGGCTGTTTTGATGTTCCTGGTTTCATTTACCTGCAAAGCTGGGAATACAATTTTGCGCATTATAATGTTAGCAGAAGGTCCACACAGGCTTGAAAGTAGGCGTGAGGTTGCTGTGGATGATAAAAGTACTAACAAAAGAATAGCAGGCTCTTCTAGTGTAAAATCCCCCCATAAGACAAAGTACTGTGTTTGATCGAAACACATTTTCCTTAATAACTCGGTAAAATATGTATGCTAGAATGACGAGAGAGGGCTTAAAACTTTCGCCTTACTAATTCCCATCTTTTTACATGTATTAATTTTACATACGGTGCTTTTATGACCCTTTTTGACCCCAAAAACTCGAAATTTGAAAGATAATCCCCAAAAAAGGGGTTTAGTGTTTTCCGATTGTTTTGCCCAACGAACTTACAGAAAGGAACGTCCACACACACACACACACACACACACACACACACACACACACACACACACACACACACACACACACACACACACACACACACACACACGCGCGTAATGAAATAATGAAATATTATTCATTATAATGTATGTATAATGAAAGTATATATATATATATATATATATATATATTGAACGACCCCACAAAACGTGTTCAGGGGGTCAAGTTAGGAACTTCTATGGTGGTCCCGGGCTTAAGTTTCACCGTGCGGGAAAAGCTAATAGTTCACTTTCCAAAGGAAATTCACTAAAAACTCAGATAAAGCAGAGTATTGGAGATAGGTTAGGGGCTATGGCCCCTTCAAGCCACTAGTGTTTGTTATGTGTTTAGTTAAGATCAAATTGAGTCGGAACATATTACGGTAATAATAATAATAATAATAATAATAATAATGTTATATTGTAGTTCATGTGTGTTGATTTCTTTCTCTTCACTAGACCCAAGAAACATTTTCGTCTTTTCTGATATACCATTTAAGAAGTTGTACGAATATAAATTTACAAGGATATAAAATTTATTTAACTATCCAAATTCGGAAATTCCATTTCTTTCATGTTGCCGAAATGTGTATGGTGAAATAAACGGATCAGGAAACTGACACGTACTTTCTCCCTTTTAACGCAACTTCAATTAATAATTTACTTTTTATTTACTAAATACAGAATATAAAGTACAGATAAATTGTACAGCAAATTGTCTAAAATAGTTGTTTTCAGAAATATCCACCCAAATCCCATTTTGGGAGGCACTACAAAGTGGTTTTGAGAGGGGAAATGCCCCTTGTCGCCCTCAGGGTTAAGTTGCAACATATTTCGAATATCCTCTGTTGGTCAATGCTAACTTGACCTGCAAATCAAGTTTAAACGAAATTGATCATTAAATAACAGAGTAATTGTAATTTTTTTATTCCCCATAAGAATAACATTGGACAACGTACTGTGTTTACCGCTAAATGAAAGTTTAATTTTCTCCACAACTAGTAATCGTAGAATACAAATTCAAAGTACTAAATTGTTTAGTTTTTTGAGCTCTTTTAAAGTTAAATAGCAATCCTTTTTAGAATTTATATTTTTTAAATGAAAATCAAAAAACTGAAATTTGGATGTTTTTTAAGTTTTGTGATTTCGGAACCCGAATTATTCCAGGAATGCGGGTGATGTCATTTTGTTGGAAACGTAAAGCTCTACAACCCACTAAAGTCTAATTAAAATCGTTAGAGCCCATTTTGAGAAATTTGTATTTTTCATGTTTTTAGCGGTTTTTGGGGGATAAAAAATCAAAAATTCAAAAAATGAAAAAATGCCTGAAGATTTCGTGGATTAGTACATACATACCAAATTTCATCAAAGTCGGTCCACTGGTGTCGTCTCTAGCTCTGTACACATCCATACAGACAGACAGACACACAGACATCACGTAAAAATCACTTTTTTGGATTCAGGGAGCGCCAAAACGAATATTTACACTAACAACTCTTTCGAAAATTTTGATGAAACTCCATATATTATGTATAAGGGGAAGAAAGTAAAAAGTACCTTGTCCTTGGTTTAAGTTTTGAATGTGGTTGAGATTTTTCAATCCATTTTATGAAGATGATTTGGAAAACGAATAGTTCCTCAAGCTATGGAAGAGACAAAGGAATTAATGCGGGTTGACTTTCCATTGGAACGGCACCAAATTGCATCACTGGTGACGACTGGTGACCAAGGCCTCGGGTCCCGGTGCTGAGAGAATGCTAACCATCTTATGATTCGGTAATCTCTCAAAGCCAAAGGGTAACGCCAAATAATGTCAATTTACAAATCCAAGATTACTTCGTATTGAATGTTGATATTGTGGCGTTACCTTCAAATCCCTAAATATATTTTAACTAGTTCATACAGCTATAAAAAATAAAGCTTTAGTTTTTTTGTACGTGCTTATCTCCAGTGTTTTATTCAAGTCGAACCAAGAACAGAGAAGCGGCAGTACGGCGGTCGAGGTTTATGTTTAAAACAGTGAACCACTTCCCCAGCGGTCTGCCTTATATCACTCTGAACACTGAGCTACTCCCTTGATTTGTTGTGTTCCTTTCAAATCAACTTGATGTGGTTTAAACTAAAGCGAGTTTATACAAATTTTAACTTCTCTTTTTATTGCTAGCGCCGTCGATTTTTAATAATAAAATTATAATTTCCTATCGTATTTTCAGTTCAGTTATTTATTACCATTGACTATTGGTATTACTTTTTTATATTTTATTCATTTAAATTGTTATTTGTTAGATAATAAATTAGTACTCAGGGGGCCGAGCTTTGATCGGGGAAGGCCAGCCAGTAATATTACATTACTTGGAGTAATATTTCACCACTTCCCTTAACTGATTTTATAGCTCATTAGCCTTTTTCTGCAATTTTAAGGTCCATCCAGTTGTTATTTATAGCTCAATGTCCATTTGATTTATTTCAGATATGACCACTTTATATATTCAATCTTCACTCAAAAGTTTTACTATGTGAGATCCAAACATAGTAAAACACTAGTGGCTTGAAGGGGCCGAGGCCCCTAATCTTGCTCCAATCCTCCGCCTAATCTGATTTGAACACATGTCAGTTCTTAAACAAAGTAGACTCTTAATCACATGTTTTAATGTAAACAAAGTAGACGTTTTTAAATCCCCATGCTTTTCTTATGGGGGATGTTTTGCGTTATTTCTCATTTGCTGGTCACGTTTTAGAAATACTGTTATTTTTCCGAGTCCCTGGGATCGAGACCTTTAATTTGAGCCGTCTCCCGTCATCCTGCAATTTGCCAAACTCCCACAATTTTGACTTAAAAATTTCGCTTACAGAATTATATATAAAGACTCGCTTTGCTCGCTGGGGGCTCCGCCCCCAGACCCCCGCTTGGGGTCGCTCCAGTTGTCAATTGGTCAATGACCCTTCAAGTATTTCTTATATTATTGTATTTCTTATATTTCTTATATTACTATTTAGATTCATTATGGTTAAATCAGATGTTTTCATTTTTCAATAGTTTTATAATTTGTCAATACTCTACCATGTGAAAGTTGCTTTGACAGTTTACTGGATATTTGTTTATAGCTGTTACGATTTCTTTTGTTTTTATTTGTAACTCCATAAGCCAATGTTAAAATATCCAATTTTCAAGATCAAAACTAGTGGTTTTAAAATTAAAAATTGTATATTTTGGCAATTTTACCGGGGGTTTCAAGGTACAAGCTATCTGCATGCTAATTATCACGTTTCTAGTTCCTCCGGAAATGGTCTAGAATTAATATGTCTGGTGTGTTACACATGGGGCTGTATATATATTAGATAACTGATCTCAGAAAACCACATGTTTACAATTCTTTTACAATTCTTTTAGTAGCGGATTTCCCCTATAGGGAAGAAGCTATTACCGTAGGTGGCATGGTAAGACTTAAGCCCGAGGCCATGATAACTTTTCGTTTTGAGGTCCCCAGATGCCAAAAACACTATTCGTTCAAATGTATAAATATGTATGTGTATATATGTGATATATATATATATATTGTGTGTGTGTGTGTGTGTGTGTGTGTGTGTGTGTGTGTGTGTGTGTGTGTGCGCGCGCGCGTGTGTGTGTGTGTGTGTGTGTGTGCGTGTGCGTGTGCGCGTGTGTGTGTGTGTGTCCCCGTTACCGCGATAACTTTGAAAGAAACGCCCGATTTTGATGAAATTTGGCACAAATGTGAAGAGATCATTTATGACTTAAGTTCGTAAACCAGATCGATCGGACTATGGGAAGGGGGTTTTATGTGGGTTTACAATTTTCCAAAAATCATGTGTTTTCAAATTTTCCCCAAAATGTCACAAAAACTCAATTTTGGTTATAGTCATTTTATAGAGCTTAAAAACCAATAATTTAGTATTTTGAATCATTAACCGAGGTTAAGTGGTTGCGGAGAAAATCCAAAAAAAACGTGTCCCATGTTAATCTTACGGGAAAAAAGGTTTTTAGATTTTTCTCAGATAATTTTACTTCACATTTCTTTTTATCAATATGTTTAGCTCAACAAAACAAACATTTTGGTGTTTAATTGTTGTTCTACGTCCAACCGTTGCAGAGATATTCAAAGTGCTAAACACAGTACGTTGCCCAATGTTATCCTTATGGAGAATAAATACAATTTGATATCTCGATTATTCATGAATGTATATTGATGAAAATTGGTATGCCGCTTCAACTAGTTGTGGAATATTGATATTAGCACAAAAAACAAGTTTTTTGTTGATATAGTCCCCTTAGCAGCAAACCTGCATACTTGGCCCCCATGTTATTCATATGGAGAATAAGTAAATTTTGATATATCCCTTTATTATGAACCTAAATTAATATAACTTGGTATGTAGCTTCACCTGGTTCAGCTATATTGATAATTGCAAAAAAACACTACTAATCTTCCTTTTTGCAGCAAACCTGCGTCCTCAACTCTAATGTTATTCTTATGGAGAATAAATAAAATGTTATATATCACTTGTTTATGAATGTATTTTTGTGAAACTTGGTAATTGGCTTTATGTAGTAGTGAGACATATATATATATGCATTGGAAATTCGCTAAGTACGCAGGTTTGCTGCTACGGGGGTATTTTAATTTTAAACTCCATAAGCCCGATGTTAATTTTTTAAACTTTTTATTAACCTGTCTATAACTTATTTTTATCCCAGAAATTAGTTATTTCCAACATTTTAAGGAAATCTTTGTTGCCGTTTTTAAGATCACAGTTGCAAGCAAGCATGGACGCACACAAACATTACTCATACTAGAGTATAGGGTTTCTTATTTAATTTGGTATCAGATATGTTGTAGAGTGTCTTGTTTTACATGGATACAAACATCATAGTATGTTACAAGTAAATATAATGGGGAATAACAATTACTAACCTTTAACTACCATCAATTTGTTCCGTATTAAGAGATAACTTATTTTCAGGGCCACCTGGACCGCTCTAAGCTCTTAAGCCTCAGGCTTTCCTGTTACGCCTTATTGTTTTCCCTAAACGCCTTCCTAAAATCTTCGGAGCCATTTTTGTCCGAGAGTCTTCAATACTTTTGTCGAGGTTGGGAAATTGATATCTATATTTGATCTTTTAATTTATTGTTTAATGAGCACTTTAATAGTTTTTCCGTCCATATTGCCCGAGGAATAGAAACCAGTCATGATTAGTTTTAGCTGAATTATTTTTATCCTAAGGAATGTGTCTAAGTTTATTTAAATACAACGAGCGAATCAAGTTGCTCGTATTCGAGCAAATATTTTCAATTTTGGATTATCCAATTAATTGTGGTTAGAGCTTTAATACAAACTAATCAAACTGTACCAAATACAGTTCTGTTAGTTTATATTGTGATGCCATTCCAGAAGCTAGCTTGAAACAACTGTTCGTGTTTCAATCCTGTTGTTCTGTTTGTATAAACAACAGTTATAAAATGTCTAAGTAAATTGATTTATATTTTTCCACAAGATTAACATTGGAACTTTAAAGCCCCAGGGGGCAAAGCCCTGAAGGTGTAAATTTACCAAATCCCCAGAAGGCACATCTAGACTAGTTATGTAAAGTACAACCAACACCGTGTTTTGAGCAAGTAAGATTGTTAATCTTAGAATTTTAGTTGTGACTTTGTGTTCTTGTACCGTACATTGTAAACTTAATCTGTTATTAAAAGTATGTTTGACGGGGTGGGTGATACGATTCTCCGGGGTGAGTAGCAGCCGGCACCATAATATCAGAACAGGTAAGCAACATGCAACGTTTGGTACATTTACGATGGTCACTTTTACTTTCTCCACCGGTTCTCATTATATAAAGAAGAAATGGTTTCGTATAGATTAAAAAATTTGAGCCATTGACGGAAACTCCTATTTTTGCTTTCTGAACCCTAAAACGTGGGTTTCGCGGGTTTGTCTTGCTTGTCAAAACACCACTTCAAGTAGTTTAAGTAGACACCCCTGAATAGATTAGGATGGAACTTTGTAGAAGATTAGTCTGCTGCATAAGATATTTAACGTATGCTGATTTTTGTTTTATAGAATTTACCTAGAGGCGAATTCGCAGATAAAACGTGCCAGATAGACGATTGAGCACACATATTATATTTATATGCATACATACATATGTAAACGGGATTAGTTCGAATTTCAAATGGGGAAATGCCCTCATCGTCGTCACGTCAGGTTGGCCATTGTGGAGAAGCGGCCGCTGCTGCCGCAGCATGTTCGTTTCTGTAACAATCATTTTTGACAGGAAGCTGGTGGTCCAATTAAGACGTCGCGGAAGGTAATGAATACGGAGAGAACTGTTGCGCTGAGACCCGCAATGAACGCATAACATTTAACACCACACCATCTGAGTGTTCGCTGGAATCCAGAGTTGGTATTTACTGTACGTTGCACGAGTGAAAACCCAACGGGACAGATGCGCGGTAGCAAAGGAGTCTAGTGCGCATGCGCCGCGCCAGACGGCACCACGGCGACCGGGCTCGGTCAGCTGACAGTTCTCAGTAGATGCAAGTCTATACGTGCCGTCCTAAAAACATTAAATCACCATCAATTCATTTTCAATCTTAGTTTAGTTCAGTATAGTAAAGTATAGTTTAGTACGTTTGTACATTATTATGAAGTAGATAATAGATATACCGCCCGGCGCGGTGGCGTGGCGCGCGGGTAACAATACAAGCTGTCAAATGTATGCAGCCAGGCTAGTAGCGCGCAGCCTTCCACTTCCACTCCCAATCTCTCCCCCCTCTTCATTACTCCCTCCCCAACCCATGCGAGGGCTGGGTTTTCACTCATGCAACGCACAGTAGTTTGAATTGAAACAGGTTTCGTACCTTATCCGTCACCAATGCTACTGGTTTATGTAGTAAATTAAAGTACTAGTTTCGGGACTGCGGTAACATAAGTATTCATTACAATGTTTAAGTACAGAGAAACACAGCTTTCGGAGTCTCATTTTGAACTAATTGTGAAGATTAGATTTAAACATGCCGTATTTGAATGTTGAGTTGCTTCGGACACTGAACAACGTTACTGAAAGTACCTCCGACTTGTTAATCTACACTTATTTAATAGGCGAGCAGTTTTTTTGTGACAATCACTCCTCCTCAACTACTGAACCGATTTTCATGTTTTTGGTGTTATTGGAAAGAGCCTAACGTGAAGTTGTGCAGGAACCTTTTGTTATAGGGAAATAATTTGTGACCTGGGGCCCCTTAATGTTGAGTTTTTTTCCCATAAGCTTAACATTGGGAAATAACTATAAGTTTTAAGCATTCAGCTGGATAGAAAAAACACAGTTAATCAGCAGGCCATGTTGGCTTTGGAACGGTAACACAATATTTATACGGGAATGTCAGTATAATATTTCGTTGTGATCGCGAGCGAAGCCGCGACAGGCTACTAGTATGTGTTAATATTTTAAGCGAAATATCCTCAAGTAAAATTATTGGAATCTTATCTTAAAAACTCTTTCTGTGTTAATATTTTAAGCGAAATATCCTCAAGTAAAATTATTGGAATCTTAAAAACTCTTTCAATTACCAAATGTCGGTTTTATTCGTGCTCTCCCTCCATTCAGGGAGCAGCATCACGTATCTCTGGTGAGACCAGGTATTCTAGTAAAATGTTTTAAAGTTTTCTGGTTACAAAACGTTTAATTGGTTGTTAGTTATAATCTATTAAATTACACTCGTATATTTTGTTCTAAGCTCACGTTTATTTTTATACTTTTCTGTTGAAATGATACATAGTACCTGAGTTCTAAGTTACAAAAGTTGATGCTGGGTTTAAAATTATTCTCCTGGGAAAATTTTTACTAGGCCTTACCAAAAATGACCTTAGAAGTTTTCTAATGTAGGAAACGTATAATTTATGTAATGAATTTAATGTCATTAAATCTTCGTATCGATGAAATGTTAATGCAAAGAGTCGTGTATTTGTTATTATTTATTACAAACCTTTAAGGTCTTTATGATGTCTTTAATATAATTAAATTGTTTTACTATTATCGTTAAAAGCAATAATTTAACACCGATGTTTTTCAATTTTCGGCCTTATCGTTGGATGGTTTCGAAATTAACATTTTTTTCATAATGCCGTTTGAGTTAAAAAAGTGTGATATACAGTGGTGTGCATCAGGAACAAGACTGAACAACTTGCCTTCCTCACTGTCTTGCTTCTTGTCGAGTTGCTCTTCCATATATAACTTCCAATGTCTCTTACCTAACTAATTTATTAATAATATAAATAAATGATAAAAAAGTTGTTCTTATCCTTTTGAACCTGTATTTTGACTCTTGCTAAATAAATAAAATAGTAAGTTAAAACCCGCGTCCTAGCGTTGGCGTTGTTGTCGCCGTCGTTGCAGCTACAAGACATTAGTAATGTATGAGAAGTGCAGCGCAGCGCAGCCGGCGAGCACATACGAAACTCCTACCCCCTTCATCCCTCATCTCATGTTCACCCCAACGTACACTACTTGGCGTTGTTTCAATTTATAAACATGGTTTTTTAAAGATCCCTGTTATGTTTGAACAATATATTTGAGAACGTTTTAAACTATTCAAAATCTTATAACAGTATACAGAAATATGTATAAATACTAACTGTACAATCAGGTTAATTTCCCTATCGAAATATTTTAGTAATGACAGTTATTCATGTCAGTTATGTATTTATCGTAACAGTGAAATTTGATCTATGGAAATGCAATCCAAGCAGAGGACCAATGAACGTTAATCAGACTAGTTATGATCAAGTGTGGGACAATATAAACAATTGTTCATTACCTTTTTGTTTGCTTGAATTAATGGAAATGATACATTAAATATACGACTGTTCTCGTAGCACCGCGGCGGTGGGCGCAAAGGCGACTCATCGTACATATTTGATGTTATAGTACATAAAGAGCATTGTAGGATATAAACATACTCCTTGTGGTACTCTTAATACACGATGAAGTACTAAACCATTGAACGTACGTCGAATTGTAATTTAGTATTTACGGTTAGGGTGGAGGCACCAGTAAGTGACCGGTTAAGAGTCATGTCTGTACTTTACTTGGCCCTACCACGTCATTTTGATAGTTCAACCTCTGAACTAATACTGTCTTTTACTGCATATCTAAGGAGCATTTAGCAATAATTATGATTCAAATATACTAATAAATAATACCCCCGTAGCAGCAAACCTGCGTACTCAGCGAATTTCCAATGCATATATATGTATCTTAATACCACATAAAGCCACATACCAAGTTTCATCAATATACATTCATAAATAAACGATTTATGACATTTTAATTATTCTCCATAAGAATAACATGGCAGCTGAGTATGCAGGTTTGCTGAAGCAAGGAACACAAAAAATGGGGTTTTATACAAATATCAATATAACTCATGTAGGTAAAGCCACATACCAAATTTCATTAATTTATTTTCATAATGAAGGCAGATAACACGTTACTTATTCTCCATAAGAATAACATGGGGCTGAGTACGCAGGTTTGCTGCTATGGGAGCCTTGGGTAAAAAAGTGTCTTTTTGAGCAAATATCAATGGTCCACAACCAGATGAAGCCGTATACCAAGTTTCGTCAGTATAGGTTCATAAATAAGCGAGATATAAAATTTTTATTTTTCTCCATAAGAATAACATTAGACAACGTACTGTGTTTAGCACTTTCAATATCTCGGTAACCAATTGACGTAGAGAAATGATCAAAATACCAAATTGTGTGTTTTTTTAAGCTGAATCCAATGGGAAAAAATAAAATTTGACTATTTCCAAAATTATATGTAAAAAATTCAAAAAACCCATTTTTGGGGTACAAAACCCCCCAAAAATACCCCTTCGGATAGAGCGATCTGGCTGGTTTTCGAACTTAAAGTCATAAATGTTGCTTTACACGTTTATACCAAATTTCATCAAAATCGGATAATTTTTACGAGAGTTATCGTGCTCACGGACACATATATATATATATATATATAGATATATATATATATACAGTTTCGAACGAATGGTGTTTTTGGGGTCTGGGGACCTCAAAACGAAAAGTTATCATGGTCCCGGGCCTAGGTCTTACCATGCCGACTACGGTAATAGCTTCTTCCCTATAGGGGAAATTCGCTAAAACGTATATAAAAAAAGTAAAATCTGTCTGAAAGACACGGCTCCAGTAAGTGACCGGTCTCGATCCAGTAAGTGACCGGTGCATTTTTTTAGAAAATATTATAACCTTGAAATAAAATGAGTTTAATGAATACAATCTAAACATAATTTGTGCATAATATACTATAAAATGAGGCACAAAACAAATAAAATAAATAAACAAAACACTTGATTACAACTTTTTGGATAATGATAGTTTCATTTTAATTTCTTAATTTCTCTTTTCCAACTGAGGATGGTTCATTTTTCTTAAAATATGTTCAGTTGAGTAAAGCTTTTTTATCAATGTTCCTTTTGGAATGCCATACTCGAGGGAAGCCTTATCTGCCGAGATTCTACCCACCCATAGCATGATTTAGCTCTTCCAAAGAATATTGGAACCTTTTAGCGAATTTCCCCTATAGGGAAGAAGCTATTACCGTAGGTCTCATGGTAACACTTAAGCCCGAGACCATGATAACTTTTTGTTTTGAGGTCCCCAGATGTCCAAAACACTATTCGTTCAAATTTATATATATGTATGTATATATATATATCTATATATGTGTCCGTGAATGCGATAACTTGAGTAAAAAACGTCCGATTTCGATGAAATTTGGCTCAAATGTGTAAACTGACATTTATGACTTTAGTTCGAAAACCAGAAAAATCGGACTATGGGAAGGGGGGTTTATGGGGGTTTTAAATTTTCCAAAAATCAGTTTTTTGCATTTTTTACCCTAAAATTTTTAGAACACTTAATTTAGGTTTAGACCATGTTATAGAGCTTAAAAAAACAAATAATATGGTATTTTGAATTATTAACCTAGGTTAAGTGGTTGCGGAAAAAATCAAAAAACCTGCTCATAAAATCTCCCATGTTAATCTTATGGGAAAAAGGTTTTTGGCTTTTCCTCAGTTAATTTTACTTTAAACTTCAAATTTTCTTTTACCAATCACTTCAGCTCCACAAAACAATCATTTTGGTGTTTAAATTGTGATTCTACGTCAAACCGTTGCAGAGATATTCAAAGTGCTAAACACAGTACGTTGTCCAATGTTATCCTTATGGAGAATAAATAAAATTTGATATCTTGATTATTTATGAATGTATATTGATGAAATTTGGTATGTGGCTTCATGTTGTACTGGTATATTGATAATTGCACAAAAAATAAATGTTTTGTTGATTGTCCCCGTAGCAGCTAACCTGCATACTCAGCCCTAATGTTATTCTTATGGAGAATAATAAGTAAAGTTTTATATCTCCCTTAATTATGAACATAAATTAATAAAACATGGTAAGTAGCTTCACCTGGTTCAGTTATATTGATAATTGCATAAAAACTCATTTCTTATCTTCCTCGTTGCAGCAAACCTGCGTACTCAGTCCTAATGTTATTCTTATGGGGAATAAATAAAATGTAATAAATCACTTATTTATGAATGTATTTTTGTCAAACTTGGTGAGTGGCTTTATGTACTAGTGAGAAACATATCAATGCATTGGAAATTCGCTGAGTACGCAGGTTTGCTGCGACGGGGGGTATTTTGTTTCGCTGTAGAACTTGGATTCGATTAGGAAAGTTTATTAATTTGCCGATTTGTGTTTCAGAGTAATGCTGAGCGTTTACTAAACACTTTATACTTTATATGGAACTTCATTAATGTAAAAGACACATCTTTTGTTGTGAACTCTAGTCCCTTATGAAGGACGTAATATTTTATAGGTCTTACCAAAACAACTGCCTGATGAATTGGTATTTGCTAACCTTTTTGATGAATACGAATGTACAGACAAGGAATAATAAAAAAAGGGTAAATGAAACAATCAGTTTTATGGTAAATATATATTTTTCTAGATAATAAGTTTTATAGACTCTGAAAAATATGTCATATTCTTGTGCAGGTAAAGACAATTGGCTCCATGCTGTCAACACAGCAGCACACATAGTCTGATGATGTAAAGAGATTACAATGTATAAGTGTTTGATTGTTTAACGCTAAAATTGTACTTTGATAAGTGGATTTGTTATGTTTATTTTCAATATAAAATATTTGCTTTCAATAAACAGGCTGAGTCCCATATCTGGATATTCTGTAAAACCTTGAATAGTCAAGGAATATGTATACAACTGATAAGTCAGAAAATGTTGTGCAAGTTCTAATATACTGATAGTTTTTTTGAGTGTTGAGAATAAAAATATGTTACCATGTTGAAACCCGAAATTTGTATTTGCATACAATTCCACTAAGCTCCAGATAAAATGCATTGCCACTTAAATAATGTGTCAAAGGTTTGGACAGTTCCCTATCAAAACGTTAAAAAATGCCACTGGCGTAGATAGACACAAAAACAAACAAATTTGTTTGAAAAGTAAGTAGTTGGTTTAACGAAACGTTCTGATTAAATAGAAACCTGGAGTTTCTTGTTAAAACCACTTCAAAACCTGGAAAAGCCAGAGAATTTTTCGCAGAGGTTGGAATAAAGCAATGATTCATTTCATTCGGTTTAATAAACTAGCATTGGTGTTCTACGAGTCCGTCCCACATTCTTGTCGGTTTACGACTTCTCGGTGGTCGAGTCCAGTTTACGATTCGTCCCTCGCTTTAGTTTACCCATTTGCTGACTAACTTTATTGCTTTTATAAACGCTGTCGTATCGTGTTAGTCGCTAGCGTAGTTATTAGGGGTTTTACCTAATTACGTACGATAGTATACAACAATGCTTAAGAGATGTTGGTTTTCATACGTAAATGACATTTTGTACGTCTTGATGTTCAGCACAAAACAATGCTTTTTACAAAATGCCAAATTAAATACCACGGTACTAATTTAGCATTGTGTTTGTTTCAGGTGCGAGAGATTAGTCTTACCAGTTCTATGTGTAAGGTAAATGATGGGTAAATGTTGCAAATATATCTGTGTCGCGTGTACAAACATTGTATTAAAATACAGTTTTTAGGATATAAAACATAGTTGTTACACTGCATAAATTAAAGTAATTTAATAAGCTATACATTAAAAACAGTGTATATACAGGGCGTGGTAGCTTGCGACGGTTGTTTTACAAGGAAGACTAACAAATGACACGTTGTATTTTGATCCATCGTGAATTGCTTTCTTCGTTGCTAAGCTATATTTTATCCCTCACTAAAACCAGGGTTGCCACCCGTCCCGATTCTGCTGGGGCTGTTCGTCTTCGGACTTATTTGTCATCCGCGTTGCGACCGGGACTCGTCGGGCCGCATGTTAACCCGATTTATCGATTTTGAAAGTAAAGGAAAATCCCATTTTGCGATTAAAGAATGCTGTAATATACCTGTCATACCTTATCATGTATAGATGTTTTAAAGGGCGCTACTTTTTAGTAGTTGTGATGGGTTCAAATTGTACAATGGCCAGGGGAAGTTCTTCAGCGGAAGATTTCCGAAAACGCTTTATAACTGGTTATGTTTACGTAACATCCGTACATAACTGTTATTATTTGGTGAGGTAAAATTTAAATTGAAAGTCGCAATCACGCCGTATGGACAATAAATCGATTCACCTTCACTTGGGCGGCGCCGGCGTCGAGTCGTGACTTTGACCACAGCTGCCGCCGTCTGATGACCGTCATCAGCGTGTCGTGCACTGCACCGCGTCATCATGAGCTCTGTCGCGCCTGCTACGTAATACCCATTGTGTCCGCAGCTGTAGAAAACTGCTCCAAAATTTACGTGTTTGTTGTGACGCGTGAAACTGAACGCCTGCGAAAGAAAGTTGTATAACATTTTCAGTTTTGTGTTTAAGCTCACTGGATACGGTGTATTAGAATACGGTTCTAAATGGTCTCGTGCAACACATATTTAGTGTTCTTGTCTAACTGGGTTGTGATAGTCGAATGTTTATTTGCCAAATAAATGGAATAACAAGATGTGCCACTCGCCGCTATAGCTATACGGTTCAACCTTCAATAGCCTCCAATATCAAAGAATGAACAATACCCCTAATTTCAAGTTGTTATTGCAAACAACTCTGGTCGTTTGGTCTGACTACGCAACGTACACTTTTCGATTTGTTACACAGTAAAATATTTGTTTTTTTTTCTTGGGAAAATTCAATTTGATCTATTTGTATGTATCCCGATCGATTCTCGCCACTTAAATACATGTCATATAACAAAGTCTCCAATCTCCTTTGGCTATTCTTCAGCAAATGGTAAATGAAAATGACTTTATAAGATTTAAAATTCCATAGGAATACCTGAGTAGTTTGGATCTATAGTCTGTGGATTACTTTGCAAATTTCACCCTTAATGTAAAATAGAAAATTTAGATTTTAGTTATAAAAGTCAAAACTTTTACTACTAACCTTGCTTATTGCTTTGGCACTATATAATAGGCCTATTATAATGTACAACAATGAATAAAGAACTTTGACTATTGACTATTGACTTCGTGATAATACCGCTGCCCGATTTGGTAGTCCGGAGCCCACCTTAACTGTAGGTCCGTCTATCTGCAGCGTAAAAATGGTTCAGATCTCTGAGGCGAAGAGAACTGTCAGTCCTTCCATCATAAAATGCTGTTTTACCGTTTATTATATAAATTTAAAAATATCCTCGCATTCCCATGACCGCAATGGGGTTTGCAATATCGCCGTTTTTACGAAGGTGTATCCAGTGGACTGATACGGTACGCCTGGTTTGGGGCGCCACTGTGCGGTGCTGCGGCTGCGGAGGCGGCTCGGCGCCGGATAGGAAGCGGACGAGGATGAGGAATGCCGCTGACGCCGCGTTACGTTACTAGTGACCCTGAGAACAGGTTCGGCTCACGCCTCCCGCCCCCAGCCGCCTCCAGCGCCGCCCCCCGCACCGCCAACGTGCTTCCATTCATTCCTGACTTTCCTGCAGGGTTCGCGGCCTCTGTCTGCCCACCTGGCTTTCACATTCCATCAGTGTTCGTGTTCGTGTCCGATCGGGCGCGTTATGATTATTGTACTCGATTACATTCCTCGACGGAGAACAAGATTGCTGTGAGACTACTTAAAATACAAATTGTGAGATGGAAAGCTATTTGAAGCTATCCTTATCCTGGTAACATGGAATGTTATTATTTTTATCATAATTATTAGTCTTATTTCAATGTCTTATTTTGTACAAAATTATGAAGTGACAATTTCACCCTTAAGTTTGTCTGTATATACAGCCGTCGTTTACACACATTTACAGACGTCTGTTGTACAGTCGTCGTTTATACAAGCCATTGGACTGTACTGTGAATTGTGGTCCTAAACTTCGCTTCTGTACAAATTTTCACAGCGTATCCATTACACGGAAGGTTACGGTAGTTAATACATGAGTATATGTTGATATACAATATATAAAGGTTCTATCCATCGAGACAGTACGAGACAAACTAAATAAGAAATATTGAATTGACGAGCTCAACGGTTATAATTGTCATGTGTCTTTCAGGTTTGAGTTACTCTTTTACAGATGCATTTGTAATCAAACGTTTAGCTCTAATTAAACATTTTTTTATAATTTAAACAAGTTAGATCGCCCTTGTTAACAGGTTTTTCGCCGCGCCATCTCTTCGATCCGCGCCCTGTTTGTTATGCTGACCCTCGTCAACTATTCCCACAAAGTTGGGCGAAACTTAAGCAGTCCCGAATTATTCATCGTCTATGCATAATAGCACTTACATATTAAATCCGCTTTTGCCTGAGGAAACTGTACTTTTAAGACAATCTAGATAATTCTGGTACCTTGTAGAAACCACTAATTTAAAAACATATTTAAAGGTTAAAGTTAGTATAGCTATTTAAAAGTTAGTATAGCTATAAGTAAAAGTGATAAGTTACGAATATCTTTGAAGTACATTTGACTCAATTTTTGTTACTAGAATGTGAATATTTTATACGTATCCTTTGTATCAGTAGTAGGCGATGACGATGGGTTATATTCTTAACAAATCTTTAATTTGTCTCTTCGCGCTTAAATCTATTGTTGCTTCACATTAAATAACTGGATAGCAATAATAATTTATCTAAATACTGCATATATTATTTTGTTGCCCGGGTGTTATCACAGATTATGAGCTCAGCTTGGTTACCTAATTTCAATTTTGTAATCGAAGTAAACAGTAAATTACTTTATCACCTTCAAGTATTAATAATATGTTTAAGTGTTGCCCTTTTTTATAATGTAAGTATACTGAAAATTAACAAGGGAGTTTATTTAAACTCAGCTGCATGTTATTTGTTTTATTTTAATTATCAATGTTTGAGTATGGCTTGGGTGGTTATTCCTAAACCAACAAAGTGAAGCCATCGGACCAAACCAGTGATACTAATCATGAAATATAGTGATTAGCACTAATAGTACATTAGTGACAGTCAATTTAGTCAATAATCATACAAAAGTAATGCTTTAAATATTAAATGACGCATTGACATTTATCCAAAAAACTCAAGCGTGTGTCAACAAATTTAAGGCTCCGCCTCTACCTCTGCCGTGCAGTGCAGAGGTGTGCAGTGCAGTTCAGAGGTTTGCAGTACAGTGCAGAGGTGTGCAGTGCAGTGCAGAGGTGTGCAGTACAGTGCAGAGGTGTGCCGTGCAGTGCAGAGGTTTGCAGTGCAGTGCAGAGGTGTGCAGTGCAGTGCAGAGGTGTGCAGTGCAGTGCAGAGGTGTGCAGTGCAGTGCAGAGGTGTGCAGTGCAGTGCAGAGGTGTGCAGTGCAGTGCAGAGGTGTGCAGTGCAGTGCAGAGGTGTGCAGTGCAGTGCAGAGGTGTGCAGTGCAGTGCAGAGGTGTGCAGTGCAGTGCAGAGGTGTGCCGTGCAGTGCAGAGGTTTGCAGTGCAGTGCAGAGGTGTGCAGTGCAGTGCAGAGGTGTGCAGTGCAGTGCAGAGGTGTGCAGTGCAGTGCAGAGGTGTGCAGTGCAGTGCAGAGGTGTGCAGTGCAGTGCAGAGGTGTGCCGTTCAGTGCAGAGGTGTGCAGTGCAGTGCAGAGGTATGCAGTGCAGTGCAGAGGTGTGCAGTGCAGTGCAGAGGTGTGCAGTGCAGTGCAGAGGTGTGCAGTTCAGTGCAGAGGTGTGCAGTGCAGTGCAGAGGTGTGCAGTGCAGTGCAGAGGTGTGCAGTGCAGTGCAGAGGTGTGCAGTGCAGTGCAGAGGTGTGCAGTGCAGAGGTGTGCAGTGCAGTGCAGAGGTGTGCAGTGCAGTGCAGAGGTGTGCAGTGCAGTGCAGAGGTGTGCAGTGCAGTGCAGAGGTGTGCAGTGCAGTGCAGAGGTGTGCAGTGCAGTGCAGAGGTGTGCAGTGCAGTGCAGAGGTGTGCAGTTCAGTGCAGAGGTGTGCAGTGCAGTGCAGAGGTGTGCAGTGCAGTGCAGAGGTGTGTAGTGCAGTGCAGAGGTGTGCCGTGCAGTGCAGAGGTGTGCAGTGCAGTGCAGAGGTGTGCAGTGCAGTGCAGAGGTGTGCAGTGCAGTGCAGAGGTGTGCAGTGCAGTGCAGAGGTGTGCAGTGCAGTGCAGAGGTGTGCCGTTCAGTGCAGAGGTGTGCAGTGCAGTGCAGAGGTTTGCAGTGCAGTGCAGAGGTGTGCAGGATTTCACCACTTTACAACGGCTTCAACATAAACCCAGCTGGGAATTATAGGGTTACAACTAAAGACTAATATTAAAGTTATCAAATGCCTTTTAGAGTGTAATAAATAATTATCGTAGCCGAAAACTGAAATCATTCGGACTTCTGAAACGCTCCTTTTCCCTATCTCACACGGCTACTCAGATAACACAGTACTGTATAACCATCACAACTCAGGCTTCTGCCCGTGGTGCTGAATACGTCAACTACCCCAGCCTGGCAGCAGTACACTGTAACAGCGTTGTTTTCCTGGTGTTTAGTCTTTGCCGGGTCCGCCTCATCGGTCTTGCCATCCCAACCAGAAACTGCGATCTCTCTTTGTTTGCAATCGTTTATTTCCCCTTTTACGTTCTCTTTGTACAGATTCTTTTCTCTCTTTCTGTTTGTTGATCGCGGCTGATTGAACTTTTCTTAGTATACCCTTTTTTGTCGTGTTAAACAGTTTTACTTCGCTAATTTAATTATTTTTAGCGAATTTCCCCTTAGTTTTCACCATTAGATTCAACTTAAAAAAAACACAAAATTTGATGTTTCGATCATTTCTCTACGTCAATTGGTCACAGAGATATTGAAAGTGCAGAACACAGTACGTTGTCCAATGCCATTCTCATGGAGAATAATAAAAAAATTATAGCTCGCTTATTTATGAACGTATACTAACGAAACTTGGTGTACGGCTTCATAGGGTTGTGGTCTATTGTTATTTGCACAAAAATGCAATTTTTACCGATAATTCCCGTAGCAGCAAACCTGCGTATTCCGCCCCCATTTTATTCTATTGGAGAATAAGTAAAATGTAATGTATCCCTTAATTATGAACATAAATTGATACAACTTGGTATGTTGGTTCACCTAGTTGAGTTCTATTGATATTTGCATAAAAACCCATTTTTTGTGTTCCTTGTTGCAGCAAACCTGCGTACTCATCCCCCATGTTATTCTTATGGAGGATAATCAAAATGGTAGGATTGCTTATTTATCAATTTATATTGATGAGTTACGCAAAGTTTTCTACACACCCTTTACACAATCCTTTAAAATATATTACCATGAGAGTTGCTGTTCTTAAAAATGTCATTAAAAATACATAAACACAGAACTTGGAGAATAGTGAATTCTGAAATTAGTAAGTCATTCAGACCAAGCCGATTTAGAGTACTAACTTGCCCTTTCAGGCTCGAATTGGGGGGAGGGGTGACTATATCCCCTAAAATAGATGTAACATTTGGAGGACAATGAGGTATACAATCATTCAGCCCAGGTGGGATTGAAATAGTTATTTGAACTTTTATAATTGTGCCACTACGTTATGCATAATTGTGTTTAATGGACCGTATTTTAATTCGATGTATTTATAAAGAAGTATTTCGTTAACCAACATATTCATCAAACCACCTAGTCCGGAGTGGCCGAGAGAGGGATTCGCTGTCTCCTCTGCACACCGGGGTTCCATAAAATCGGCAACTCTAAAGCAGCGGCCACTTTATAGTCAATAAAACTGCGAGGTCACTAGACGGTACCGCCTGGGGGATGGTCGACTCCGCCATCTTAAATGAAACGTACTCCTTACTGAACCCGCTACTGCGAGCGCTCCCATAACAGTCGACTATAATGTGACCGTTGATATCGAGCCTGTATTGCAGCGCGACTGAACGTTTGATCGGTTGAAACCATTATGTGCTCGCTGGTTGAAACGGTCCTGGAAGTTTCTCGCTACGTGATTATTGCTTACGAAGTCTCTTTCCACTGCCGTTTCCCCGTCTCCTGATCCTTTTATTTGCGAAGTTATTGACGTTTATTTGACTCGTAAAGATAAAATTCAGTTATTTCCTAGAGCGGAAAAGATTTACTTAACAAATTAATTTGTTCCAATAAGTGAAAACCATTTTACCTCGGCCTTTTATTTTTAGAAGTTTTGAATTTAGATGTCTAATTTAAATATTACTAGTTTTCCCCAACAGCTTCGCTTGTTCACCTGATTTCAGGTTTTTATATTAAAATCAAATCACACAGTTTTAATTTTGTTAAATGTCTTTTAACTCGACCATTTAATTTATAATCCTAAAAAAGAAAATTTATTTTTGCTTTTTTTCACCGGTACCTTTCATTCAAATATATGTGGTTCATGGACTCAGACTAACGGGTTTCTCCTAAGTTTCTGGTACGACTTGACTTTGTATAAAGATATATAGATAACTAATTATGTAATGGGGGGAATCACTTTGAACTGACAAACCCTGTTTGTTATATTTTCATTTACCTGGGATGAGTTTCAGTTATAATTATTTAGGAATTTAGGAATCAAATTACTTCTTAAGAATGGCTCAATTAGGTCAATAGATTTATTTTTATCAACGGGACAGCGTCAGTTTTATAACTACGATGGAAGTGCAGTCACATCTGGTCACTTCCAATGCGAGCTAGAAACTCATAACGATCATGGTGAAGTGCACAGAAGCGCAATGAGGATAATCAAAACTGTTGTACAATGTGATCGCTAAGGGCGATCACATATTGTATTTATTACGATGTTATTGTAATTGGCTTCTGTGATCCGGTTTCTTGTATTGAGATGCGTCGATTAATTGGATCCTATAGAGAAGTTGGAGTGTTTGAGAACCGCATCAAACAACTTGCCACTCTGCAATACGTTCAGTGTTCGGCTCTCCATCCCGCTATTAACAAGCTGGGAGAGGTGGATTTCTGTGACTGGTAAATGTTCTAACTGCCTCGTTATCAGGTAACAGGTCAATTGTATTTGGGTGGGACTGTCCGTCCTTGTATCGTCGATGGACCTCTTCTCCACTCGTACAACTTCTGTATTCTTTATTAATTTACAGTCCTCTTACACTATGCATACCTCATATTAAGAATAAGAATAAGAATGATTTATTTTCTCCAATTAAACATGTTACAGAGTATTTCTAATATGCACACATTTTCCTGCTCATTGATTTTGTCCTCAAAATATATAATTAAATATATATAATTATTAAAATAATCTACACAAAACAAAATAAACAATACTCAAATTATCCTCTTAAATCTGCCTCCTTTTGATTGTCTCTATAAATAAAACAGGAATTAATAAACTAATACAGCTTCACTATTTCACAAAAAGGTATATATAAGTAATTTTAATTTAAAACAACTATATTCTTGACCGTCTAGTAATAGTTCTTACCTGTGTTGAGTTACCTTAAATTTAATTTGTTTTTCTATTTTAGGTTTTGGAATACCGTAAAAATATTTCTAAAATCTCATCATTTACATGTGTAAGATGTACCGATAACCGATTAAAAAGGACTGTGTGAGATAATTTCTTATCTTTTGTAACTACTTGATGTTTGATATTGAACTAAATATGTTTTTATTTGATCTCTTTTTCAGTAAATAGAACCGTTTAATATACATTATTGTTGATCGGTCTAAAGTACCGTTTGCTTATTGTGTAAAAGTGTGTGTTATTGATTTTTCCACCGATTTGTTTAACACATTGAGAGCAAGAACGCGTTTCCAAGGCGGGGGCAGTGTGGTCTGGGTTCTCCGAGGAACCTAGGCCTATATTATCGTATATGGATTGACTTTTAAAAATTGTGCATAATATAATCGCTAGTACTGTTCATTACGTTTATATTTGGATTTGTTGCCGAAACCCTCCAAATCCCTCAATTATCGGACTTGCAATTCTATTTTACTGGATATGTCTGCTTATATTACACCAAGTACATGGCACTGAGATAAATCAAATTGTTTTACTAATTGTAAATAAATTAAGCGATAACTTGAGTACTTGTTGATTGTATGTCGCCGAAAACGTGTACTATTATAGTGATACAGCTCATGCGCAGGTTTGGTCACTACAGTAATTTTTTTTTGTTTTGCATAGTTGAGTCACTCTTTGCAAGTGATAGGCATATTAAATGTTAAGTTTTAACAATATTTTGTGTTTGTTGAACTACTTGTTGGTCTAGATTTGTCATCGATCACGTTCTCACTGGAGTGATATTTTCTCATCTTCCGAACAGAGGCCGCCAACGCTTTGTTCCCTAGTGTTAGAAATAATCATATCAATCAGTTTATGTGAGCAGGTTTCAGTATTTTAAATTAGACTTTGAATGTCAATTAAACTTAATAATAATTATACTATTTCACAAATCCTTCAATCTTGAGAATATCGAATTGCAATACACATTACAAGGTCGAGATGAGAATCGAATACAGGTTAAGTCGATTGACCTACTCTGACTGACAGATTGACACATACAGTGTGACATTTCCACCGCCGGTATTGTGAGCATCGACAGTCTTGATGTAACATGTAGCATCGAATCAATACTCGTCAGTTACAATGGTGGATGCCATTGGTTGAACAAAGAGTCGCCGTTTCCTCGGTTCACTGGTCTGCATGAACCTCACACGTGTCAATCAGTTACTGTTAATCCAATTGTGTTAATCTAGTTCATTTGTAACCACCCCCGGTCCCACTGATTTTGTTGTTGAATCCTGTTTTCAACTTAAACTATGTAGGTATTCAATTGTGTACGTTAATTTACCTGTTTTAAAAAAGAAGATCGTAGGAAGATCATTTGGAGAGTTTTTTATCGAAAATAATAGATATTTTTGTTTCATTCGCATTCATTTTGTTGAGAAAGTTAGCTTTTTATTGATATTCAAGTGCGTTCAGCCAAACATTGACGAATGCACTCGCACAGGTTGCACTAAGCTCTACAGTAAATCTCCTCTCCTCACACGCTCTCCCTCACTCTCCATCTCAATCTCAATCTCTCCTTCCCCTTCTTCTTCATTTCAATGTGTCGCAGGTGTTTCTTTGTTTTTGCAATCAACCACACCTGACGCATTGATAACTTAACTCTACAAGACTGACGCTAGAAAAAGCCAAAACATTTAATATTTCAATCAAAACACGTGGTGTAATTTAAAACTCGTTTCCAGTTTTAAAAGTAACTGAATCCGCTAATATGTTAGTTTTTATTCTCTTTATAATGCATTTGCACAAATAACTGAATGCGAGTTATTCATTTTTATAGAAATTTCCATGAAGTCGCTAATTATCATCCCTTTAATATTGGAAAAAGTTGATTGCAAAGTCTACAGACTCATCAGACACTGTCTAAATGACAATTATCGAGAATGAACGGACCAATTTTGTCGACTGCTGTCGGAGTAAAATTATTCCCAACTTCGCCATCAGCTCAGTAATAGCGATTGTCCTGTTGCCTTTGCAGGCGCGACGAAATAAGTCTTTAAAAACAATAATTATTCAGTGTTATTGGACAAGCGAACTGATTTTGTTATTTAATTGCTGGATTTCTGAATGTAGGAATGTATGAATTTAGTAAACACACTCTTTATTTAGGGGCCTACTTCTTTAGTATAGTAGTGTACTTCTTCAAATAGACACTCGTTATGTGTGTTGTGCACAACTCTCCCAATAAGCTCATTGACCGGAAGTACGGACGACGGTGCTCGAATACGGCACCAAGTATGAGCATCGTTAAAAGTTTAACCAGACGTTATTAATTCCACACTTGAATACGGCACCAAGACAATTCACAGGTAGGGTAGAGGGGTTCCCCCTCCACAACCCCATATTTATACTCCCTTCATTTTTCCCCCCCTCTGAACTCTTTTAGTCTCATCTGCCTTTAAAGCTCGGTTACTCAGTGTATTAAAGCTCTGGTTTAACCTTGGAAAACAGAATAATAATAAAACTAAATAGTGAAACAAATTATAAATTTTATTATAAAACTAACACGGCTTTTAAAAACAATACCGAAAATGTCCCTACATCCGCCAACTTGGATAGAAATTATTTATGGTGAAGGGTTCCACCACTTTCATATTCAAATGTAAAATTATATAAACTTAAACAAACATTCAATGAATTATAATAGAAGAACAAATTATGTTAAGCGTTCAAAATGCGGGCAATTAAAACATTTAAACTTGAGTGAGGTTTTGATGTTAGAAACCGAAGTTAGAAAAAGTTATTTTTCACTATACGACTCATAGATGATAGATTTGAAATCAAAGGTATGCTTTGCGAATCTTTGTTGAGTTTTCCTCGGTTAGCGTATTAAGTCAAGTGGTTACGAAGGCATGAGAGGGCCCCCACGTATGTGAGTGAGAGGGAGGGGGTGATGGAGGGGTGTTAGTGGAATGGGTAAGAGGGGTGGTTGTTGCCGGGTTCATGTGTGTCATGGTGACCGGTGAAGGCCATTCACACATTCTATTAATGTGTTTTTTTATTACATTTAAGGTATGGTGAACCCCGGTACGAACGACTGACGATTTATCAGAAGACGAGGTGGTTATTCCTTACTTCTATAGTGTTGCCTTGTACCCCAGCGAGCGAACCACCGTGGCCCGGGGTCCCAGGTTCCATTCTCGAGCGCCGTTACTCCGCAGTGACATCGTCATGCTGTAGCGAATTGCTCCGACCGCTACCTTAGCGCGCTGGATCATGATCTACTCGCCTTGGAATTTGTTTCTATTAGAATTGGAGGTGATTTTAAATTTGAATGATTCGCTTTCATGAACTTTTACATTCACGAAACACTTCTTGTGATGTTATTCGCATTAAAAGAGCACTAGGTCCAAGAGTACAGTCTGGTAATTCATTGTTATTGAGCATTCTAGTTTTGAAATGGAGGGCACCATCGGGTGATGCGAACATTTAATAATGTTTCGTACAAGAAAATAACCGTTTCGGATATTTAACGTTCCCGAATCGAACAGGAAAAATAATTGTAATCCATGTAATTTAATTTCTTTCGTTCCAGGTGAGGATTAATATCTGTAAAGACTGTGGCAAACGATAGAAGCTAAACTGGCTTATTGGAATTATGAGAGCGATTTCGCAAATGGTTATTGGTTAAAACAATCCTCTTCTCCATTATTAAAGCTCGAAGGGTGTATTTTTATCAAGAAGGGGATTAAACGAAGCCGGGTTGCATAATTAGCGATCCACCCAGCACTAGCACCTCTTGGGTTTAATTTGTATTCGTTAAAATTGAATTTTAGATAGAGCCATTCGTTTTCGTTATTTGTTTTAGAGAACGTCTACGATATTATCTGCTCTCAAATTATAAACGAAGGCGTGAAATGCAGGTGTACCTGAAAGAAAATTGTATCTGATCAATCTAATCTAATGCATACCGTATACACTGTCATTTTAAATTTAAATCAAATTGTTTCATAAATTCCTAAGAATGTTATATAAGCAAATGTAATACAACATAATTTACTATTGCTTAGCTGATTTTGGTTGTAATTATTATGTGTAAACAGTAACATATTGTTTAATAGCCCTTGATAGGCTATTTTATATTTTAATGATTTAAGTAATCGATTTTTGTCTATAAATTGTCGAACTCTTTTGTATAGATGTGTCAGAAGCTCTAACCCTCTATGCGTGCCTTTTATTTGGAGAACTCAGCTAAATGGGATTAGAAAGATCCAGTGAAAATCTGAAGGAGTTGTTTTATAAAGTTAGACGATTGATTAAGAAACAACATATTCAAAGCATCTGAACCTATATCGTGTTTTGCGGAGAACGAAACACCTGCTTGTCTTCTTTTAAAAATAATTTAATTTTAATAGTAATAATATTTATACAATGTATTTAATAGTAAATATAAATCTATAGTTGAACTTATATTCTGTTTTAATTAGCAACCACGTACTGTTTTATACAAATAGTTTATTATTTCCCCGGACCCCAACTTACGGAATAACGTTGTAAAGCAAATTGTAGTTTTGGTTATTAATACATTACAACAACAGTGCTAATACTGAATAAGGTGTTAATTTATTTTAGGAATCTGTTTGGCACAGTTAATTCAACTATCGACAAGGTGGGTGGTTTTGGGAATGTTTGTTTTATCATCGCGGGGAAGTATTAATTAAATATTGGAACACCGGTGTAGAATATACCCCAGTTGTCGATTGGTTTGCAAATTCTCGTCTCATAATCTACATTTGAACTGTGGAACTGGGGGTTCCTTTGGTGTACCTTTCTACTTTACACTTACATGGAACATTGCTCAGACTTAGCAGACGAGCTCAACCACCACCACAGTTGTCAACTACTGTAGTCTCGTAAACTGTTTCTAGGTCTGATCGTACTACTCAGGCACAGTAGAAAAAACACTAAACCAATGTGATAAACTAGTTTTAAAGGTTAAGCAAATTTTAAAAGATTTAGATAAGGATTTAGTTAGTTAAGTGAATTGAATGATCTTCGGGACAGTGAGGGCGACCAATCTTTGTCTAAAGAATGAGGGGCTTATGGTAAATTATGAAATGTTAAGCACTTTAAATAACAAATATTCGGAAGGCCCTTGAGTATATTCGGATTGCTTTTTATGCATGCGTTTATAATTTATTCACATCACTCTTATTGTTAGCTGGATTAAATAATTGCATGCACATGTTTATTGTATTGACATGTTGAATTAACTGTGACAAACAGATTCCTATAATAAATTAACACCTTATTCAGTATTAGAACTGTTGTCGTAATGTATTAATATCCAAAACTACAATTTGCTTTACAACGTTATTCCGTAAGTTGGGGTCCGGGGAAATAATAAACTTTTTGTATAAAACAGTACGTGGTTGCTAATTAAAACAGAAAATAAGTTCAAATATAGATTTATATTTACTATTAAATACATTGTATAATTTGGTATAATTGGTTTGTCGAATCTCAACGACGAGGAGTAGGATGTGAAATGCAATCAAATTTTCAAAGTTCTCCGACTCTGCCAATTATTAAAATCATGATTTATGTTACTATCCTCGACCCCCTAATTATACTTTGTTCACTGTCCAGTGTGGTGTTCTACGGACTTCATAATCGTCTACTGTAGTAAAATAAAGGGTGGGTTTTTTAAAGGGTGAAATTTTAACCCTAAAGAGACGAAGGGACAAAGATGGAAAGTAAAGGGAGGGAGAGAGATGTAGTCGTATAATAACGCAACATCTGACGCGCCAGTCTCGCAGTGGGGCGTGCGTTTGTCTTTGTTGCAAGTCAAGTTGAGCTCACTTCAATAACTCCCAGAGTTGCAAAAGTAGCTCGCTGCTCGCTGTGCACTCTGATGTATCGGTGCCAAGATGGTCCTCTCCCGCGTACAACCTACACTGAGACGTGGTTGAATCTGTACGTTGTTCTGCTCGTTTGTTTGTTTGAATACATTTGAAAACTATATAAAACTATCAGCAAAACTATCAAGCTAAGTAGCTTGATCGCCTTTGGGACTAGTTTTGTTGATAGTTTTATATAGTTTCAAATGTATTATAATTTGGCACTTTATTATTATTTCATTTATGACCTCATTTGTCGTCTAACTAATAATGCCTTTATATTTTTCACAGAGAACTTTCGTCCAAGAATAAATGTCGGATAGGTTTCTCAAAAGTTGCTAGAACAGCTAGCTTATAATATGGGCCAACCAGATAAATTTAAGTACTGATTATGGTATTTTTTATACATTTTAAATTGTTTAAATTATACTACTGTAATAAATGCCTTTTTTCACTTGACCTGTTCGGTGTCCATTCATTCTTATAATGATTGTTTTGTAGTCGTAGTGTATAACGTAACACAAGAAAGCTGGGGAGCTGGTGGCGGGTGGCGGGCGCGGGCGGCGGGGATGTCCACAAGAGTAGGTTCGCATGTCGCGTAACACTGAGGAAGTGGGCAGCATGGGAGCCAAGAGAAACCTCTACACGGTGGCGTTGGGCTAGCAGCTGGAATTGTCTACTATCTGCACCACTGCACCTAGGTTAGGTATTGTTGATCATGGACACTGCACAAACTGGATAAATACTTCAGAGTGTTCAGATAACAGACGTGTCTGGATTTTAGTATCGTAAACCTTTGCGCCCTTACGTGTGAGCGTGCTTGTGTGGAACTGACCCCCGGCTCCCGGCCACACTGCTGACATTAGTGCTATATGATCTATGGTATCTGTATGTGGTTGTGATCCATGTTGAAGGTGATGGATTAGTTATTTTAATTGATATCAACATAAGTATCTTGATTCTGTGCCCATATTCGATGAATTTTACCATAGCCGCCTTTAAAGACGCCTTTAAAGCCGCGTCTCGTTTTCCCCATGCTATACGGGCGGCGAGGCACGCGGTAACTCCTCTTGCGGCGTTGCCAAGTCTGCTACGCCGCGGCTTTCTTTAGAGGCGGATGTAGATTTTCTTTTTTCCTCGCTATTTAATTATTTACGCTCATGTAGCTAATCTAGTTTTGTTGATAATTTTATGTTGTTTTTACGTACTGAACACGTTAATAAAAGTATAATTCAAGTATTCGAACCAAAATCTATTCTTGATCCCCTTTCTATATATTTTTCTAAAACAATTTAATGGAAAAATTTCACAGTTCGGTACCGAATACAAAAATATCATCTTTATATCAAATTGTATCTTTTAAGTTCAAACATTAAAATCATTGTTAAAATCATTAAACATTTGGAATCCAATGGTGAGCGTAACTAGCAAATCCCCGCCAAACCTCTTGGGTGTCATTTTTATTCGTTAAAGTTGAAGTTGGAGTTGGAAAGTTAGGTCATTCATTTGATTTGATTTATTCCCGTCGAAACCAGGAACGGGGTCTGCGAGAGAGTAATCGATTCTGTAATAGAGGGTTTGCAATGTCGATTTGAATAACGATTCCGATTTTTTTTCTCGATTGAAGTAGTCGATTGAACGATGACTCGCTTGGCGTTGTGCTCTTACCAGTCCTGAGAAGGCCTCACACGTGCCTCGGTATGAAGCATTTTCTTAGCGTAGCCTTACGAGGGTATTATGCGTAAAGAGATTTTGGAAAGAGGGAAGAAGTTCTTTAAACTCGTTTTGCCCAATCTTATTGATGTGTATTGTATAGTGTAGGATATTCAATGATTCAATGTAATGGATGAGAGGTGGTCATGGTAGAGCTAGCAGCAAATATCTCTGCGTGTGTGTAAACATATTTATTCTACAAGCCTGCCCATATATTATATTCTATTAATATTTATTTTGGGAGCTATTTTATGATTATTATGTGAAATAAAACCGGGGTATTCGCGATCTGTAACAACAAAAGTTTCAAGTGGAATGTTCACGCAGACGCTAGATCTTTACCATTAGCTGCACAATACTGCTTCTCTATAGTTGAGCGAGCGCATGCCACAACCAAAGACTTAAAACTACTGGACCGCTCGCGCCCGTGGTGAAGCGAACCAAATTTCGGTCCGGCCGCGTTCGAGGTCGCGCCGCAAATGGTGGGCTACCGCGGCAGCGCTTAGCATGGGGGATATAGGGAAAAACACGACGCGCGCTCACTTGAATTTAATTTGCAGCCAGGGAACAATTTTTATGGTTGAATGGCCTTCTGATCCGTATTCCTGAATAGTTTCTCGAATTTTTAATACCGAAAGTAAATATATTCGCCTAGGGTTAGTTGCGTAAAAATAACAGAAAGTTGGGAGTTTTGTAAAATAATCTCCTTGATGGCTGATTCTTTCATATTTACAGTCATATAAATTTATGTACGATCCACTAGGCTTTAGGTGTTGTTCAATAATGATGTTTTGAAGTTGTTGGTACTGGAATGAATTTTTTATGAGCAGTAATATCGTTCTTTGGACTAGTGAAACTTTGAATTTTAGCATATAAACTTCGACGTTCGTCAAAAGCTGTAGATTGTATGAAAGTTAATTGGCCTATATCATAAAATTTTGTTGATGAATGAATACCAAGACAAATACTTTTTAATAGCAAATGTATTCTTAATAAACATTAATTACCAACATGGTTCGTTCACCCGTCCACGTATAGTATTAAGAACGATTACATAATATTGCATTAATACAACATTTCGCTATTGAATAACAAAATATTATCTTCAGTGTATGATAACAATTGATTATGATTTATTTAAGAGGCGATACAAGGATAGTATAATAATAATGGGGTATAGTATAAATGTATCCGTATCATTAGTCAGTTTTAAGAGTATTTTGGAAGGCATAGGATTAAATGAAATGATTTTTCTTAAAATTAATTTTTATTTACTGATTAACTGTTACATTACACATTACAGTTGAATTGTAGAATGTTGTAAGATTACTTAGCAAAATACGACTAAAACAAAAGTCGTATAACTATGTATTTTATCAAAAAACTAGGCCATGTTGTAACACAGCATCACTGAGTTGAATTTAACAGCGCGGCACGGCGCGTCTTGGATAGAGCGCGGCGAAAAGTTTCAGCATCTTTACAAACGAATTGTAGGCAAACCAACAACTTTACCGAAAAATGTTTGAAATAAAAGTTCTAGAGAAACTAATTATCTACAACTTTCTCGCTGGAAGTTTGTTTCTAATCTAAAAATAAAAAACTTCCTCGCTGAGTAACTTTTTCATGTCCCTCTTTAATAACACGTAAAAGTTTTTAATTATTAAAAATATTAAAAAACGGTAAAATAAAACAATATTTATACTTTCGGATTCCGTAGTTCACGTATACAAAGGATATATAAATTTTATTACAATTCAAACATGGCAGTGAAGTCCAGGAGCGTGTAAACGACAGCGCGTTCATTGCCAGAATCAGCTCTGAGCACACAGTGGCCCACCATTTCTGTTCCGCACAGACCTACGCGGACCGTTTTTAGCTCACTTAGCGATCTCTCCAGTAGTTTTACCTCGATGGACACAACATACACCGTGTGAAAAACATGGACTGCACATCACAGAGTTGTAGTTGTTACAATCATGCTTGTATTGTCTGCTATGTTTATAATTTGTACATTTAGTAGTTTATTGTAATCTTAAGTGGTTAATACTTCATACCGGATTGAGCGGAACTCTTGCATAACTGTTACATAAAAGAGCTTTCAACAATTGAATTATTACCAAAAACAAGTTGGATGATAAAATAGAAACAAACCCTTTAAATAATAACATTTGACCTGTCAAAGCGAGGTTTGTGTTACAAAAGGATAAACGCATCACTCCCGAGGGGCTCTCGGCGAACCTTCAAACATTCGTGTTAACATGACGATAATGTTATTTTATGCAGTCTTTCGTCGAACGTGTATTGTTTAGTCAAAAGATTTTACGAGGTTCATTAAACAGTGCAGTACATACGTCAATTTTAAATGGCATTATTAAAACGGTTTCTGAGCGAAGCAAAGAAATTCGCAAAGGTCTACACTGATAATTTAATTGAATGAATTCGTTATTCTGAGTGTAGAAAATTCGTATTCATTGCAAAGAAAGGCGAATAAGTGAAGCGAATTCGTTCTGCATCGTTACCAAAACCAGTTATAAATATCACAATCCATTTACATTTCTCTATAGCGAACAAATTCCGAATTGTATGCAAGTTAAGGGTGCACAGAAACTCTTACACAGAAACTTCGGGTTGATAAAACATAATTTGTTAAGTGTAGTATTTACTTTTTTAAGTTAATAAATTTGTATTGTTAATATTAAACAGTCCTGGTTCTCTCAAGGGAGATATTAGCATTTGTATACATTCTTTTGACGATTATAACTGAACTGTGCAGAAATAAGTGACCGAAATATTAGATCTTACTGCAAAGTTTGATGTATTTATTTTTTAATATTCTGTTGATCGTTATTGTTAATTTGTACAATAAAAACTCCCAGTAAAGTTTGCATGCTCTGGCACAGTAGTAAACAAACTGGTGATCAACATTAGGTTCAACGAGCGTGAAATTGTTTTGGAGTTAATCTATTATTGCCCGCCTCCGTCGAATAAACCAATCGTGAATCAAAAAACTAATACTATTTTAATTTTGAGAATAAAACATGTTATTTATTTATTTTTTTATATCCAATGGTGTTGAGGTAGTAACGTCTTCCATTGTTTTTTCCAAGAGGAAATAAGTTAACATTAATACGCTGAATAGCGCTGCAGATATTAGGATGCATGGTTTAGGTGCATGATCAGGTTCGGTCAGAGTTCACAATAGCAACAATAGTCAGAGTATATATAATCATCATCGAGTATCTAATAAAACATTATGCACTTTTAAATATCGCCTGCATGTTCAAAAACCTGCTCTTAAGTGCCATCAATTATTACAATAACTTAAATTTACAACTGTCTTAAGCAGACTGTGACATTTCAAGTCACATGTTTACAAATAAAAAAGTTATATCCTCATGCACATTTAGAGGCACAATAAAATGCGGTAACAAGTCAGGCTTCCCGTTGTATAAATATTTTTAAATGTCGTTTTCCTATTCGTTCCTTTGTATGCTGAAGCCCATTTAGATTTTCCTTAACACAGTAGAATTACCTTTGCTCCTTACTCTTCATAAAATTTGGTTGTGCTAACTTATATTTTCGTACTACTGTATATATATATATATATATATATATATATATATATATGTAATGGTTTTATTTACCGAATTGAATTTGATTATAAACTCAATTAAATTGCAGTAAAATCACATATTTATGAGCAGGCCTAACGTTAGAAATTCGAATGTCAAAGAACCGGAGCGTCAAATAACACATCAATAATACTACATTAGGTTATTAGTATAGTTATATGTGAGGTACAGAACACGAGACAGTGTAGTTGTAGTGTAAAAAACAATTCGAATAAGTTGAACATTAGTAGAGTTTGACGTTAAACTAAACTAGAATTTCCTATGCGCAGCTTGCGCATACCGTCTTGAAAAGCGAGAATAGTAGTAAATACATAAATAGTAAATAATACAAAGACAGTCCGCAGTTAGATATAATCGTTATAACAGCTTTTTATTTAATTGAGTTGAGTTGAGAAAAAAGACATATAACATAAACCAAATACAACTCTCCTCCATATGAACAACATGCAGAGCTCCTGAGGCCTAATTCAAAAATCTAAAGCCCGTTTGCACATCTGCACACCTAGACGCGCATTTAGTGCATAATATGTGAGGGTAAATCGTAAAAAAAGCCTTATAGTGTACAAAGTTTACATTTAGCGTTTTTTTCATGTGTGTTGCTTTATAGATATGTGGCTTTGTTTATTATTCTGCAAATTAACAATGACAGGAAAATAACTGGTTTCGCATTTTACGTAGTTTCAAAGCGCCCGCGTAGAATATATTCTTGTTTAGGCCTACATCGAAGCTTTGAGAACCGCTACAGAATCACGCCAGTCCTGGTTTAAGAAATGTCTGTTTGCAGTTTAACGTCGAGTTAAATCATTTATTGAATACATGTTGTAATTGTTATTTAAAACATTTTCCATCACTGATTAGAGAACGTTTCGGGATGTGGAATATGATCGTCTCCTAGGTGAAGGCTGCCCCACACTTCTCGCGAACAGGCCTGAACATTCGGCCGAACATTCTCCCGAACATTCCCTCGAACATTCCGTCCATTGTTCACTGAACATGCCATCCCGTAATAAAGTTCGTGTAGCTCCCACACTTCTCGCGAATACTCCGAACATTCGAAGTTCGCCCTAATGATCGGGTGTTCCCGAGAGGTGTGGGACCGCCTTGAGCAGAATGCCTAGAACATGACAAAGTCAGTGACAAAATCAAGGCAAAGCTGGGAATAAATCACAAACAAACTTTTATTCCGGCGTTCTCTCTCCCGGTTCAGGATTGTTAGGGATCTATTCCCACCTTTGCCTGGAACGTGCCACTTATGTTATGTTATAGGCATTATCCTCACCTAGAAGCCGAGATCAGATTCCCGATCCCGAAAGGTTGTCAAACTTGTTTTTCTCTAATCAGTGATGGAAAATGTCCACAATATTTTTGTATAACATAAACTCACTATCGCCAACAATGAGTTTCCAGCAGATGATTTTTTTTATGTGCATAGTGATCTCTATATTTGTTGAAATAGTTTCCCAAACTAACAAGAATCTTGCTGAAACTGATTGCCTTTTGTGCTCAGTCCAAAATGTAATCAGTGACCGTGTTTTAGAAGCATTTAATTAATGCAATCAATCTCTTGATGGAGCTTAGCGGTTGTGTTTACTTCAGAGCAGTTTAAATATTCCCTGTTGGACCATCACGAGCGATCCAGCCAGTATTTACCGTACAATATTGGAGGTAAAATAATGCTGGGATGATAGTCTTGCTTATAGGTTATGCGTAATCGATGATAAACTTAATGTCTTAGATAGTATAATTCTACTCAACTCAAAACTTAAACCGACCAACTTATTGCCCAACATGTTTTATTCTGAGAAGTGTAAGATGTTAATTGTTTGTTTTGTAGAAAATTCCTATTCTAAAGATCAGTTTTGCTATGTAAGATGTTTGATTGCAGTATCCGACTATCTAATGTTATTTAAAATATGGGGAAACCATTGTAGCTTGTTTAATACATTGCAGAAAAGGTTTATTATAATATTCTGTACTCATTTTACAGCTCACCTTTTTAGGGTTAATCGTTCGTTTGGTGTCAACATGTATTGGGTTTTGCGTTCCTATTGAGTGTAAGCTTTTACATCCTAAATCAGGAAGTTTACCTAATATTATAGGTTTTTAGAAACAAAATTCAAAACAATTTTTGAATGATATTTCAAACTTTTATAATTTTGCATCCGCAGTGGGAAATTTCTAAAGTTGTATACTACTTTTCCGTTGTATATTGATTTTGTTGTATATTAGTTGACTGTGCGTCACCGCCTTGAATTCAAAATTTGAAATATTAATTTTTAAATATTTCTCATATGCTCTTTTGTGAAGGTAACATGAAATACAAATCCTTCAGTATAATGTTTTATTCTCTTTCTCATTGCTATGGTGTGGCGTTTGATTGTCGCAGTATAGCTGCAGCTAGTGACCTGTAGGTCGTCGCGATGCCGGCACTGCTGGCACGGGGGAGGACCATATGTGGTGTGGTAGCGACGATGTATGCACTTTATCAAGATCAACTGTTGTGGTGCAGAGTATGCGCGGAGCTTGTCTCGGTACGTATACGACCCGTGAGTCCTCTGACCCATTTTCGTTATCGGATCAGAATTAGGGAAAGTTATTAAAAGTCTATTCGACTGTCCCAAGTTAGGCGACGAGAATGTTGCGTAAAATGTAAGAATTGTTGCTCGTTAAGAAATTTACAAAACATCCGTATTACTATTACTATAGATGCTAGTCCAAGCTGGATCGATCACCAATAACAGATATTTTGGTTTAAAAACTTATAAAGTTATGCTAATTAATGTGGTTAAGTGAAATTTGGACGTTGAACCGTACGAGTTCCGGTATGCAACATTAATTCGTCAGTGTAATTAGGGGCTACATTAAGGTTTTAATAAAAAAGGTTTGATGTAATTATTAAGTAAACTTAAACTGAATACAAGTTATATTGCTTTTTAAAATTTAATGAATGACGTAGCAGTAAACCTAGAAGACCTAGCAGTAAACCTAGAAGACCTAGCGGTAAACCTAGAAGACCTAGCAGTAAACCTAGAAGACCTGGCAGTCCTTGTAGTGGCATAGTTACACGTGTATTTACAGTTTACCACCTTTAATAAAAATCGTGATCTTCGTAAGTAATAGACATTTTTCTTTCATGCATCAAATTGTATAGGGATATAGATCAAATTCATGCATAACCAATCCGTCGTCATTAATATTAACATAATTTATTGACATTTATTCGGCGATTTTCGACCCCTAAAATATTATTTTGTATACATGTTTGGTATCAATGAAAAGCTCTTACTCTCTACATGTGCATATTGGGAGTCTGAAAAACCTCCACCTTTAGAGCTTCGCCCCATAGACTTTCAAGGTTCCAATGTTAAACTAATGGAGTTATATTTTATTTAATTCGTCAGCCGATTACTGTAAATCAACTTTTAAAACATCTGGCTCTATCTGGAACGAGACAACAGCTAGTTTTCCAATATAAAAGCAGAATATCCTGTGGGAACTGTTTTCAGTTCAAACAGTTGGAGTAGAGCGAGATTTAGACATCGGTTTAAATCCTGTAATCTGTTGCTCCATCCTCAAAATACTACCAATTTGAATCACTTGGTAAGCCTCCCCACATTCCTCAATACAACAGATTGATAAAGCTGTTCAGTCAATTAATCGTAATTTGGTTAAAAAAAAATAACTGTTCGTCAGTATTCCGTGTTCAGTAGCTCAGCTGGTTATCTCAGTCACTCCGGCAGTGGAGTAAGCCACAGATCAATATATTCTGCGTGAAGTGTACATACATTACTTGCATCGAGGAAATATCAACTTGGTAAGCAGGTGTTAACTCACTTTGACCCCGTCATCGTCGACTGATCGCTGCCCTGCCCGTGACCCTGACGACAGCTGATGGCTGCTACGTCACAAGTGACAGTGGTAGGCGGAGACGTGACCGGCCGCCAGATGGCACTGTCGCAAGCCGGGATATGCGAGTCGCGTGCGTGCAGCCCGCCACACGCGTGCGACTGCGTGACCGCTCTCGCTCTTTACACGCTTTCCCTTTTTATCAGACGTCGATCTGCAATCATCTCGTCCTTCCTTTTGTGGTCGCTGGCGATTATCATGTGTGGTGTATTGTTATATCTCGTTCGCTTGGGTATCAATCTCAATCTGCAAAGCCAGTTAGTAATTTGACGGAACGCAATTAATTTTATTGAAAGGATTATACATTAGCCTATTATTAGCTATATTCCTATCTGCCTTTACATGAACATTTTCTAACATATCAACTTATTTTTATGATATTCATAAAAATATGTACTTTATTTACATATTATTCATATTGTTTATTATGTTAGGACTTTTATTGCCAGTTTGTGCCAAATAATCGAATCGATTTCAAAATAGAGGTGATGTGGTCTGTCGTCATGTATGTTCAATCCAAACACAAAAACGTCCGAAATGATTGAGCTAGAATTTTGCATAAAGGTAATATTTATTTATAGGCCCCGGATAAGGTTATAACATTTCAAAAATCCTGTAGGGCTCCGCTCTCGGGTTTTTAAACTTCCAATATTATTCAATATTATAATGGATATTTGTTTCCATAATGGTTGGCAACATTTTCAAAACATGTGCGTTTTGCGGCTACAAGATTCCCATGCGAAGAATGGGACATTACCTAGCTAGTTAATCTTATTTATTTAAATCAATAATTTAGTTTAATTTTGTTTTATGCTTTAGCTATACAAAGATTTCTCTTTCTTTAAACTTAAAAGTGCAACATGTTTTCATAATACAGTAGCTTTACTATCCTAAGATTTGTATTTTATTATTAGTAATATGACCCGTCCAGTCATGCAGAACTATTTGTCATATTTACTTAAAGTTGTATGTAAAGTAAAAATATTCCCCGGACTTAAAATGCGATTGGCTCTTGATCTTGGTTCTTTGATTTATAAAGGGTAATTTTTTAAAGAAACAGTATTACAAATCCTTTTTTTCTATGCCACGGAGGAGCTCAGGACAGATGCCGTGAGATCTCCCACTCGGCGCCGCCCGCGATACATTCTCGGCCCACTCGCCTCGGTCACAATGACTTCTGATTTAATTAGACAATTTTGAAACTCTTATCTCGGCTTGTTGGCTTCATGCTCCGGCTTTGGCTCCTCTGTTGGTTACCATAATCTTAACTTGTTACAAAAACGGGCTTAATAGTTTGAGCTATGGTTCTGGTTAAAATAATTTTATCCTAGAGGAAAGCTGCAGTCAACCCGACGTTTTCTGTGCTCCTTATACCCCATCATAAGCTCTGACTGTACCCCACCTAGTGTAGAGTACCCCACCCCCCACCATTGCATCGTGCACCCCGGTCTATATCAGTCTTTCTTTCGTGTGGGTTTAAATTTTAATTGTTATAGTCATAATTTTGATTAATTGAATAATTGTGTAGTTTAGTTGTTGTTTTAATAAGACCAACATCTACATATTGTAAGATTATAATGATAATAAATAAAATTACCTCTGATTTTCTTTTTGATTAATATAGGCCAAGTACGTGTCGTATTGTTGTAACTAAATGCACCCACATTAGGACGGTTAATGTTAATATAGGATTACATCAGGTAATCGAATTAGATCTTACTGAACATATTAGTTAAACTTATTATTCATTAGTTATTAAGATCTGTCTCACAGAACGATCATCATCTTCCAATGGGAGGATTGCAGAATGCGAATAATTTTGATTCCATCGTTCTCTAAATGGGACTGATCATTATAACGTAGAGCGAAATCTTGCGTAAAAATCATGCTTATATGACAATTCCCATCAGTCTTTTTTGTAAGTTTTCACTTTCATAATTACTCTAAACTTACAGCGTCATTAAGAGTCTTCATCACCGGAAGTTGCTGGACGCCACCTTGGAGTTTTGTCCCATAAGGCCAATGTTAACTTTGTGCCTCCATTACTCCTCACCTGATCATCACATACAATTCATTTTGGTGTCAAACTAAAGGTTTCGTCGTCCTCTAGGGAAATACAATTCCGAATTCCTTAATTTGGGTATCATAGTTTCATAATAAATATTTTGATTTTGAACTGAAACACTGTACATGTTCTCATTAATTTGTAAAAAAATCCAAATTCGAATATTGTATTTCCCTAGAGGACGACGAAACCTTTAATATGACACCAAAATTAATTGTTTGTGACGATCAGGTGAGGAGTAACGGAGGCACAAAGTTAACATTGGCCTTATGGAACAAAACACCAAGATGGCGTCCGGCAACTTCCGGTGATGAAGACTCTTAAGAACTTGATTTTTAGGTTTTACGATTTCACTTCATATTGAAGAATGGTAAAAAGCGAACGTGGTCAGTCTGGCGGTCAGATGTTGAAGTGTCATGTGGAAGTGTCAATAAATTGCGAGATCCTGGGGGAATTCCGCTTGTCACATCACCACGTCCTTTCAGGGCAACTGTTTACCATTCGTCCTTGTATATATTCCCGGCGAATGTTCATTTATTTTTGCAGAATTTACTGCTGTTATATTGTCTAGTTTTTGCGTCCTTTATCATGTAATTTTTAGTTTTAACGTTTTAAATTGAAGCTTTACGTTTAAATATCCTAAATATTGTGACAATTTTGTTACCCTGAATTAGGATAAGAGGACAAGTTTTTGATAATGTTAAAACATAACAATTTGGTTGTACTTACTACTAACTTGTTCAAGTATTTTTTGTATATGTTTAGCGAATTTCCCCTATAGGGAAGAAGCTATTACCGTAGTCGGCATGGTAAGACCTAGGCCCGGGACCATGATAACTTTTCGTTTTGAGGTCCCCAGACCCCAAAAACACCATTCGTTTGATACTGTATATATATATATATATATATATATATATATATATATATATATCTATATATATATATGTGTCCGTGAGCACGATAACTCTCGTAAAAATTATCCGATTTTGACGAAATTTGGTATAAACATGTAAAGCAGCATTTATGGCTTTAAGTTCGAAAACCAGACAGATCGACCAATCCAAAAGGGTATTTTGGGGGGGTTTTGTACCCCAAAAATGGGTTTTTTGAATTTTTTACATATAATTTTTGAAAAAGTCAAATTTTAGTTTTGACCATTCGATTCAGCTTAAAAAAACACACAATTTGGTATTTCGATCATTCCTCTACGTCAATTGGTTACCGAGATATTGAAAGTGCTAAACACAGTACGTTGTCTAATGTTATTCTTATGGAGGAAAAGAAATTTTTTTTATCTCGCTTATTTATGAACGTATACTGACGAAACTTGGTATACAGCCTCATCTCGTTGAGGTCTATTGATATTTGCTCCAAAAAATTGTTTTTGCATAACTATCCCGTAGCAGCAAACCTGCGTACTCAGGCCCCATGTTATTCTTATGGATAATAATTAAATGCTCTGTCTCCCTTAATTATGACCATAAATTAATAAAAACTGGTATACGACTTCACCTAGTTGAGTTATATTGATATTTGCATAAAATCCAATTTTTTGTGTTCCTTGTTGCAGCAAACCTGAGTACTCAGCCCCAATGTTATTCTTATGGAGAATAATTAAAATTGTATATATCGCTTATTTGTGAATATATTTTTATGAAACTTGGTAAGTGGCTTTATGTAGAATTAAGACATTTATATCTCCATTGGAAATTCGCTGAGTATGCAGGTTTGCTGCGACGGGGGTATTAAATAATCACCATGAATAGTTATTTTTTCAACCGCCCGTGATTGAAATAAAATAACCATCATTATTTTCATATGTTGCTGCTAAACTTCCTAATGTACATAATAATAATAATAATAACAATTATAATTTTTATAATAGCTCATTGCAGAGCCTTAACCTTTGACTATATATTGTTTATTGAAATTATTGACTTATAGATACTGAAAGCACAGACAACTGTTTTATAGTTTTCTGTGCTGAAAGTATTGATTTCAGTATCTGCAAAGTACAAAAACCGCGCGTGTATAGTATATCTGCGTTGATAAAAACCGCACCGTAGGTGAAAAAAACTCAATTATCAAATAGATTTTCCGAACATATATTCGGGTAGCGATAAGATAATCGTTGAATTTGTATTTAATTTTGTTAATCTAGCTTTAACGGAGGGTGCTAGGAATTGTGTTATTCATATTAAATCCGTAGGCTAAGCGATTGAAGTAGTTGTGAACTCTTTAATGTATGATAATGGCAAACTATCGCTGCATAACAACACGCGGTCTGGTGTGAGGACACGTGGGTGGGAGCTCCAGTAGAGCTACAGCTCCAGTAGTCATCCAGTGTCCAGTATCAGCTTATGGTTGCGCGCTGCCTACTGCATTGCAAGGCTGTTCAACAAGCATGCTGGTCCGTGGTCCGTGTTAGATGTGTTCCTTGCCTTCACGTTACTAGTATTATACTGATAACAACTGGAGGATGAAATTAAAATTGTAGCGACTTTGAAGATGTGTATAGCTCACAATTTGAATAACACATGTATTGTAGAAAAGTACATTTTTAAAAAAGTACTAAAACATAGAAGGGGACTTATTGAATTGTTAATATGGTAGTTGCCCAATACTGTGTACGTTTATAATGGAACTGGATATCTTGTAGTGGCAGGCGAGCTGATTTATTTTCGGGGCGTTAAACAGTTTGAGAGGCGTGGAAATAGTTTTACATTACAGTGTTTTTGCATATCGATGTTCCAGTAATTGTTTAACAGCCAGTCGTTATTCCTGCACTTGTTTTACTGGGAACTCTGGTAGTTATTGTTGCCTCGAGGCTTGTAAAGGCAATATTTACACACTGAAAAAAGATTATTGTTATATGAACCAGAATATGGTATGTGGAACAATAAATTATTGTAAATATGGTCCCAGCAATGTGTTTGGTAGCAGCTACAATCCTGTTATTGTCAATATTTTATTGTAGCGTGCAACAGAAATTATTGCAAATATTACAATAATGAAATTGGAGCCCAAGCAATACATCTTGCTGCCAGAGCAATAAGTTATTGTTAATAAAACTAAACATATGATAATCGTTACTAGACTTTATAGTATTTATAACAATAACTCTTATTTTTGCTTTTACAATAAGTTATTGCTGCAGCTATAAGTTCGGTTGACTCTCCTCTCAGAATGTATAGTAGCTATGGCAATACGTTTTTTATTTCTACAATAAGTTGTTTTTGTGGTGTTACAATGGAGTGGTTATGGAAACCCTTACAGTTTAACGAACATAACCTGAAAACTAACCAAAATCAGTTATAAAATTGCTTACATGAAAGCTGCAGAAGTATGGGGTCAATAGATCACCGTTCGCTTGGCTTTAATTATATTTTCGATAATATTTATTTTTATTTAAGGCTTAGTAACTTAATCTCAGTCTCTTTATTACTCTTACCTTGTTAATATCCAACCTAGGCTATAGAAAGCCTAAATAATATTCTGAATTCATGTTGAAACTGCTGGATTTTTATTTTCAAAAAATAAAAAGGTTTACCTATTCAATATACTTTTTGAGGTTATGCCATTGCATGTTTTGTGGCTACAGCCACATCTTCAGTTAATCCTTAGGTTGATTCTTCATTTTATTAAAACATTACTGAGACAGTGAGACACTTAACACATACATATTGCAGTATAACACATTCCGATACCGATCACACGATAAACTATAACATTTCTTGTCGCGGTGCATTCACGCTTCAGGTCAGGCCGGTGACGACTCATTTCCACTTTGAGACATTGTCGTGTAATCAAAAACAGAATCTGGTATAATATATCAGAATATTCTCGCTAAGCATTTCTACTTACTGTACTACTATCGTTATGATGTATTAGCAACAATAATATGTTGATGCAATTACCAGCCTCATTGCAAATAATTTAGCAAGAATATTATTGTAGTTTTGACAGACGTGATGGTAGGACATTACCATAACTATTGTGTTAATTAAGATAAGTCTTTTAAAAACTACCAGAATTGCATTTACTATGCAATATTGTTTGGATTACTGTAATATTTCTTTCAGTGCATCTTCATTCTCAGCGTGGGGTACTCTGATAAGTACAGCATGGAAAATCCCTGTCTAAATTATAATTTGCTTCACCTCAAACAGCTCTCATTGTTGCTTTGTTTTGCGTGTTCTAAAGGTTTTGATAGGGTTGTTACTATAAGTCATATTATAAATAAATGTTAAAATATATAAAAACACGACTAAATCAGCAATTTTCTCGGACCGCAGCAATGTCAACCGGTATCGCAAAACACGTCTGCAGTTTGTGTTTTTTAACCATGCCGAGCCCGTATTATGCTTGAAGATGGCAATTCAATTCCTAAAGAATTATCAAAGTTATCAGCAGTTTGTCGTAAGGTAGTTAATTTAATCGTAGACGGATTAAAAATTTCGTTTTAAAAATTAATATTACATGTTGTAGTCTCACACTCGCTTATACAGTATATAAATGTGAATAATAATTGTTCATAAATACGCGTAGTATACTATATGTTTGCTACATTCCATTTTTTATTTCGGTTTAAAATCTACTAAACGGTAGGGCCTATAACAATTTTGTTTACCAAAACCTTTTGTCGTGTCTGGTTAAACTAATTCAAATAAGCTGCTAAATGTGTGGTCATTCGTTGATGTCGAAGGTCGCAGATAGTGCTACAGCAGAGCGTGGCTTATTGTCTTGTTTGGCTGTTTCGAGCGGATCACGTCAGTGTTATAATACTAGGGAGGGGCTCAATCTGTGGTCACTTAGCACGTTGCGGCGCTGTGGTTCTGTGTGCTGGTATACCACTGAACAATGGAGAGACACACTTATGACAGGATCTCATTGAATAACAAAACGGCAAGAACAATAGTAATGTTGATCTATTGTGGGACCGTGTCATTAAGTGATATATTATCTTGTTATGAACCCTGAAAATAAATGCATGATAAACATTTTAGAATCCAACCCATCATGCGACAAATCTTATGTTTTGACGTTCCACAGACCTCCACCTTCAAAAAAATAGTTTACGTGTTTTTAGCGAATTTCTCTATAGGGAAGAAGCTATTACCGTAGGTCTCATGGTAAGACTTAAGCCCGAGACCATGATAACTTTTTGTTTTGAGGTCCCCAGATACCTCAAATATATGTATCCGTTAACACGATAACTTGAGTAAAAAACGTCCGATTTTGATGAAATTTGGCTCAAATGTGTAAAATGACATTCATGACTTTAAGTTCGAAAACCAGAAAAATCGTACCATGGGAAGGGGGGTTTATGGTGATTTTAAATTTTCCAAAAATCGGTTTTTTGCATTTTTCACCCTAAAATTTTTAAAAAACTTAATTTTGGTTTTGACCATGTTATAGAGCTTAAAAAAAATAATTTAGTATTTTGAATTATTAACCTAGGTTAAGTGGTTGCGGAGAAAATCCAAAAAAACCTGCTCATAAAATCTCCCATCTTAATCTTATGGGAAAAAGGTTTTTGGCTTTTCCTCAGTTTATTTTAATGTAAACTTCACATTTGCTTTTACCAATCTGTTCAGTTCCACAAAACAATCATTTTGGTGTTTAAATTGTGATTCTACGCCCAACCGTTGCAGAGATATTCAAAGTGCTAAACACAGTACGTTGTCCAATGTTATCCTTATGGAGAATACATAAAATTTGATATCTCGATTATTTATTAATGTATGTTGATGAAACTTGGTATGTGGCTTCAAGTAGTACTGGTATATTGATATTTGCACAAAAAATTGATTTTTTGTTGATTATTCCCGTAGCAGCAAACCTGCGTACTCAGCCCCCATGTTATTCTTATGGAGAATAAGTAAAATGTACTGACTCCCTTAATTATGAACATAAATTAATAAAACTTGGTATGTAGCTTCACTTGGTTCAGTTATATTGATAATTATATAAAAACCCATTTTTTTGGTTCCTTGTTGCAGCAAACCTGCTTTCTGAGCCTCCATGTTATTCTTATGGAGAATAACTAGAATGTCATATATCGCTTATTTATGATTGAATATCGATGAAACTTAGTAGGCCTATGTGGCTTCGCCTAGTTAAATTCTATTTATATTTCCATAAAAACCAATTGTTTCTGTTCCTTGTTTCAGCAAACCTACATACTCATTACCAATGTTATTCTTATGGAGAATAATTAAAATCGCTTATATGTGAATATATTTTTATGAAACTTGGTTTGCGGCTTTATGTGGGATTCAGACAAATATTATGCATTGGAAATTCGCTGAGCCCGCAGGTTTGCTGCGACGGGGGTATTTTGTTGTATTTATTTATTTGAGGTATCATGCAAGATTTTACATTAAATCTCAGAGAAAACAAATTAAATTAAAGTAAACAATTTTAAAAAATCTGCCAGACTCCCTTAACACTTCCCGATTTCTCATTTTACTGTAATAACCACAAGCCTTGCTTAGTAAGAATATGTTTGAACTGAATGGTATTTTAGTACACGTATTCTGGCTGTGGCTAAAACAAACAATGCAGTACGGTAGTTGGATACATAATATTGGATGATCCAAATTAAGCTATTTTTCACTGAACCATATAATAATGCTTTTACATTTAAAAACGAGCTATTGCCAAATTTTAGGGATCTCTGAGTGAATGATGTGTATGCAATTAGCCAAATGCAACCGTTGTAACTGTATCTTATTTTAGGCTTGTTAATTGCAGATTTCTAGTGTAGCGGACTACTTTGGCAGTATAGTAAATTGTTGGAGGACATCATATGTCGCGAGGTCATTGACTGAGTTTAAAACGCTATTGCAGATTTGGAAATACCGTTCAGGTTTGGTGCTGGCTTTTATTATGTGTGATGGAAAACAAAGTGTTCACTTAAATTACGTGTAACTGGTCCTGGGTAACTTGTTAGTGAATTTCCTTTGGAAAGTGAACTATTAGCATGACCTGCACGGTGAAACTTAAGCCCGGGACCACCATAGAAGTTCCTAACGTGACCCCCTGAACACGTTTTAGGGGCTCGTTCAAAATTTTATATATATATATATATATATATATATATATATATATATGTGTGTGTATGCACTCTAGCGGTCGCATTTTTTGTCCGATTTACATCAAATTTGGTAGGGACGTTCCTTTCTATAATCTGTTGGACAAGTTCGTTGGGCAAAACAATCGGAAAACTCTAAACCCATTTTTTGGGGATTAATCTTTCAAATTTCGAGTTTTTGGGCCCAAAAAGGGTCAGAAAAGCCCCAGATGTAAAATTAATACATGTAAAAAGATGGGAATTAGAGAGGCGAAAGTTTTAAGCCCTCTCTCGTCATTCTAGCATAGATATTTACCGAGTTATTAAAGAAAATGTGTATTGACCAAACACAGTACGTTGTCTTATGGGGATTTTACTTCAGAAAAGCCTGTTATTCATTTGTTGGTGTACTTTTATCATCCCCAACAACCTCACGCCTACTTTAAAGCCTGACTGGACCTTATCCTAACCTTATAATGCACAAAATTGTATTACCATCATTGCAGGTAAATAGAACCAGGAGCATCAAAACAGCCAAAATATCAATATTTTCAGATTTGAATAAAAATTGGAATAATTGTATGTTTTAAACTGATTTTGAGTTTTTATAGTTTTTATGTGGAAATTCACTTCCCTCACGTCAGCGTGCTGCGTGCGAACTCGTTTAACTTAATTAATATGGGTATTCAGTTAATTAGAGTGAATAATACTCAAACAAGTGTCAGTATATAGTGATTTATTAGTTAAATGGTAATTTCACGTTGAATATCTTAAGTCAGTTCAGTATAAATAATGTTGTAAAACAATGTTCAATTTCTCTCCTGAATATTACAGTGGTATTATGAGTGTGTATTGTTTATCACTGAAGTCCCCCTGGGGGCTATTGTAGCACATTCGTCCCGGTGTGGCGGACTACAAGAGTCCTCGGCTAGGTAATTACCACATTGTTAGCCCGTCCCCTTAGCTATCCCCACTATTACTATCTATTCGCTTTGCATTGGACTATTTTTAATATAATACCAGAATTCACACTTTCATTGATAACAATTTAAAATGCTACCGCAAACTTAATGTGTGAATTGGGTAATTGGGATGGTAATTGTTTTTTGTGGAAACACCAAAAGGTATTGTGATCGCATTACATACGTTAATTGGATATAGAAATAATAATAACTAAACAATTAGCTCGTCTGAACATAATATTGCAATAAAGTCATTTTAGCCTTGAAGTGTATGTGTCTTCAGGTGTATATTTATGAGAAAGGTCGTCAGCTTAATCACAGATTGCAACACCAAAACAGATGCACTAATTACCTCACGGAGGACGAGTGTATCGAGTGTCCTCCCATAGTTCCCATATGTTCTCTGTGTAACCTAATCGTATTTGTGTCAGTTAGATAATTAACTGCTGTTGACATGAGCTCGAAACAGTGAACCCGCATGTAATAGGCGTTATAGTTGAAAATACAAACATAATATTGTGCTTGAAAATGAATATTAATGGAGTTTGAATTGCAGTGTGATGAGGAGTTGCTATTAAATTTGTAGCTGTTTGTGTTACTGTTTATTCATGCGTGTTTTGAATTGATTCGGATTTAATTGAAACTATATTATACCTCGCTTTGCTACACTTCTCTCAGCAGTCTCACCAGTTGTACGTCAGGAAGAAAATTATAACCAAAAATCTCTCTTCTTTTGAAATTTTAATAAAAAAAACATGCTGAGTTTGTTAATGTACGTCGCCCTTTTCTTTGATGCAACTACTTAGTTTCATGATTTATACGAGTCCAATTAGTTCAATAGACCAAATTCAATCAGGTCTCTTTAATTTGGGTTTATTTTATTAATTTAAGAGACCAAATTCACATCTACTCCACTAGGAATCGAACAGAATTACGATTTTCTAGGCTTAGGCATACAAAAAGTCAGTCTTAGTCATTTTACTGCAGGTGTAAAACTGTATAATACATTTCCACAAACGGGGTTTTCTTTTCTTTTAATGTATTTAAAAATAATTTATGAAATTGGCTGATAAATTCATTATATTCAAAAGAGGAGTTTTTAGAATTGCCTAGTAAAAATATTGTAACTTATAATTACTTATTTTTTAACCAATCATAATGAATCATGCTATATCATTGATTCTGAATTTTTTGTTATAAAAATTGTATGTATTGACATTGTCCTAACTTATAACTTTTTAACTTGTATTTGTGTCAATTGACAATTAAATATTGCTACTCTTATTCTTTTCCTCACAGTATAAAATATATTGTTGTAACAGTAAAGAAAAACATGAGCCAGAGTAGTATGATGTAGCGGTCCCCACGAACTTGTGGAAGGAGCATATTTTGTTTAGATAATAATGCTGATTATGATTGGAAGGTTTGAAACCAATTTAATTTTGTTAATTTTATCGCTTTACAGATCAATCATATAAGACATAATGGATAGTGTTTTACAATATTGTATGCTCCAGAGAGATTCCCAACTAATCTTGAGACTAAAGAAGTTATGCCAACTGTAAAACACCAACTCGCAGGGAATGGTGTCGGGAGATATGCAGTCGCGTCCCCGACAAATAACTCGGCGTCCTAGTTCCACCTCTCAGGGTTTTACATTTGAGTTTCCACAATGAAAAAGTCGGAAATAATCCGCAAAACAAAAATAAGAAATGAAGATATAATTATATTTACTGAAAATGGTCTTCTTCGTTATTGTTTTCAAATTATGATTGACAAATTCTTTATTTGCCAGTTATCAAGGGTGGAATCATTGGAAATTACGTGCTTGTTAAATGAATTTAAAACTCCTATTTCAATATTTCAATTTGAAAACTGTTTTGTTATTTCGTACGTAGTTTACATTTCAGTTTCGCTATGTTTTCACGTAGTGGGCGGAAAGAGAAAGCCCAAAACAAATAGTATATGAGAGAAAGACACAATGGGCCTAATTGTCATTGGTTCTCGATTAAATAGTTATTTGTGCAACTAGTGAGCAAAGTGAGCAATTGCCTCACTCGAGAGAAATCCTTACTCACGAGCCGTAGGCGAGTGAGGAATGGTTTCTCGAGTGAGGCGATTGCACTTTGCACTCGAGTTGCACATTATATTTTTCCTACAGTTACCATAAAACAAATAAATTTGTAAAGAAACGTAACATATTTTTACACAGAAGTGAACTTTTAATATGACATTTAATGTGAAAGTAACATTAATAAATCAGAAACAAAATTATAAAACAAAAAATAATCTCCTTAAAAATGAATACAAACACCCTAAAAGAATTGTTAACCAAAGAATTACTTATACTAAAATCGTCATTAACGTCCATTTTGCGACAGCAAAACCACCTTCAATGTTTAGAAATGGCAAATCAATGAAAAGGTGGCTTCTGCCGTGACCGGAAGTGTTGTGACAAATACAACAGTACAACAGCTGACCAGCTGATTTACAGCCAGTGATACCAACGTATTTCGCGCGCATACGACCTTGTCTGCATGTTACGCGCTCACTATTTCGTGCCTTCACGTTGCAAATCTGGAGTGAGACAAAGTAATTAGAGTGAGACAATGTTAACATTGTCTCACTGATGAGCGAATTGGCCACTTTGCTTTCTCAAATCAGTGAGAGAACATGTACATTGTTAGGTAACTGTAGGAAAACAAATGAATTATTAACATACCAGCCATACCATTAAGATATGCTATATAAAAAATAAAACTTGTCACTAATTATTACAAAATGTATTTTTAAATTTTTAACTAATAAGTAAACACAGTTAACGTAGTTTTCAAATCATTGTGAAGTATCAGGGAAGTTTGAATTAAATACATTTTTCAATTTTGTTCTATCTTAGAATAACTATTTTGTGGTCCCGCGCTCCTTTGATGTAAGTGCAACTTGAGAGTCATTACTAAATTACAAGTTGGTGGTGCGGTACACCGAGAAAAACAGTCTTTACTACAGTGCAACTCTCTAGCTTGAAACCTAAGGTGAGGCAACAAAAACTTCGCATACAAATGTAAAGTTTGGTTAGTGTTCTGTTTGTCATAAATGTTTGTAATTAACGGATCTTGCTACACAACAAATCATACCCAAAAACACAAAGTGTTGACGGGTTGCCAAGTCCTAAAATGATATGATATCAAAATGTATTCCAAGTCAAAGATAGCACCTTTGATCTGACATTGTTTATCATCACAAATGTTTATGTTCTATCTGTTCTTGGCCAGCAGATAATAAATTTTTATAATATTTAATTATAATTTTTAAATATACTTTATTTAGATTTTTAAATTACAAAATAAAGATTTTGCATCAGTGAAGCTGCTGGCCAAGAACAGATATAAAATAACCAACAATCTTTCGAGCATTGTTATTTTAACATATTTAAGTAATTTGTGATGATAAACAATGTCAGATCAAAGGTGCTATCTTTGACTTGGAATACATTTTGATATCATATCATTTTAGGACTTGGCAACCCGTCAACACTTTGTGTTTTTGGGTATGATATCATTTGTTTTTTATATAATTGTTTATTAAAAATTTTGATATATTATATTTCAATTTGAAATAAAACAAAATATATATCAAGGATAAAATACTATAGTATATTGAACATTAATTAAGATTAATTTACCTTAATTTTACCTAGATAGTTTTTAGAATTTTCTGGCAGTTTTTTAAACATTATAATATACATTTTTTGCACCATATTGGCATTTCTTGACGTTCACTTTCTCATCACCTGCTTCTATTCACTTATTTTTGTTTTGAATGTAAGCTATGTTTTGTATGATGCTGAACTGTTTCCTAAATGGAACAACGCATTTTAAAATTTGTATAGAACTCCATTAATTTTGATTTTTGCAATTTGTAGACTGGGTATTATTAGACTTGAAATTTTGTTATCATGTGTTTGCCAAAGTTGTAGTTAAAAAATTATGAAGTTACTTGTAACTGAGAAGTTTTTGATTAGTACCTGGGGGCCGAGCTTTGCTCGGGGAAGAAAATTTGTTTAGATGACTTGGAATAATATTTCATCACTATCCCCTACTGATAATCGGATTTTTTTAAACTCATTTACCTCTTTTCTACATTTTTTAGATCCCTCCTGTTGTTATTTATAGCTCAATGTCCCTTTGTTTTATTTTAATACTCTATATATGTAATCTTCACACTACAGTTTTAATCACTGCTCTCACGAAACTACATGTTAATAATCATAAACAACGTGAGTATTACTTTGACGGTTCGTTGATTGATTATAAACAGCTGTTACAATTCTTTTGTTTTGATTTTAAACTCCATAAGCCCAATGTTAATTTTTTTAAATTTCCATTTTTGTTTAGTGAATTTAATATATAATGAAGAAAGCTATTACCGTAGGTGGCATGGTAAGACTTAAGCCCAAGACCATGATAACTTTTCATTTGGAGGTCCCCAGATGCCAAAAACACCATTCGGTAAAATTTGTATGTGTGTGTGTGTGTGTGTGTGTGTGTGTGTGTGTGTGTGTGTGTGTGTGTGTGTGTGTGTGTGTGTGTGTGTGTGTGTGTGTGTGTGTGTGTGTGTGTGTTCGTAAGCACGATAACTCGTAAAAAAGGTCTGATCTTAATGAAATTTGGCACAAATGTGTAAACTACCATTTATTTGAATAAGTTCGAAAACCAGACGAATCGCACCATCCGAAGGGGGGGTTGGGGTTTTCACATTTAATTTTCATTTTAATCTAATTTTCAATTTTACTATTGAATCCAGCTTAAAAAACATACAATTTGGTACTTTGATTATTTCTCTACGTTAATTGCTTACCGAAATATTGTGTCCAATGTTAATCTTATGGAGGATAAGCAAAATTTTATATATCGCTTATTAATGAGCATATATTAATGAAACTCTGTATGTGGCTTCATATGGTTGGGATTTACTGATATTTGCATACAAAACCCATTTTTTGTCTCCATGGCAGCAAACTTGCGTACTCAGCAGCTATAATGTTATTCTTATGGAGAATAAGAAACATGTGATATCTTGCTTGTTTATGAATATAAATTGGTAAAACTTGGTATGTTGCTTCATCTAGTGGTGATCCATTGGTATTTGCATAAAAACCAGATTTTCTTGGTCCTTGATGCAGCAAACCTGCATACTCAGCCCTATTTTTTTTCTTATGGAGAATAAATACAATGACATATCTCGCTTATTTATGAATACGCTTTGATGAAAGTTGCTAAGTGGCTTCATGACTTAGGAAGTACCACTGTAAATTCGCTGAGTATGCAGGTTTGCTGCAACGGGTGTATTTTTACATTATTTTATTTTTCCTGGAGATGATACCTGTCTAGAACTTATTTTATCCCAGAAATTAGTTATTTCCAACATTTGAAGGAAATCGTTGTGCCATTATTGAGATAAGTGTCGCAAGCAACACGGACGCACGCACGCAAACCTTACTCATATTAGAGTGCAGGATTATGATCATTTTCACAAGTTGTGCATATAGAGTCAGCAAGAGGGAACCAGGCGATAATTTGACTGTGGAGTAGTTAATCGAAATTGGCTTTTCTTTTAAGATGATTAGGATGAAAATTTGGAATATAAATTTACTGTCGTAGCTGGTTGTGCTGTGGTTGCAGTTTGAACATTTGTGGTTAATTTTATTGAGTGCCTGAATTGAAATTACAGGGGTTGATGATTCGAAATAAGGCAATTTAAAAATTCCGCACAGTCTTGTTGTTCAATTGTATTAAATGGTGGTCCCAGTTGATTTATAATATCTATAGAATTTAAAATCTGGTAATTTCTTCGGTAGGATATTACCATTTTTTTAGTGGAGCATTGGTGTCCTAATTGTTTGTTAACGTCACGATTGGTGGGCAGTTGAAAATACATTGTAAAACTTAATTTGCATAGCATGACGCACCATAAACCTTTTTGAAACCGAGATTTTCCAGTTCGTCTATATTGTTAGTAATGTCTTGAATGGCTCCTAATTTAATATTATGAATTTGCCAGATTTTACCAGGGATTTTTCTTGAGATTTTATTCCAATTTTCAATTGTTTTAATTCTGGTCGGTACTCACTCCTTAGCCTATTATTTTCGGATACAGCTGATGCTTGTGCCTTAACATTTTGAGACTCAAAGTTTAGAATTAATAGACCAGAGAGTGAAGTCACGCGAGATAAAGACTACATATGGTTGGCCACATGAAAATACTGCATAACCAGCATCAACAACACAACTGTTAAGCGTTAATCCCTGACTTCTGTGAATTGTAATTGCATATTATGCTACTGCAATAGGAAACTGCTTTCGGAAAACGAATACTCCAGGAATTACTTCAAATTTTGTGGACGATCTTTGAATTTCTATATATCTGTCTTTAAAAGTTATAAATGTTTTCGATTGCATCGTGAGCATCTTTAGTAAAGTCTTTTACAACACCCACTGAACCATTAATAACAAGACCCTGACTTATTTATTAAAAATAATCCAATTTTGGTGACAAGTCTATTTAGGCGAAACTATTAAGTATTATATTATCGTTTGTGTGTTATTTGAAAACCCTTAACGACTAGATGTGACTTTTGTGGTTTTTGAAAACTTCCTCCTTCAGGTCTTAGCCTCCTACGCTCTCAAAGTTACAATGTTAAAATTATGGCAAAATTAAAATAAATTTAAATTGAACATATAACAGCTGGTAATACTGACAAAACACAGTAAAGAAGCAAGAACACCGTTTTAAAGCCAACCTCTAGAACGGACTTTTAAATTATTGCAAATGTCCTTATTGAGTTATTTTATTTAGTGTGAATATGCTCGTTCATTTTGAAGATGAGCTCGTTCGCTACACTCACTCGCCTATTTATTTAGAACTAACTTCGGCATCGACAAAAGAACTTGAGATGCCATTAAAGTAGATTTTGTATTCCCATAATGAACATATGTTTATGCCTTTTAAGTATGTTTAGATATAATCTATATGACAGCTGTTTGGTGTAACTAACTTATATAACTAAATAACATACTAACCCGACTTTGTTTTTAGATTCATATTTTATATTTACAAGCCAGCTGATCAGATTTGTTTCGGAACACATGCGATACTTGGATTTTCGTTTACGTAGTAAATTTAAACAAAGCAGACATCAAATTCAGTAACAATTTTGAAAGTGGAATTTAATATCATTTGTTTTAAAATATTGCGTTTGCAAACTTACAATTTAGTGTCAAAAGTGAAATATGTGAGTAAAAACAGAAGTCTGTGCGAAATTTCGTTCAAGTTTGATGAGAAATAAAGTTCTTAGGCTTAATGAACAAAATGAAGTGGACAGTTTGTGAAAAGTGCCAAAACTACAAGATTTAGGCTATTGTTATACGTTAATTTCTCGCTTCTCAGACCTTTCTTAACCCAACTGTTGTGATTTTTCGTGTTTAGTGAAAGGGTTTATCATATAAATGCACTGCCAGATTCACTTAAGGCTGTAATACGCTAATTTGAGAAGTGAAAAATCGTCTCATTCTGCTTCGTGTTAGTATATACGGTTAGTATATACGGGTCGTGTGGTGGACTTGGCGACGTGACACGACCGTGCCACTAGATAGTTCAGTTCTATTGAATGGTTTTCTCTATAGTTATTTGATTTAAATCACTGACAACCATACTCAGACTTAGCTGGTACTATGACTATTTTGAATTCAATGTTTGTTATACAAAATACATAATTTACTTGTTACATTTATATATGTATACATCCTTTAATATATATTTACGAATATGTTACATTTACAATAATAAACTTATTCGTAGTTATCATATGTAATAGTATAAGATCAATGAACTAATGCGATGTAAATAAGGCTTGAATAGTTGTTCGGCGACAGTTCTAACGAAAACTACAGTAACAACACATTGATCACATTGGTTTAATATGTGATGCTAGGGTATTGTTTCAGTCTCTAGATGTGATTACTGTTGGCAGGCTAGTTCACGGCTTGCTGATTAAGACAGTTGTTCAATTTTTATATACTTACACTACATCACTGTTGTTTCTTCAATGGATTACAGGGATAACCTATAATGAAGAATGAAATTGTTAACATAAACCTGTCGTGTACTGCCCGATTGGTTTGGTATCACCGAATTGTTTGAACGTTGTACATACCAGCAGTTCCCCACAGTTTTATACCTTACGTTACCTTGTACTCTCTCTGATGTCATTGTCACACATCCGTAGCAAACATCAACACCGGCCGTATAACGTTACTTCCAGAAGGCGACTTTACTTTCTCAGTAGGGATTCTCTTCGGCTCAACCATAGATTAAGCATACACTAAGGAGTATGCTTAATCTATGGCTCAACGTTCAGCCAGTGACAAGTGCAGTAGCGAGTGAGCGAGTGAGAGCGACTGTGACGAGCCGTTACAGAGAACAGCTGATGTCACAGTCTGGGCATTATCCGCCTCCTCGGCTAATGAATGGACCAGTGTGCTGCCACGGCGCGGCGTCGGGGCTTGCCGAGGTCAGGGAACTGTGCATGTGGGTGGAGCGTGGCCTCACATGGCTGCTGATTCCAGTATGTAACATTAAACAACTGTCTGCTTGGAGATTAATAGTGTAAAGAAGCTAATCGCAACATCATTTAACTGTGGTACTAGGTTGTGTGTTTTGGCGGGTTTCTCAACTGAGAGTTAAATGTGTATTTCATGCTAAGGCACCTGTATTAGTAGTTTGAAGGCTGAAACTAAAATTAAAATAGATCAGCTCACAATGACATAGTATAATCTTGGCTCCAGCAGAGAAGTTTGCAACTACGTTCTTTTATGTTGCTTAATATTTACTTCACATATTGTATAATTATTTGGCAAGATCGTGTTAACTCAGATTGGGTTTCTGTTAAGATTTTCATGAGGCATCACTGAGAAGTAATACCTCTCTTTGGAAGCATCTACAAAAATAATGTTGAGTTACACAAACGTACTCGAGTGTAATAATTACAAAAAAGTATTTTATGACTAAATACACATTAATATGTGATAAGTGCTAATATGTTAACAGAGATTCCATTAAGATGTTTTGAAAACTATTGTTGAAACTACTTATATGTTTTTTGGTGTTCAACATTATCCTGAGCTACAAACCGTCGCGGTTGTTCATCAGGAGATACAGATGATGGTGTTTCTTGCAAAGCACATGCCTCATTGGTATTCAGTGTGCAACTGCTTTCCATTTAGTAATTATGTTTTCATGTGTTTATAATATTGTATTTAACTTTGTTTTTCATTTTTTAACCCCAAAATTTGTAAGTATTGATATAGCCTCATAGCTGTTACCATAGCTGTAAAATAATTTAACCAAACAACGATGAATATATGTAGTATATAGGATAGTAAACTGATATGATGAATAGCTGCAAGTTCGTTCTTTGGCAATGGCATGTAGCGAGTCGTGTTCAACATTGCGCGGGTGTCGGCACGTACGGCATTAGCAGGAAGGCATGATTCATTCATCCCGCGCCGTTGTCATGTCGCTTTGTTTGTGCCAAGCAGCGACCAACATAGGCTTTAATGTATTCGGGGAATATGGCATCACGTTTCCCAGATTTGTCCACCAGTTTTACTGCCTGCCTCGGCCTTATTTCCTAAAGATGGCAATCTAACCTAATTTCTCTGTAATACATTTGTTAATATTCCCTGTAATGTTGTAAGCTTTAAAGTTTTTAAACGCATGATTCCGTGTTTTCTTTATTATTTCCTCTTTATTATAGCATATTCAATTTCATAATAAAATATACTTTTCATACAAAATACAAAATCAGAGAGAAAATCGTATGTCTTGAAGCCGCTTTTAGCTGGACGAAAGAAAGGTAGAATTATTGAAAAGAGTGTTTTCTCTGTCGACGATAATTCATATCTCGGCCGATAAATTGTGAATGTGTCAGAACGCTCGAGCAATTCTCTCTTCTATCACGCGTCCCAAAGTAATTGAAAAGTAGTCAGAAAGTTTAGAAAATCTATTATTGACGAAGGTTCTACTTAATGTTGGATTTACTTCTGGCATTCCTGTTGTGGTTATGCGACGCATCTCTTCAACCAGTGACATAATCTGTGACAGCGCACTAGCGTTTTGTCGTGAATAAATTGTTAAAAAACAAAAATAAACCATCTGCGATACAAATAGAAATACATTCACAACACAGCACAAAATATGAATCGAGTCGACGTGGTGGCCACATTTCTTGCATGCGTGTTAGAACAGTATCGTCGTAGCTAACCGTCCGAACACGCATGCGAGAATCATAAATAGGAAACCGCATCGACGCAAATTATGTTTTGTTCTGGGGTTTGATTGCATTTGTGAAATTGTATCTAGCGCTGTCTTAAGTTGCTTTTTAATTAATTTAATTCCGACGAATGATAGTGCGCGGGCGCCACACTATGTCAACGTGTTGACGAATCGCGTCGCATCGACCTCAACAGTTACATCACAAGTAATTGCGTTAGTAATTTAACAGTGATGATTCAATAGTATGAGATTAACTCTAATGCTGGGCCTTCCTTGAAGTATACAAGTTAGTAATCAGTACAAATTGGGTAATTTATTATACAATTGTTACAACATCTTTTTTAACGCCAGTGCCATGTTTTACGTTTTGATACAACGGGCACTTGGTAGTAAGTGATACCTTATAAGCTGTACTTTTTCTCAAAAAAGGTAGGCAGTTAAAAGACCAATGATTAATGATGGCTGCATCCAATTTCAATAAATCTTCACAACAAATTCAAGCAGACAGAAAATAACAGGACGCTCTGAGTCCAAGTGATGAAAGGATGCCCTTTGGTTTGCAATACGCTGCGAATAACAGTGTTTATCGTTGCGTACGTATAATGTCTTTTCATAAGTTACTAACTGCAGAAATAATCCACATAACTTGCTTGCAGAAGAATTGTAGCGGAGTTTCGAATGTCAGTATGCATGTGTAGTATTTTAGTATAGTCAACCCAATATAGCCAAATATATTTCAAAACTTATTTTAATAGCGATATATTATAATTTATTGTTGATTTATGTGTACTTTACCCATGACTTCTAATGTGTAAAACTACGCTACGTTTCGGGATGTAAGGAAAGTCTTCTCGTTATCAAGTGAACCTTAGTCACATCTAATTGATTGATATTAGGTGCAATAATAAAATAAATTTAGCGTCAGCATCAGCAAAACCTAAAATACTTTGCAGTAGGTACTTCTAATAGTTGTTAGATTTAATACAGTACTGCATATTATCACTGATAAACGAACTCTTTGAAGTTCGACTACACCTAACCACAAATTTTTAACTTCGAAGGAGCCCAGCGATTGGCCTGTGGATCCATAAATATAGCCCCACCGCCTACCGCCTCGAAAACATCGCAGTAAATTGTCGATGTCTGCCGATGTCTGTAGACCAGTAAACTTTTTCAGAGGAATTACACCCTCTAGTATTTGCTCAAATAAATTTTATTAGTGAATTTCCTTTGGAAAGTGAACTATTAGCATGAAACCCCTATTAAGTTTCCCGCACGGTGAAACTTAAGCCCGGGACCACCATAGAAGTTCCTAACGTGACCCCCTGAACACGTTTTGGGGGGTCGTTCAAAATTATATATATATATATATAGACATATATCTTATATATAGGCCTATGTGTTTGCACTCTAGCGGTCACATTTTTTGTCCGATTTACTTCAAATTTGGTAGGGACGTTCCTTTCTGTAATCAGTTAGACAAGTTCGTTGGGCAAAACAATCGGAAAACTCTAAACCCCTTTTTTTGGGGATTAATCTTTCAAATTTCGAGTTTTTGGGCCCTAAAAGGGCCAGAAAAGCCCCAGGTGTAAAATCAATGCATGTAAAAGATGGGTATTAGAGAGGCGAAAGTTTTAAGCCCTCTCTCGCCATTCTAGCATAAATATTTGCCGAGTTATTAAAGAAAATGTGTATCGACTAAACACAGTAAGTTGTTTTATGGGGGTTTACACTAGAAAAGCCTGTTATTCCTTTGTTAGAGTTCTTTTATCATCCCCAGAAACATCACGCCTACTTTCAAGCCTGTCTGGACCTTCTCCTAACCTCATAATGTGCAAAATTGTATTCCCAGCTTTGCAAGTAAATGAAACCAGGAGTATCAGAACTGCCAAAAATCAATGTTTTCAGATTTAAACAAAAAATTGGACAAATGTATGTTTTTACACTGACTTTGAGTTTTAAAAGTTTTTAAGTGGAAATTCACTTCCCTCACGTCAGAGTGCTGCGTACGAACTCGTTTTTTCTTTAAATTCGTCTTAGAGGAATGATTTGAAAAACTTTGGTTTTTATGTACTTTTGAAATTTAATTTGAAAATCAATAGCACGTCAATCAAGGTAGTTTTATTAATTAGTAAATGTTTATTTAAACTCTACAGCTGCTGCTGAGCCACCCTACATGCTAATAGTTTCAAGTTATTGCACAAAGTTTAACATATTGCAGTTTATTAAATCCCATAAAGACAGACCCGTAGGGAGTGTGTCGGATCTAATGCCGCGTAATAACCACTGGCGGGAAACTTCCAAGGTTGGTTTGTCGTCTCCATTATGCAGCTCCTACAGAATGAATGTTGGCTGAAATGAATGTTGCCTACAGAATGAATGTTGGTGAATGTTGGCTAGATCTACAACCAACATTGGTTGACTTAAGTTCATTTACCGTTCAAATTATTCTATAGACATCGTATTTGATTCCTGATATACGCGTAGTAGTTAAACGTAAAATATTTATTTGAGTTTTAAAAAAATACCCTTTTTTGTTTGAGCCCTTAATATGTATATTAAATTTAACAACGTTGGTAAAATATAACTTGATCAGTCATTTTGTTTGATAATTTGCCCCTGTAACTAACTATTGTAAAGGGAGGACCCCAAGATGTGTATATTTGACACGTATATAGGTCATAGTTAAATAGAAGTGAGAGCTTTTTGTAAAATGGAACAACAGGGTGGTTTCGAATTTGCACAATTTTATGTTTCTTTTTGTCAGTTCCCCACCTTGCTATGCTTATTACGCCCCGAGCCGTCCAGAAGCTGGTTTCGTGGAGCGCCTTTATTAACTAGGTCTACCTCATCGATCGCTCTCAACCTCCGCACGCTTCGTCATTATTTCTGCTCCAAGCATCATATGAGTTTAAACGAACAAGTTTGATATTTACAACAACAGAACAGCTTTTTCACGACTAATTCATTTAACGATGTGAAAGGTGTTTAAACCTGGTTTATTTAGAACTTTTTCAGTACAACTGTTTGGAAAAAGATAATAAAATGGTGTACCCTCGTAATTTGTTTTGAATATCTGCACTTCCCTCATTGGATTAATTTTGCGATTTTATGGAAACATAATCAAACAAATCCTTTTTTTAACCCATAGATAAATCAAACATTCCTTTTAAAATAACACTCGCACAGCACGAGTAATATAATTCCCCCACAAAAATGCGAATAACGCCTTCATCTCGGGTTTAGGCAATCTTGTTTAGTCATCCAGGTTAACATTACTTTTCTGATGTTGTTAGTTGTCTCGAGGGGAATTAACAACTAACTAGTTTGTTTACTGACCGACCATTTAAAACAAAGGACACTTTGAACTACATATTTATTTAGTTATAATAACAGAATATTAAGTTAAAACGAGTTCGCACGCAGCACGCTGACGTGAGGGAAGTGAATTTCCACTTAAAAACTTTTAAAACTCAAAATCAGTGTAAAAACATGCATTTTTCCAATTTTTATTGAAATCTGAAAACATTGATTTTTTGGCTGTTCTGATACTCCTGGTTTCATTTACTTGCAAAGCTGAGAATACAATTTTACGCATTATAAGGTTAGGAGAAGGTCCAGACAGGCTTGAAAGTAGGCGTGAGGTTGCTGGGGATAATAAAAGTACTATAACAAAGGAATAACAGGCTTTTCTAGTGTAAAACCCCCATAAGACAACGTACTGTGTTTACCCGATACACATTTTCTTTAATAACTCGGTAAATATTTATGCTAAAATTACGGGAGAGGGCTTAAAACTTTCGCCTTTCTAATTCCCATCTTTTAACATGCATTAATTTTACATCTGGGGCTTTTCTGACCCTTTTTGTGCCCAAAAACTCAAAATTTGAAAGATTAATCCCCAAAAAATGGGTTTAGAGTTTTCCGATTGTTTTGCCCAACGAACTTGTCCAACAGGTTATAGAAAGGAACGTCCCTACCAAATTTGAAGTAAATCGGACAAAAAATGCGACCGCTAGAGTGCATACACACATATATATATATATATATATACACATATATATATATAAAATTTTGAACGACCCCCCAAAACGTGTTCAGGGGGTCACGTTAGGAACTTCTATGGTGGTCCCGGGCTTAAGTTTCACCGTGCAGGTCATGCTAATAGTTCACTTTCCCAAGGAAATTCACTAATAATGGTAATCTCTAGGGATATTCCAACAATAGTCACACAGGGTAAGAGAAGACATCACAGCCCCTTTATATAACTTTAAACCAATAACTGTGTAGTTTTAATTCATTCACATTATCACTCAGTTTCGTGTCGCCGATTACGCCCGTCACATTCAGACGGAGGTTATGCAGGGAAGGTTGGGATGCTGCAGACGCGTCACAGCTGACGGGCTAAGCGGCAACTGACAGTTCGGTGCAGACTTGATCCATCGCCTAATCCGCCTCAGGGTCTGACTTCACCTCTCCACGAGCAGAGCAAACTCAAAACCTCTTACTTTGAACTTAAAGTTTATAGATTTATTAGTTTTAGATTCGTAGTTTTTCGTTTGCTCTGTATTCCTGGGACGACCGTTCTTTTGGTCCCTTAACCTACTTCCCAAAGTTTCGTTGAAACAGGATACCACAATTTATTCTTTTATCCATAGATAACACATTGAACATACCTGCATACCACATGTAATACAAATCGTATCTCTTTGGTGAGGTATCTACATGTGGCACATCCAGAAAACAAATATACAGGCATCACTGCACAAACAGCTTTTGGTTCAGGGTGCATCAACAAATATTCCAACTTAAAAAATAAGGTTACATACCTTGTCGTCATCAATCCACTAGTTTATAAGATTACTAGTTTCGGGACTAGTTTTGCCCATTATCAAATCTTACTGTATCTTGCTGTAAAGTGTAAACTTATTGTAAATTTTTAAATTTTTAATGTTTCTATGTGTAAGTATACAAGTTTGTGTTTAGTGTTGAAATGTTTTTAAACTCAAGACGATGACAGTATTTATTCTGTGATACAGCAAGATTTGATAATAGGACAAAACTAGTCCCGAAACTAGTAATCTTATAAACTAGTGGATTGATGACGACAAGGTATGTAACCTTATTTTTTAAGTCATACAATCAATCCAGGAGACAAATAGCATGAATAAAATATTCCAACAAACAGATTACATTTTAACATGTTGAAGAAAACAGTATTTTTCCAAATACTTAGTTTTAGGAGAGAAAGTAAAGGTTTTCTATTATGTTAGCGTAAACAATCGCCCTGAAACAACGCAACATCGCGAATGCCATTTGATTTACTGTACCTTCATTGTGATCCAGACAGTGACAGTGATCCTGAAATGCAGACATGCAATTTGCATCCGAGGATATACTAAGTCAGTTCAGTCTGTCTCCCCGCGGAAAATAAAATCATTTATGGAAGTATTTTCAATTCAATTTAAAACTTCTGTTTAATACAGTAGAGAACTAAAACTTAATGATCAACCGTGTAATAGCTTAAGTAGATTACTGTTAATAAATATATCAAGATAACTAGCAGTTAAAGAAATGTAAGGAAGCGTTGTAAAATGAAATTCAAAGGAGATCGATTTTTATCCCTGCAACAAGTCGCACAAACGACCCCTCCCCTCCTCCTCCCTCCACCATTCCCCTCCCGGGTAGCAACGAATACAGAATGTTGGTGAAAGCTTTGCATCTGTGTTTGTTTTACTTGGCTGAACATTTTATTTCGCACGAAATAGTGTTTCAGTGATTCGTAGCGACAAAAATCACGGGGTAATAAATTAAATGTCATATCATTCTTCTTATACATTTATTTCAAAGGTTTAACAACAATATTTCTTTTAGGTTTTTTAAAGGTGTACTACTTTCTCGCTTTAGTTATTGATTATTTTGAAGGGGTAACCAAATTTCACTAGGGGGTTGACTCATCTTAATTTCTCTCTTTCAAAATTGTATTTTTAATTATAACTTATAATTGCAGCAAACATGTCACATGCTTGTTTTTTACCTTATTTTAAAGATTTAGTTTTGAAAGTATTTGTCGATGAACTCCATTTCAACACAAGAATCGTTTATTGTTCCAATAGACTGCTAATTCAATTTCTATGAGACAATTTCTATTGACAATAGTAGTGTGCATTTGAGGCTGCTGGGGCGGAAGTGACGTCATCCGGTCACGTGACCGGATGCGCTGAGTCATTAAAGACGTCATCTGAGCCTCAGCCAGTGACGTAGGCGGTTTTGTGACGTAATGAGGGAAAGGTTAAAGTTCAAGGCCACGGGGAGGGTGTTTTAAAAAAGTACTACCTCGCACGCGTAAAATCCGATTGTGATTCGATAGTTTTCATTCGATAAAATATCGAATGAAAAAATCGAATGAAGCAATCGAATGATACGAGTGCGAGGTAGTACTATTTCATTTATTACTTTAATGTTTACATTTCTTTTTATTTACAATAAGTTATGTTTCCAATAATTTATGTTTACAATAGTTCCCCGTTGGTCGTCGTCATCGATGTTGTTGATCCGGAGTCGCGGCCGTCAGACGCAGTTTTCAAGTGCTGCGCTTGTTTGTCCAATCGGTCCATCCCGACTGTGTGTTCCTCGCCTATTTATGTGACCGCAGGGAACACACAGTCGGGACGAGCAGCTCGATGTTCACCGGTCGAGAGCCGGAGGTGTACTGGCTATTCACAAGCTAGCGTTGTAATCGTACTAAATGGTGGGGGTAAAAGTGTGGTGGGGCGGAGCAGATGGCGGACGGCAGATGGCAGGCGGCAGATGGCAGGCGGCAGATGGTAGGCGGCAGGTGGCAAGTGCGCGGCAGATGGTTGCTACTCCATTCGCCGCCAAAGTAATGCAAGCCGTCGCCGTAATTCTTGTATTTTATCTTGACGGTTCATTTGATATGTTTTACATCTACATATGCAATAGCTGAAACACCTGCACTTACGACAAGCTTTCCCGTCAACTTGATCGCCTGGTATTTTAAAACATTGCAACTCGCAACAATATTTCTTCAAATTGTTATCGAAAAATAAATTGTTCATCGGTGGCACCGACATGTTAGCTGCAGCGTGTGTTAGACAAGACTGAGACTAACTTCACTGCTCCCTCTCTTTTATACCCCTTCATAAGTTAACCCTGAATGAAAGTTCAAGGTCATCCATTTGAATTTTAAAAAAAGCAACACAGCAGTATATAAAATAATATACTGCTATGTTGCTGTTTTTTTTTTTTTTTCTTTTAATGTTATTCTTTTTTTTTTTCTTTCTTTATTAAACAAACATTTTACAATACAATAAGCTTAAGTCTAACATTGATGACTAGAAATACAAACAGAGAAAAACAAATAGAGACATTATGTACAATGATGCATGATGTGCAGAGTGAGTTCCGTCGAGTTGTTGCCGCTTACACCGTGTGATACCAAATACAGCGTCCCCGGTTGAATATCTCGCAAGTCTTCATTTTGTAGCAGTTGAACAAATCGTTTTGGAAGAAATACTTGAAACTTCGGCTCATCTCCTGGAGTCATAGGTCCTTCGCACAATGATACTAGAATTGCTTCTCCATGTGTGGTTTCCACTTTCTTGATGCTATGAATAATGTAATGTCTTTGTTCTTTTAGTTCTGAACATTTTTTAGTTAGCAGAAGGTTCGATTTTGAGTGAGTGTTGAATTGATCAACCAATGTTTGTAGATATTGTTGTGATGCCATCTTCGTCAGTGGTTGTGTCTTCTGTGATGTTGCCTCTTCGGAGTCTCGAATAATACTCGTGCTGAAGCGGTGTTGTCTCCTCGTATTTATAGGTCCCGCTACCCCCACCACATTTCTGTTCTCCGCTACCCCCACCACATTCCTGCGTTTGTTTCAAGTAAGCAGCCAAACGATATGCGTTGTACAATGCACAGTTTGTTTGACCGTGTTTAAGATCTTTTGCAGCGACACAAATATTACCGAGATTAATGTTAAAGTCCTTACTGATAGTTATATCGAAAACATTACCGTGCGTATACTTTTGTATCCAGTTCTTTTTTTCTAATCCTCTTGTGTATATATGTGAATATTGTTTGCAAAAGTTAAACATAATACTGTGCAGATTACTGTAGCTTATAAATCCTTCATACCAATGTATGTGATGAAAGTAGTTTGTTATCCATTTGTTTGTACTTTTTGCTTTGGTGTTAAGTTTGTTAAAAGAAAAAGGAGCTTCAAACGTGAATGGGTAGGCTACAAATGTAAGCAAGTCTAAAATTACTAATTCCTTGATAATAAACCTATCGTCATTATTTCGAAATGCTTGAAATTCTATTACACAAGGCTTTACACTCACTTCTTCATCCTCTCCGCTCATCATGGCACCAAGCGATCAACTAAACTGTTTTCCACACCACGGTAGGTTAAATACCAGGCCGTACAGTTGCAGGCGCGTTGGTGTATATTTAACGTGGGCACCGTCCCCAATAGGCCTACCCCACGTGTGTTCTTCTTTACTAAATCAAACTTTAGTCTTTTTTAACTTCTTCTTCTTGTGTTTCGTTTTCTTCTTCTTCTTGTTTCTCCGTTTCTTCTTCTTCCTGTGTTGTTTCTTCTGTAGCTTCTGTAGCGATTTCTACAAGTGGTTCAAAATCCTTTAACTTTCTCCACATGCAAACTTCATGAGGTATTCTATTAAAAATAGATGTATCCACAGGTCCGTACACGATGGTGCTATCAGGTTGTTTTTCCAAAGTATCGACCAAATATTCTTTAATAATAGCGCTTGCAAATACCAACTGTCTCATGTACCTTGTAATAGGTTCTGTTGCGTAGTTTAAAACGTAGAATTCTTCACGTGACAGTAGAATCTTATTTTCATGTTGAGTCAAGTCTCTAATTCGCACTTGTAGTTGTCCGCGATGTTTAACAATATCGATTTCATTGTCACAATCCAAAAGTCGAATATGTGTTTTCCTTCCACACAAACTGTTAGTTAAATAACATTCTATTAAATGTACATGTTTCAAAAATGATCCCAAGCATTTTGCGAAAGTAAAACCTTTTTTGTTCCATGGTGTAGTATTACTGTAGGGGAATAATCCAATGATTTCATCAATCCAACTGATACACTTTTACTGATGCATGCTGAGATGGGGTAAAAGATTCGCAGAAAAACTTCAGTTAAAATGTGAGGAGGAATATTTTCTTCAACTTTCTTCTTCCTCTTTGGTACTACCTTTGATGGGTCTGCATTAATTTCCTCCTCTCTATCTCTTTTACCAAACTTTAAAAATGCAGTTATTTCCTTGATGATTGCTGCTTCACTAGTATTATCACGTTCCAATAACGGTGCTACCTCTGCATCACCTTGTACAACAGATGGAGAACTCATTTTGTAGAAGATGTTACCCATGCGCCGATAGACGATCAACTGAAGACCTGTATTGCTGCTCCGCTATTTATAGGTTAGCGACAGTGGCGGTGCCGGTGGTGGTACAGCGTTTTACAATACTGTCTTTACAATACCGGTCAACGGTGTGTATGTAACAATTTTATCGTGCAAAATTAAACAATACGCAGATGTATTTGCAGGTACGTTTTCTTGAAATTCCATTTCTATTTTTATATCAACACTAGACGATTTTACAGATTCATTTTGTTTGGAACAATCAATTACAACAATCGGAGCTTTCGATTCAAACTGAACGGGAGATAGTAGAGGTGTATTTGTTTTGCCGTAATATGAATTTTGGAACCTAGCGTACATTTCGTATAAAACACTGTATCTTTTCTTATCAAAAGAAATATTAAAGTTGTCGTAGGGAAAGAATTGTGAATTCAGGAACACTTTACAGTTTGTTAATTTACAATGGTCAAATTCACCAGCATTTTCAGTTATTATACTTTTCTTCTTCGTTTGTAATCCAAATATTACATATCTCGCTTTTTCCAAATGAGTAGAAGTTTTTACAGTCCATGTATGCCGTTGTGTTGTAGGTAAAACGGGGTATTCATGAAACTCCCAGCTTCTGAATGGCATTACAATGTCTCGATCTGATTTTAACTTTCTTAATAATGTAATCCTGTGTTCATCATTTAGTCGCACATGTGGTACTCTCCAAACAATCTTGTCTAATGTTAATTTCCAGTCTAAATTGGCATCAGTTGTTCCAGTAGCTGCTTTAATAATATCTTTATCGTTTGATGATCTTAATAAAACTAGTTCTTGTTTTACATTTATTATTATTCTTCTGTAGTCTTCAGCAAATCCTAGGAGTAATCTTAAAGGTACGTAGAAATCAAAGTTTCCCGAAGAGTCAGGAGCGATTGTACTTTTGTCTGGTGCAACCCATCCTGCAACAGCTAACAGATTCTTCTCATTTGGTGTTAAAGACGCTAATCCTTTCAATGTACTGGAAATTCCAACCTTTTTTGTTGAATCGACTGTAACTCCTGAAATTTCATATCTAATCTCGTCAAACAAAAATGCCATAGGATTATTTATGAACGGAACAGTGGTTCCAGCAGTACCATCATTTTTTGTTACTTTTCCTTCAATATATAAATAACTTTCGCATGGAAGAGTATAAATGTCTTGTTGTTGTATAGGAATCCTAATTTCATCGTTATTGTTTAATTTGGACGAAGCGTAAGGGTTGTGCGTGTGATATTCCTTTTCCCATAAGGTCTCGTCGAATGTTGGACCCTGCGCTATATCCAGTATATCCATTGTTAATGACTTTTAATCCAATTTCTTCTAGAAAACGAATGTTGTCACTTGTTAACCCTTCTACAGCTGATGAGCTACTGACCTCTTTGCTTGTTGGCTCTCTCTTTTTAAATGATAACCCCATTGTCTAAGCGGATGATTTTATATGTATTCTTACAGTAATAGCTTCTCCTCTAAAGTCAATAAGGTTTCCGTCTTGATCCACTATGTTCAGCACGATGTCTGAAATGAAACTGGTGTTTAACGGTAGGTACACAAGGTTTTGAGGCTTTTCTACTATCTTGAAACCCGGTGCAACTGATGGGTAGAATGTGTGTAATATATGACGATTCTCTCCATCTCTGTAGGATCCTTGTATAATGTTACATGTAATGTCTATGCTATTAACTTTGATGATCGTCACAGTTTTATTCCCAGAATGAGTTTTATTAGGTTCTAATACTTTTGTTTCCTTAGAAAACCCCAATAAACTACCAATTGAATGTTCTTGACTAAAATCAATATAATACTTAGACGTAATTTCGGCTTTCATTGTATTGTTATTGCCTTTTATCGTTATATTTTCTTTTCCCATATGTTTTTGTATAACTTCATTTATATTATCAATTTCATAAGCTCCTGTTGGTAAACTGAATTCTTCCAAAGCTGAATACTTTCCTTTATCATCTTTTGTCTTGTAATAATGTATTTTGTTATTAATTCCTTCACTAACGTTTGGAATAGAGTTATATGTTGTTAAATCCAATAATGCGGCTTCCCATAGTCTTCCTTTTTGCAAACGTAGCGCTGGAAACAGAATACTGCGCAAAGTACATGAGTTACCGGTTAATGACACTGTATACGAGGACATCTTAAAGTTGACTAACACTTTTAGCTAAAAAGTCTAAACATAAATGACCGCAAATGGATGTATCATCAGGTTGTTTTCTTGTATGATTGTAAAAAACATTTTCTGCCGCACGAAAGTATTGTTGAAGTTCTTTCGGTGGTGGAAGGTCTCCAAAACTGTCGAAATAATAAATGGTTTTACCAAGTTTCTTGTAACACACCCAATGAGTGCCTAATCCTTCACTATTATCCAAATTTACAATACCAGTCTCATTTTTCCACATTTTAACCGGTAACTCATCTTTCATAAATACTCCTCTAAAAAATGGGATTTTCAAACAAGAAGCATATGTAATCAGTTCTTCATTGGTCAATTCTTTGTTTTTAATTATTAATTGCTCTTTCTTATTTAATACACACGATACGGTCTTAGGTATAATCCTCCTCCCTTTTTTATCATTGACCATATTGTTGGTTTCTTTTTAGCTTTACCACTGGTAGATCGACGTTTTCTTCTGATATTACCTCCTTGTTTTTTAGCGGGTTTTTTCCCACGCCTTCTTCTCTTTCCTCCTCCAAACGTAGTTTTTGCTTTCATTGCTGCTGTTACTGCTAAAGACGCTGCTTTTTCACCAATACTCGCGTCACTAGATTTTACTCTTTGCCAAGCTTTCTCAGCAAGTGCCTTATCCGCTATTGATCTATTTTTAGTATCACCAAATTTGGAATACGCTATATCGTGCTGTTTACAAGCCTGATCGAGCTTATTTATTCCAGGATCTCCTCTAGCAAGACGTTTCTCTAATTTGGTTCCAGGACCACAATATTGATATCCTCCAGGTAAATGTAATTCCACAGGTAATAAATCAATCGCCTTGTTAACTATAGCTCCAACCGGTTTACTCAATAGAGAAAATGCTGTTGATGCTATTCCCCTTCCTCTCTGTAATCTCTCTCGATTATGACTGATGCGTTTAACCCTCGACATGGCTATTTATAGCAAAACTTACAATCAGTAGGTGCACTCTATAAATGTTTTACAATGAATGTAATATCAGTTTTGGTTTCTTGTATTATATACTGTTTAAAATCCATTTATTATATCGAAATGGATTTATTAATTAAATGTAGACATATTAAATAAAAGTAGTAAAAATAGAAATAAGGTGTAATTGAAGATGTTCCAGATGTTTCTCCGCTGGTGATGGTATCGTTGTCTTCGGTAAAATGAATAAACTTTAAATAGTTGTCATGTTCCCTTAGAAACTTGCCACTTAATCGTTGATAATTGAATAACACATCCCAGTCTAGTTTATCTTTAAAATTGTCAATGTAATTCTCAGAGAGATTTTGATATTTACTTATTACTTCCCAACAGTTATTAAAATTCGATGTCATCTCTACGAGGTAGTCTTCTGAAAACTGTTGTCTTTGTAAAATATGGATCCAGTTAACTCTGTGAAAATAAATTCTTAACATAGTCATTGTAAAGAGGTAATGTATGGAAAGTTGTTCCCAATCCATATATCTATCAAACCGTTGAACAAAACCATCTGTCAACACTCCTTGGGGAAATCTCGGCTCTTGAGATATTAAACTCCACGCAGTAATATTGGATTCCATCATCCTCTCTGTATCGTCTCTCGAATATGACTGATGCTTTATCCCTTATCATGGGGGGTATTTTAAATTCTTTTTTCTCTTATGTAATCTTCATTGTTTTCTGTTGGTTCATTAATCACATTCACTTTATCCTCCTTTCCTAATGTCTTGACTTTAGAAGGCTTAGACGGTTTATCTCGTTGATTAGGTTTCTCTGGATTGTGTATATTTTTCCAGTCTAAATAATTGTGACTGTCAACATCTGAAGCTGCATCTCTTCCTGAAGCCCGATGGATATAATGGAATAGAGCTGCACCAAACCTTTCCAAATGTTTTTCATATTCCGTAGTCCATTTCTTGTGTACAATATCAAACATTTTCTTATTTACAGCGTCTCCATCCTGCTCACAATCACCTACATTTGATAATTTTAATTTTTTTACATCATAGCTTGTGTCAGTTTTATTCCTTTTGTAAATCGTTAACAATTTTAGAGTAGCTAAATTTACTGCTTCACCATCATAAATGGGATATTGTATATCGCTTAACCTTTTACCGGAAAACCCCCAATGATCTTCGTGTACAGTTGGGGTTCTTTTTTTCATGTACTGTACCGTAACCGCATCAGACGACATAAGCGGATCACCAACATTTTGAATTACTTTTCCTTCAAAATTATAGTTGCCGTCAGATGTTAACGGAAACCCAGCTCTTTTTTCACTATATCCAGATTTTACTCCAAACTCGGAATACCGTCCAAACTTGTCCACACTCATGATGTAACTGAATCGCTATCGTTTAGGTTCTTATTATATATATATCTATATATATATATATATATATATATATGCGCGTCTACTGAACAATTATTCCTTGTTTTCGCAGTTCATCAACCAAAGCTACCCATTCGTTTTCTAAACCAGTGTGCCCGGCTTCCATGGCTTCATGTAATAATCTCATTCGATCAACTAACTTATTTATATCGTTGTAATATATTATATTAGTTTTATACAAATTTTTCAATAATCCCCTTCCAGATGTGGTAGGATCAGTTGTTTTTCTCTTTTTATGCAAAACATTTAATTCAGCAGAAGATAAAGCTCTTCTTTTAATTTGAGCTTTTTTTGATTTTGAGGGGAAAAGACTAGATATAATACTTGTATATTTTATTGACCGATTTCTATGAATAGGTAGGTCTTTGGAATACTTTTTTCTATGTGCATTTGTATACTCTAATATATTTTTAAACAATTGTAAATCCCTTTTAGTATATTTACCAGGATTATTTTTAAAGATAAGTTCAAACAAACCTTTTGTACCTTTATATTTCTTATCTCCAATAACTATATCATCATTTTCGTTTATATCTATTTTGCTATCTCCAATCATTAATCCTTTATCCTCTATTCTAGCTCCATAGGTATGATAACTTCGATTAGCATGTGCGGCGTGTAACATTTTTAACGTATATGTTCTTCCAAGTGTTCCTTTAAACATAATATCCGTGCCTAATTTGCTTAAGTTGGATGGGTTAATATCTTCTTCTTCTGCTCTTGTATCTTCTACACTTGTATCTTCTGTACTTGTATCTTCTGCAATATCCTTTTCCTTTAAATGCTCTATATCTCCGCTTTCTTCATACTCGTCGCTTTCTTCAGATGTATGTAACTGGCCAAAACTTTCATCATTCTGAAATTCTTCTTCATATTTGGAAATTGGTAGCAGTTTGTCTCCTTCGAAGCGAATTGAAGGTTTTTCCATATTTTGTGCTAATCGCTTTAAAGGTTCAGTAACAGGTTTGAATGTTGTTTCTAAAAATTGCTCTCTTTCATTTATACCTGATTTTAAATCTCGGTTTTTTTGTCTAATAGAATCACTAAGTGATTTTATTTCCTTTAATAGATTTTCCTGGTTATTAACCATGTGATTAACCATCTTCACACCTTGACGACTTGTACAGTAATACCGCTAATCAGTGTATTAAAACGAATTTATCAAAACCTATTCTATAACGACCATCTTTTATAGCATGATCTTTCATAATAACCAAAAATCCATACTTTTCCGCCCATGCTTTTCCGCAAAGCTCTTTAAACTTTTCAAATGGCATATCCGCATTCACATGATCGTTATATACATGTTTTAGGTTAGTATCATCTTGTTTGAATACAATTAGAATATTTGCATTATCTCTGATAAGTTGTTTTGGGATTTTGCTATAGGTTTGTCCTATATATATGCTGTCGATGTTATTATGTCTTCCCATGGCAAAGTAGTTTCTAATAGTATCCTGATTTTCACAAGATACATCGTCAAATATAAATACAGAATACGGTTTCGCTTCGTTTGGTTGCATAATGCTATCACTAGCGTTAAATTTGTAAAAATTAACATCAGACACATCAGATAGGATTTTATCCAGCAATTTATACTTTGGTTGATGTAGAGACTTTGAAAAAATATATAGGTTATTAAACCTTAATCCCTGCGGATTAGTGATCAAATTAAAGACGACATTGGTCTTTCCACAGTTTGAGGGGCCACTTAATATACATCGAACAGTGTTTGGAAGTAAACTACCGTGTTTACCATTGTTGATTTTAACGTTATCCACAGTTAAATCATCTATGTTATTAATATTGAATCGATCTTTATGATGAATAATCTCCATCCCGCTCAAAGGTTAACGATGAAATGAGTTGCTTGCATTACACCAAGTCCTTTATAGGTATCCATGAATCCTCAGTTTTGTTAAACCCTAACCACCGCACTTTAACTGCGTCCTTTTTTCTTTGTAACACTTTTTCTACAAGATATACATCACCTACTGTTGACTTTAACATTTCATGTCCATAAAATGCACCTTGCAACAAATCTCCTTTGTTATCTTTTAAGATATACGTTTCAGGTACAGTCGGTTGTACTTTATACACTGTAAAAACTTCATTCGTCCAATTGGGAAGGTATTTCTTGGTAAACACTCCCTTATATTTACTAATCCGTACTTTATCACTTACATTAAATTTTCTTGGCTGCATTTTTTCTACTTTAGGCTTTGTATTTTTCTTTATGCGTTTTAATACATCTTTTGCATTTCTTCTATTTACTTTGTTAGGTTTCATACCGATAGTTCTATGAAACCTGTTGTTATAATCATTTATTAATTGTGGTAAAACATCATACCATACGTAAGAACCTCTTTTTGAAAATTGTTTATACAGTGCTCCTTTTAAGGTTCTATTGAATCTTTCTACAATAGCTGCTTTTTTCTCTGAATTTGTAGAATAATGATTTATTTTATATTTATTCATTAACTGTGCAAAGTTTGTATTAAAGTATTCTGTTCCATCATCAGTTTGTAAATGTTTAATTTTGTTTTTATCTCTTTTTATGGCTATTTCCATGGCTTCTGTTACGCTTTTACCAGTCTTGTCCTTTAGAGGCAAAGCGTCTGCAACTTTTGTAAAACAATTAATAATTGTGAGTATATATTTAAATCCTTTGTTTATTCTGCTATGCGGTCGCATTTCAATTAAATCCGCTTGATATAGATCATTTATCCCTTTTATAACAGTATTTCTTCTTGGAAACTTTATTCTTGCAGGTTTATGAAGTTCATCAATAATTTTCTCCTTTAGATCCGTCATGATGTTTCTGCTAACTCAGCTACGATAGTATTAAATATTCATTTTTAATACATCACCTTATATAGGTCAAGGTCATTCCAAACTAATGTATAAAAGGGGGAACACAGCAAAATACTGCTGTGTTCCCCCTTTTATACGGAAAGGAAAAGGAAAAGGGATGTAGGACGATGAAAGGGTTACTCGTCAATAGGGTTGAGGGAGTAGTGGCCGAATGGTAGAGTGTGGATGTTGTCTGCAAGGATGTGGCGTTTGTCATCATTTGAAGAGAGAGCTTTTTTTACCTCCGTCACGCTGTACAGCTGATGGTTGAAACTTCTGATTGTGTTGAATTTTGCTGTTATATCTTGATCTTCAAATAAACATTTCTTATAGTGATTAAAATGCACATTCTTCTTTAAATACAAACTTTTTACTCCTTTAGCTTTCTTAATGACTTGGTTTTCATTTAGTTGTAAAGAATATAATTTTGACATTAGTGCAACAATTTCTTGAAGTATAACACCATTGGCTTCATCTTTAAATTTGCCAAGCACTTTTTTGTTTCTGTCATTGTCGTAGTTTGGATGATCTTTTGGATAGTCGGAAAAGTCAAAATCGTTTTTGTAATCAAATGTCCGAAGGTCTTCATACATATCGTTAGTAATTATCCAATATATAAAAGCGTCTGTATCCATGTAGGAGATGCCGATGTTTTCTCGTCCATAAAAGGTGACCATCTTTTTATAATGAAAATCGTACATATGAGTCTTGGAGATATCCAGGATTGACATACCTATATACAAAGGACGATCCATCTTCACACTGGTTTTCTTCATAGATACAGCTACAATATTTTCGTTAATAATTATAGATGTTCCAAAATTTGGCTGTTGTACAAGTTTCTGTAGTTTGTTTGGATCTGTAACAAGTTTAACATTTTTATGTCTTCTTTTGTTTTCCAATGTTTTACCGAATATTGCATTGTTCATCAATTTAAAAAAGTCTTTTTGAAAGGCTGATGTAGCGGCTGCTCTTCTGGTAGTATTCGAGTCTATGTACGGTTTCAACCAGCACGATTGGGAAAATTCCACAGCTCTATTAATTTTAGTAAGACGTAAACCTAATTCGATAGCTTGTTGAACAACCCAATAGTGAGCTACGTATCGTTGTTTATTGTTAAGGGTCATCATTAATTTGGGGTGTTTTCCAGTTGGTGAAATTTCTGTTCTTGCAAGGAGTGGAAGGTCATAATGAAGATCGTGTAAATGTTCTGGATATTCAAAGTCGCAATCCAAAATATATCCGGTATCTCCATGTTTTGGAATTTGTGATATATCGCCAATACAGTCGGGATCAACCCATTTAAAGTTGTCAAATGGAAGTGGGTTTGACATGGCCCATCCATACAGATTATTCGCGTCGAAATATCCCAAGTACGTTGAAGGTTTCTCTTGATCATAGTCAGGTAAATATTTGTTGTTGGCTTTAACATGTCTTGTCACGCTTTGAGTTAATCCACCTCTAACACCCGACTCAACCATTAAAACCATATCTATATCTGTTAACAGCTGGAGTTTGCATTTTGTTTCTTTCAGCATTGCTTGCCAAGCTAGTCCTGGAGATGTATACGAATGTAGAGGGTCCAAACCGTATGCTGCAAAACAGGTTCTTCGGAATTCTTCCATAACATCGCAGAGAAGAGTCACGTCAAGTTTTACATAAAAGTCTGAGTATTCTCCTAAAGTCTTCATATCCAACTCGTTCCATACTCGACATGCATGTTGATAATCTTCAAGTGAAATTTCCGAATCATTAAGTTTGTTGTTAAATTGTTCTGGAGGAGGAAGTGATGTTTCATTAAATCTATGCAGTCCATCGATGTAATCGTAGGGGAAGACCCCTTTTCGAAGAACCAGATCCATTTTACTACTGGCTACAATTTTGCTTGTTTCTATCAGATCTTCTCTTTTTAAATTCTCAGTTAATTTCATTAGGCTAGAAGGCATAAATCTAAACGAATCAATAAACCTAAGTTTTATTTTACCAACCTTTTTAGAGAAGCTTATAAATTTTTCCATTGTTGTTGCCAAAACATCTATTGCCCCATCATCTCTTCCCAATTCGGGAATTATAAAGTGAGAGTCATATCCACTAAGGTTATGTAGAACAACGGGTATAAAAGATGGAAGTTTGTAATTCAAGTTGCAAGCGTTACAGGCTGCTCCTCTGTAGACTCCTGTAAGATGGTCGTGATCACGAACTTTAACGTTATCTGGTGTAAATATGTTATTACACAGATAACATGTTGTTGCCAGATTGTGATGTTGAAGTTGATGTTCTTCCATGGGTAGCATCGGTATTTTAATTTTGTAGAGTTCTTCCACCTTAGAGGCAATGTAATACAAATCGTCTACAAAGTGTTTCGCTGCTTGTTCACCGCGATAAATCTTCGGAGCAGATGATAGTCCAAATTCTTGAAGATGTTCTTCAGACAGCGTGGATTTTGTTAGTATAGAATAACTGTTTGGTGCGTGTTTTTGATATTTGCTTCTTTTTGCGATATTATCTTCTTCTTGTTCAATTGGAAGTAAAGATGCTTCGAAATCCGCGTACACAACAAATGGAATAGGGTATTGTTGATTTACTTTGTCAAATTGTACGTATGATCTGCTAGGATGTGGCAATTTAATTCTAACCTCATAGTTTCCACTACATAACCTTTGGTGTTCTAATAACCATTCTGAACCTCCTCTTCTTAATGGTTTGTTCACATGGCAAAAGCATCTCTTACATGTTGTGATTTTCCTTTTATGTTTTGTTAACTGTTTACATACGAGCCCTTCAAAATCTTTTACATACACGTAATGAGATATCTCTCCTTTATTGATTAATAACAAGTCAGTATGATTGTTGCGCTCATTCGATGTTATGCGCAAGGGATACACATTATTTGACGAATCCAAACCAAATATGTTGACTGAAGCCGACGGATTTTGCTTTTCAAATTTTGATATATCAGTAATTGCAACAGGGTAAGTCATTCCCTGGAAATTATACTTATGTTGAACTTCTTCATATTTTTGACTCGGTCTTTTTTGATGGTCTTTGTTTACATATTTTACCAACATAGCATATTTAAAACATTCGTTATCTTCATTTTGCACATTAATACAGGATTTTGTATCACTTATTTTTTTCGGAAGAGGAATGTAACTACTTCCTCTCATTCCATAACCGTGTTTATGAACTCTAACATCCAGACTTGTTATACTTAATAAAGTCCATCCAGATCCTCTTCCTTCATGCTCTTGTAGTTTCGTCAAAAGTTCCTCAAAACATTCTGTTACGATTTTTTCAATATCTGACGCAGCCATGATGGTTCGGTTTTTTGTCATGAAACCTCTTGGTGATGTTTCGTTTTGAATGTTAGTGAATATGGCATCTAGCAACAGTCCAAATTTGATAAAATTTAATCTTTTTTGTTCATTCTTTAGTGTTTTGGTTACTAATTCTTTTGCGTTATGTAAAAAGTTTTCAAGTTGTAATTTTACGTTGTCAATTTTAAAATGTGTTACTACCTTACCAGGTAGTGCTTGAGCGTGTAGTTCCACATCTACTGCTGTTGATGTTGAGGGTCGGTGAAGTGTAGACATAGCAGCTGTTGATGTTGAAGGACGGTGAAGTGTAGACATAGCAGGCGTTGAAGTCGATGTTGATGGTGTTGATGATGAAGGATGGTGAAGTGTAGACATAGCAAGCGTAGAAGTCGATGTTGAAGGCGTTGATTGTGCATAATGAATGACACTCGGTCTTGAAACTTCATTTTCTTCTTTTTCTTCATTTTCTTCTTTTTCTTCGTTGTGTTCTTCTTCATTTTGTTCTTCTTGATGTTTTGCTAGTTGTTGGTCGATTGAATCTAATTCTTCTTCATTTGGTTCTTCTGTATTTGTATTGGTGTTATGTTTCAATTCTTTATGAATGGTTAAAAGCCATTCATCTCTGAAAGAAGCTTTACAAATATCGCAGCGATTCATAATGTAGGCGTGCTCTTCACAAGGGTCAACGCAATAATGAAAAAACACTGCAAATGCACCTCTATTTATACCCTAGAAAAAGTGGTGGGGGTACGTTTTAGGTTAAGTTTAAGTTTGTAGCTGGAGGATACAAAATTCTGTATTTGGGTCAAGGACATTGAGCATATTTGCCAAAACGGGGAATAGAGCAGTAAATGATTTCATTTTAAACCATAAACTGATCTATTCCCCGCTTTGTATTTAACAAGGATAATTTTCTCCAACAGGAAAATTTAATATATTTTAAACTCGGATGTGAAATCGGATTGTACACATTGCATCTCGATCAACTAAAAATGTCATAAAACAATAGGGATCTTCAGTTGTAGATTCATCTTTAACATATTCGATGGTCAACATTGCCGAACGAAGATCTTGTGGAATTACGTCGACTTTTATTAGTCGCCTTTCCATTTCAAACCGTTTTGTTATTGATGTAAGTTTTATCACATCATCGATATCGATGAGGGGAAAGCTGTAACAAACGGAGTTTGCTGGTGGGTTCATAATGCCGATATGATAAATATACACTGTTGCATCGACATTAAATAGACGTTCCCCCACCATTAAATGTATAAGTTACCCCCACTTTTTCAAAACAAACAAAAATTGAAAGCTGGTAAATATTTTCTGTCTTGTAAATGGGTCAAGGTTATACAACGATATTACCAAAACGGGGAATAGAGCAGTAAGTAGTTCTCACTTTGACTACAAACTGATCTATTCCCCGCTCTGTATTTAAAGTTTGACAGTTGACAAGAAAAAACAACACTTAATCAGACTCATTTGATGAATCGGAATCAGTTGTATCAGAAGCATCGGAAAGAAATAGTCGTCGACGAATATGATATACCCCTCGTGCGCTATCTAAAAATAACCCATCCAAACTACTACTAGTGGTTGGGCTTTCATCATGTATTTCTTCAGAATAGAGAAGATGCTGATAGATTCTATAGGTTTCAGATTCCACGTCACTTAACGGTTCAATTTGTTCCATATATCCTGCTTCAAGATCATCACTGTCCATATCACTTAATAATTCAAGATCTTCCATTGCATCCAGATCACTTAATAATTCAACATCTTCCAATTCGTCTTCATTTTCATCCTCACTTTCAATCACAATATGTTTTATAATTCCCACGATTGATTTTGCAGAAGGAAATATGTTATCCTTTGGTGACATAGCTGCTATATATCCTAGTGCTAACACAAGTAGCAGAATGAGATAAGCAATGATGAAAAACCTCTTTTTATACCCCCCGATTTAAGTGGTGGGGGTAATTAGTGATAGGGAAGGGGTATTATTTTAACAATATATGAACAATTTAATACTAACAGAGTATAAAGTTCTGTAAGTGGGTCAAGTTCACCTTAAAGTCTGTAATCTAGGTCAAGGTCGTTGTATCATTGTAAAAAAAGTGTGGACAATCTATTTACACTCTGCAGCATATGCTACAAAATGTAAATAGGTTGTCCACATTTTTTTTTTAATTTGGAAAAAACTTTAATTTTTAATTTAGAAAAACTGTTTGAACGTTTTTTTTTACTGTAATGTTTTCCACACAGTGGTCCCCGAATCAACTCGGATTAAATAGTCTTTTTTGGTTGGGCGTGGAGGATGAAACATGCCTCTAGGTAATTTTAAAATGTAGCGTTGATCTCCACACTTTAAAAGTACTTTTGCAAAGCCCATTGTTTTAACAAAGTAGTATTGTTTATTTTTAATAAGCCTATTAATCCGAATCTTGGATGGTTTCACTGTTAGGTGTGGTGAAGAAAGAGAAACGTTAGCATTGTGTTTTAAATGAGAACCGCACACTTCCTCATTTAAGACACAGGATTTAGCACAACGTTGACCTTTCTTTGCACCTTTTTTAAATACATAACCACATTGTTGTGCAGGAAGCATAAACTTCCTCCTCAACGATTTTAGCTCATTAAATCTTTCTGAAGGACGGTTAATACTTGTGCAAATTACTGAAGGACGAAGACTTGTAGAAGGTGGAGTGACGATTGGAGAAATGATTTTTGGTCCAGTAGTTAAAGGCTTGGTGGGTGTTGTAGATATCTTTGAGCTCGATGTCGAAGAAGACCCTGAGCTTAATGATGAACAAGATGACCTCGAAATCGATGAAGATGAAGAAGAAGATCTTGACCTTGGTGATGAACAAGATGACCTCGAACTCGATGAAGAAGAAGACCTTGACCTTGGTGATGGGGAAGATGGCGAAGACTTTGATGGAGAAGACTGCGAATACTTTGATGTAGAATCGTGCGGTGAATCAGTCATCTTCTCTGGAAGAATTGAAGATAATAATAATGACTGGCGGAGTATATCTGAAGGGCCGAAGGATGATGTAGAAGGAGGCGATGATATAACCTGGCGGAGTATAGACGGGGCAGAAGAAGTTGATGCTGAAGAGGTAGTGGGTAAAACCAGCGGCGTTTTCTTCACGTTAAATTTCATCGGTTTGGTGTGTTTTCTGATATGCGCCATGATCCTGTGTGAGCAAGCACAAGCAGCAGAATGATTTTACCAGTGATGGGGAACTTCTTTTATACCCGAGTCAGCCAAACCAGTTGAGCCCCCACCCAAATGGTTCTGACCTTGAGTAGGGGGGGGGGGGGTTGTAAGAAATAAATACATCTTCCAATATCTTACCAAACAATGATTTTCTAAGTCCCGAAGTGGGTCAAGGTCATCTGAACATGTTGCCAAAACGGGGAATAGAGCAGTAAGTGATTCCCACTTGGACCACAAACTGCTCTATTCCCCGCTCTGTATTAGGGAAGTGAATTTTGAAGAAAGGTCACAGTTATAGGCAATAAACCTGATAACAGAACCTTTTATTAATTTATCCAAACAAAAGGAAGTTACAAATGGTTTGCAGGGAGTATTTTCAAAAGTTTCTCGAGGGTAAGATGGGTAATGTCAATCGGTTTTCGTGCCATATTGACAAAGGTCGGTTTTCGGGCCATACCTTTTTGTAAGGGGTTAGGAAAAGGATGAGAAACATACTGATCAGTTAAAGTTAACTTTACAAAGACCAACCAAGGTCGGTTTTACAAAGGTCAACAGCATCCTGAAACCCAGTCGGACGTTGGTCAGTAACGGGCGCCAGGCAACTGTGAACCAAAGTTTTGACGAAGGTTAGTTATAGCGTGTAAGAAAAGGACATACCAACCAAGGTCGGTTTTACAAAGGTCTACAACATCCTGAAACCCAGTCGGACGTTGGTCAGTAACGGGCGCCAGGCAACTGCGAACCAAAGTTTTGACCAAGATCAGTTTTAAAGCGTGAAAGAAAAGTACATATTTCATTAGTAAATAAAAACACTTCAAAGACACTTTAAAACCAACACCAAACTAACTACAGTTAAACTAACTACATTTACTAGCAGCAAACTACAAGCGTTATTCTAACATGCTTAATAATAAACAGACATGCCTTAAGCTAAGGTAGCATCTCTAATATACAGTGGTACCAACTCTATACTAGAGATACTATTGCGGACAGCGCGGGCAAACAGCTAGCTAGGCTGTCGGCCTGCGACTGCGAACCCTCTGCGGGCTGCTCCCGCTTTTATAGGAATATATCATGGGGGGGGCAAAGGACTTCGACTGTAGTTTGTTCCAACACTGTATCGCATACTCTGAATTGCTCCAAGTCTGGTAACTGGGTCAAGGACACGATAAAATATTTTGTAAAATAGCAAAGGTGTTACCTTTGCCATTTTACTTTGGAAGCAAGCTGTACTACGTTTAAACAAGGGAGACTATTATCCGTTTTACATAAAACTCCTTGCACGATCTTTTGATAAAATGGAAAAGATTAATGCCGGAGGGCGATTCCCATTCCACCAAAATACAATGCATATCATTTCTATGCAACGGTCTCAGCTCTATCTTTACTTTTAATTTAATGCCTCGGAACTCATAAGTAAGGATGGACAGAAAGGCTTCTGAAATAGCAAGCTCGGAAGGAACAAGCCAAGTGTTTACACCTACAGCTTCCATAGCGATATGATGATTTTTACCACGCTGTTGCAGTATATAAAACATTTCCCCCTCCAGTTTTTATTTTTAATACAACATTTTTGTGTCAACCTTGTCCGCATGAAATATCTCTAAGTTCACATTTCTTCCAATATTTGATCAAACGACGGTTTTTCTAAGTCCCGTCAGTAGGTCAAGGTCATCTGACATAATGCCAAAGCGGGGAATAGAGCATAACATACTGCTCTATTCCCCGCTCTGTATTGGGGAAGGGGACAAAAGACAACAAACAAGAGACTGATTTTAAACAAGAGACTGATTTTAAACAAGAGGCTGATTTTATATTTCACAAACGTTTCTCAGGCTAAGATGGGTAATGTCAACCGGTTTGCGCGCCGTAATGACATAAGGTCGGTTTGGGAGCCATACCTTTTTGTAAGGGGTTAGGAAAAGGATGAGAAACAAGTTACATTACTTTTAAAATAAAGACTTTACCAACAACTATTTAAACAAAATTAATCAGTTAACGTTACTTTTACAAGAACAGCCGAGGTCGGTTTTGCAAAGGTCAACAGTATCACTGAAACCCGGTGGGACGTAGACCCAAACACCCGGCGTCAGGCTGCTGCGAACCCAAGTTTTGACCAAGGTTGTTGAGGGACCTGTAGGGCCGGGAGTACATATGTTATTAGTAAATAAAACACTTCAAACCAATACCACACATTAACATATATATTAGACTAACTACATTACCTAGCAGCAAACTACAAGCGTTATCTAACATGCATAAACAAACTAACTAAACATGCAAGGGCGCGGATCTCTTAATTGCGCGTCGGGCCCAACGCACACTTAACAGACCTACGCTGCAGCAGAGTGCAACCCACTGGGACGTATATCCAAACAACGGGCGGCAAGCTACTGCGACGAGACTGCGGACTGCTCCCGCTTATAAAGGCAAAGTGACGTCACCGAAGCGGAAGGGGGGAGGTCGAAGGGGGGGGGGTGACCTTGAACATGACCCAAATCGGGGGGGGGGGTTACGTCAGGGGGGGGGCTCCTCCCCGTGACGTCGGGGGGGGGGGGGTCGTCACGGTGGAAGGGGAACAGGATGTAGACCGGTCTTTAGCTTTCTACCCGTATATGGAAATGTCACGGTTACACTTGACGACCCGCTTTGCTCCGTCTGGTACCTCATTCCAGCTTCAACCATTGACTGGTACACTTCACAGCTCTCGCTCTCTCTCTTCTTACAAAATGACTTCGCCGATAACCAACGAGAAGCTGAAAAGGATTAAGGAATCCTTGAAGAAGACGGCTCCAAAGACAAGCGGATTTAAACAACCTTCTTCCCTCAGAATGAGGCTAAAGAGGGATTTTAAAAACCACCCTCTTTACTACAAACAAGGTTCTTCTGGTTCGAGATCTTCATCAACAACGGAACGACACTCTTCATCAACAACGGAACGACACTCTGCCACACGGGATCATCTGCACGTGTTGCAGAAGATGAAGACCTTGACGGAAGACGAATTGGTATCTCCCATTGAAGTTACCAAAACAAAATTCAGACATTTGAGAAGAAACTTCCCGTACAGAGCGGTGCTAAAGAACGGAAGCACCTACTACTTAACTGCCGGTGAAGTTCTCTTTGAGGTGGAATTGCCACGATCAATTCCGGCACCACCAGAAGTGTCATACAAGCAGACCTTGTCCTTGGTTAAAGAAGAGAGTAGAGTGAAGTGGACTGTAAAGTAAAATCCCTTACCATCCCACCCTTCCTCCACAAACGGTCCTTTTCAGGACCACCCTAAGCATTTCAAGTTAGGGACTTGGCCTGTAAATAGGCAGGAGATTTTGTTAGTCTCCGGTTTGAGTACAGTCCACTTTGTGAAAATTTCTAAGTCCCAAGGTCCTTGAACTTGACCTTGACCTTGAACATGACCCATGTTGGGGGGGGGGGGCGAGTACAAAGTTTTTCCAAAGTATGTCATGTGGGTACTCAAATTACGCGAATTGATCAGACGAACAAGGAGGTGCAAACAGAATTTTGATCCACCCAAGGGTATAGCAGCAGAAGCGAAAAAAGTACAAAGTTTCTCCAAAGTATGTCATGTGGGTACTCAAATTACGCGAATTGATCAGACAAACAAGATGGTGCAAGCAGAATTCAGATCCGATCAACGGTATAGCAGACATAGCGAAAAAACAATGTTTTCAAGGTTACATACTAATAACTTCTTTATTATTGGGTTAAAGTACAGCGAGTGGGTACTCAAATTACGCGGAATAATCAGACGAACAAGATGGTGCAAACCGAATTCAGATCCGACCAACGGTATAGCAGAAATAGCGAAAAAACCAATGTTTTCGAGGTTACATATTATTAATAACTTCTTTATTATTGAGTTAAAGTATAGCGAGTGGGTACTCAAATTACGCGGGTTAATTAGACGAACAAGATAGTGCGAATAGAATTCAGATCCGACTGAGAGTAGGGAAGAAATAGCGCGAAAACAACACTTTCAAGGCCTGACATAAATAAATACTTTGTTTATGGATTAAACTACGACAAGTTATTTATAGTTTACAGTATACCTAGGTAACGTTGTGGTGCGGGTAGGTCGGGTGGGTATCATACACGCTAGCGCTATATCATTATACTTTCAGCTCTTGCAGGATTAACATCTACCTATAGAGTTTGTGTTATTCTAAAGATGTCACAGTTTTACAGAAATATGACGAAGGTGTCCTTCAACAGTCCGCCTGCCACCACCTTCTACTTCTCCGACTGTGAAGATAGAAGGTCTACGCTGTTAGTGGATTGTGAGCGATTTCGCCGTAGAATACTCCAGGCTGAAACATTCTTAGCAAGTTGTCTGCTACGCAAGATGCATCATATGAGTACATGCAATAAATTAGATCACAGTGACTGTTATGATTACGCAAAAACAGTGTCGAGCAAGAATTGTTAATGTTTTCAGTTACGGAGCTCCGATCCTCACAGAGTCAGAGCTAGACCCTAACTAATGCATGTCCCGTAGTTATTGTGCGATGTGGAAACTTGGTGGGGGAAACTGGTGTGGTGGGGGGTAAAGGCGAGTGCCTATCCTACATGCTTGTATCACTTCAGTATACCTGCGGCTCTTGCATAGTTCACATGGATTCGCAAATACAAGGCACTACTGTTTCTTCCACATGTTCTTCTTTTAATATTGAGCAAGCTGACAATACAAATGATGAAATACAAGTACATGAAGTTTCTAGCACAATATCTTCTGATGCAGAAGCAATAATGTCATCCCTAATAGGGTTTGACTAATGATGGTGGATGTAGTAGCAACCATCTGCCTCGCACCAGCTGCCACCTGCCGCCTGCCATCTGCCGTCCGCCATCTGCTCCGCCCCACCACAATTTTACCCCCCACCATTTTGTTTGATACCAAAACGCTAGCTAGCGAATAGTCAGTACACCTCTGGCTCTTGACCAGTGTACATCGAGCTCTCTGTTGAAATGTCCATCAAAATTAGGTGTATTCATTATGACTCTATTCATCTGGCGACTTTCCAAGACCTCGAGGTTTTTAATGAAGAGTTAAGACTTCTAATTGCGTCCGGCTACGATTTATCTTTGGAACTTTACGCATCAAAAAACAACATGGACTCTGCGCAGGAATCGAAGTATCTACCGTCTTTCATCAGAAAGCGAAGTGATGGCCGCAACTCGTCCGGATCAATAACATCGATGACGACGAACAACGGGGAACTATTGTAAACATAAATTATTGGAAACATAACTTATTGTAAATAAAAAGAAATGTAAACATTAAAGTAATAAATGAAATAGTACTACCTCGCACTCGTATCATTCGATTGCTTCATTCGATTTTTTCATTCGATATTTTATCGAATGAAAACTATCGAATCACAATCGGATTTTACGCGTGCGAGGTAGTACTTTTTTAAAACACCCTCCCCGTGGCCTTGAACTTTAACCTTTCCCTCATTACGTCACAAAACCGCCTACGTCACTGGCTGAGGCTCAGATGACGTGTTTAATGACTCAGCGCATCCGGTCACGTGACCGGATGACGTCACTTCCGCCCCAGCAGCCTCAAATGCACACTACTGACAATGCCGTACTAATAAGAACAACAAATATTTATACTTGGTCCAGTCAAAGGTGTAGGAAAATTAAACAGTATTAGACTACGACTGAGAAAGTAATTAATTCGTTTGTGTCTGGTAATTCTCTACACGCTTTGTGATAATAAATTGATATTCTACCAACAATTGTACACTTAGCCCATCTTGGCCCCTGACCCCAGTAACCCAAGTATTAAGGCCATTTCACATCGACGTAACGTTACGTTATGTGATAGGACGTGACAGACTTTTTAAAAGATCGCTCGCCGTTGTTTCAAATGGGGCGATTCAAACCGCCGAAAAAACGTAACGCGTAGTCTGCGAACTAAAGGACTTTTCACACCGAGTTCTGTCACATAACGTCCGGTAACGTAACGTAACGGGTGGCCAATTACACCGCAAGCGACGTCCGCGAGCTACTGATATGAGTTTTCCAGTTTTCTCCCTCGTTACTGTCGGATTCAAAATTATGGATACTCGAGTTTGACTTGCCACCAAAGATTAACCGATTGAGCTACAACAAAGGCGGTTACATCAAAATATTCCTTGTCTTATTCTCAGTGTTTTTTTGTAAAAAAGATTCTAAATTATGATTGTAACTCATTTTTATTGCGGGTAGAATATATAAAGTACACGATTTTTGCCGTTTTTCTAGCAACTATGGAATTAAAAAATTCATAATTCCGAAACGGGTCAACTTATCAATTTCAAATTTTGATATGTCATAGATAGACATGTTTTTAGTTTATTTGTAAAATTTTAGATTTTTAAATTTCATTTCATGAAAGCCGGTATAAATTTCGTAAAGTGATGTTTTCTCAGCACTCAAAAGAGCTAAAAACTTGTTTAATGGCTTGTTATGAAGCTCGTGATTTTTATAGTCTAATTTTGAAAGTACTTAAACCAGATCTACTTCGAAACGGTATATTCAAAGTGATTATTAAGAAGTATTAATTTAAATACTACTATTACATGTAGTAGTTCGCCAGTCACTGATACAAACAAACCTTTAAGGTGGTAAGATGTCTTGTAAACCGTGGTATTTTCGTTTTCAAGAATATATTGCGTTGACTGCATTAAAAAAGTTGTGTTAAATGTAGGCTTAAAAATCTGTTATAGTCGTTTTCAAAACAAATTGATTTGCTGCAGTATATTATGCCACAGGTAAAGTCCCATTGATAAGGTTATTTTTATTTTATTTTTGGCAAAAGTTAGTGAACATCATCAAAGACAGCAGGTATAAAAATATGACTGGTAGCAAATTAGTACACAAACAAATTTGATCTCGTATAAGAATGTTTATCCCTTTAATTCATTTAAATTAAATTATGTAGGCCTACTTTAAAAAGTGTCGTATTCTTATTAAGTATTTAAAATATCATAAACCAGAAAATGTAAAGGAATCATTATTTTTCTAATCAACTATCCCACAGCAGTAGTCGGGCACGTAATTCATCAATAAACTGATCCATGTTTATAATAACGAAACAAACAAACAATAATAGAAATAGTATATGTCGAGACCCTTCAGCAGCTTCGGAGCACATGGGGCAGGAGGACAAGTGACCGACTCAGTGCGCATGCGCGAGGCCACCGACACCGCGTACGTTTCTAAAAGATCGCTCCCCGAGCGATCCCCTGCGATTAGTTGGTTTAGTTCGCCAACTACGCGTTACGTTTTTCGGCGGTGTGAATTGCCCCATTTGAAACAACGGCGAGCGATCTTTTAAAAAGTCTGCCACGTGTTGTCACATAACGTAACGTTTCTCCGGTGTGAAAAGGCCTTTAGCAGCTGAGTAAAGTAGTTTTGGTCCCACAAGCTTATATTTTCTAAACGTTTACTTTCACTTGTGTGGACGTTTCCATTAAATGAAGCTCCTACCAATCGAATAAACAATTTTGGACAGTCAAAATTTTAAATGTTAAGTAACCTCGCCGTCGTTCAAAGACTATAGTTAAATATTTAAATGGTAAAGAAGGCAATGGTTGGAAATAAGTTGTAAGTAAATTAATGCATATTAGACTGTAAATCAATTTGTGCATGTAGTGAAATACAATCTTAAGAATCAATTGCACGTTTATAATTGGTATTGAAAATTTGCATTGTAATCGATGTTTTGTTAAGAAAAATCATTTGGTGTAAAGGTTTTATATTTTTATCATCGCGGCACCGATTGATGCATACATCGCCGGCTGACGTGACACGTGACAGGCTGCGGTCCCGTCATCAACGAGACGTTTGAGTGAGTGACAGCTGATTCATCAAAGTCATCGTCAGTGACACCGCCGTCAGTGGCATGTCCTCACTATCCACTTGGGCCGTACCACAATATCTGTTAGCGTTTAAAATTTGAATAGTAGTAAATATAATACAATTTTAGAAATTATGACACATTAAATCGTTAAGATTGCACCTTTACGAAGTTTTATCAGCTGACTCTTGTTACTGTTTAGTTTAGGTTTAGGCTTTCCCACAATGTCTTGAGTTAGAAAAAAAGCGTTATGATTGTGGTATATCCTTCAGTACATTTTATATTTTCGAGATATCCTCCTACTGTGAAACATTGCTGTTCGATCCATAAAAACGTTAGCTAAAGTAGGGGCCATCAAGTTATGTAGTGGTGTAGTTTTATATGTACTAAAGATCAGCCTTCCATATTCATTTTAACAAGTTTAAACCTGATGGTCAACCAGCTGCTTGATAACACGTTCGAGTGCGTAAATTTAATCAATTTATCAAGAACACTCTTCTCTAAAAGTATCATAAAATGACTCGAAAGCTCGCGAGTTTTGATGATCATATTCTAGAAGGAGGCAACGGCTGTGTTATTGAAGTAACAAGTGGCGTCCAATCCGTGAAACAGCACTTAGCACATTACAGCACCGTGCGCCGGATATGGTTGTTAAACACTCACACGCGCTCGCTGCTCGACACCCACTGGCTACGTATACTCGATAATAGCGTGCCGCAACGGCTACAACTCCACTAGGGTCTAGATTGATATATAGTCTAAAGTTTATACCACAATTTTTAAAACATATTTTTTCCAGTAATTATTTGTATACACATTCAGGGGTTGCTGAGTAATAAAACTAGTAATGGTCATAAACCAGAATACTTAAAACTTTCAAGTCCAAACTAATTTAAGTGGTATTGCTTCGCCTCTATCACTTGGCCTATATATTCTGTACGATCCCAGGTACATCTGGACAATTTCTCCATTGGCCTTTTCTTTCTGTTTGAGTCTGTGTTTTTGGATGGCGAATTTGTACTACGTAATCGTTCACGTTTTCATCGGATACAAATGTGACTTATTTTTCTACAGTTGGTTTTTGTACGTATGATACGTTGAACGCTTATGTTTCTGAAAGTGGATAGGCAGAGATGGCTGAACCTCTTAAGGCTGAAGCCCAAACTTAACCCCTCTTAACAAATTTGTTTGTTTAGGGAGACGTTAAAACTGATATAACATCGGCCATTTATGTCAAAGAATCTCACAATTTTTGTCACACAGTACTTAACGAATTGCCTGGCGAGAAGTGAAATATCGTTTTGTTATGTGTAGGGCAGCAAATGTGCCCTCGTAAAACCCCCAAAACCAGAAGATATTCCCATTCATAATTGTATTTTTTTACAAATGTTTAGACTAGGAAGTGCTTTGTTAATTACCCTGTATGTTCAAAACTGATTGTTGTCCTACACTTTTCTTTGGAACCCCGTTAACCTCGCCGGCTAATAACGTAATCATTTATGATTGTTTTATCTTATTCAAGATACATTATACTCAAAGACACATTGTTAATACATTAATCATCAAAGTTTCACCGTACTTCTTCATTGTATAGCCACGCTTGACACCTAGAACCATCAGTCATCTGCTTAATGAGTATATGATCTATAAAACGATTTATTTAATCCATTAAATTAATGTATTTTGAAATAATTGTGAGATATCTTTAACTTATTTAGACTTCATGGCATGTGGGGGTCTTGCCAGTTGATCTAGATGTAGTGTTTTCCTGGGGTTTACTGCACGGCGCCATGCTAGCCTGAGTGGGATGATTACGTTTAAACAGCGAGGCCGTTCTAATTGGCTGATTAGCCAGTGCAGGCGTCTGCAGTGCATTGCATAATATATTACGCAAGATATATTATCGTTCAAGTTTCTGTCATTCGAAGGACTACAACTGGTAAAGTAATAAAAAGTCCGCGTATTGTTTTACGTGAGAAAATAGTAACTTAAGTATTAATAGCGTAAAATATTTCTTTATCGCTTGAGAGAAAATTGTTAGAAGTAATTTTCACGTATGGTAATTTTCCGGAAGCGATAAGACACAAGAGTTACGTACACAATTTTTCTCACAATTTTACAACTGGAATTCTGGATATCACACAACAGGTAAGAAATCACTCTCATCTATTTTGGCTGAATTCACGAAATAGAGTTTATAATACAAATACCCGAGTCAGTTAAATTGGTACAAAGCAACATCAATCAGCTGTTTTGTTAGCTGTCAGTAAGCGGAAAAGTTAAGCGCAGCGGACGAAAAAGACCTTTTCGCTTGCTAAACAGAAAACAGCTGTTTACGTTGTGTTTTAGATCATACGTCTGGTGCGGTTGTAGGAAAATGATTTGTATTAATTTTTGTTTCAAAAAATTACGAAATTTTCATGAAATGCTGTGATTTGTTCCTGCTACAATATTACTTTGAAGAGTTCCAGGGAAACATCAGTTTGTTCATTGATAATGGTATACACTATAAATAATGTCCTATTGTAATTAGTTATGATTCTTGAAAAGCTTGCAACAAAGTGATATCCCAATATCAAACTATATGATACCAGCTACCATCGTACCCGGTTTTACCCGGGAATAAAACCTATGGTGTTGCTGCATTCTGTGGTTAACCCGTGGAACTACTATAAATCGTGATCAGCTGTTTGAACTGTTATCAGCTTAAACCAAAATAAATGTCCATAAGAATAAAGGCGGTCCCACACTTCTCGCGAACAGGCCTGAACATTTGGCCGAACATTCCCCCGAATGTTCACAGAACATTCCGTCCCGTATGTTCCAGTATGTATTAAAAAGTTCGTTCAGCTCCCACACTTCTCGCGAATACTCTGAACATTCGGAGTTCGGCCGAATGTTCGGGCGTGTTCGCGAGAAGTGTGGGACCGCCTTAACCCTAGATTGAAATTTTGACTCCCCTTTGGGCAGAGCCCTATGGGAATTTCTTAGTAGTTATCTTCGTTGTGGAAAGAGTATATGTGCCAAATGTCTTGGTTGTAGGTAACCCCCTAGGACCAATTTTTCGTATTCCGTAAAGAATAACATTGGATTGGAACATTGACGCCCCGTGGGGTGGAGCTCTATGGCAATTTATTAAAATCCTTTCTTAGTGGTTACCTACGTTATGGAAAGAGTGTACGTGCCAAATTTCGTGGTTGTAGGTTTAGAGGTTTGTCCTGAGGGATGATCGGTTTTTCGTATTTATAGATATTGATAGAAAAAGGTAACAAAACTGTTGCTCTCTGTACATTGTCTCTACACAATTGTTGGAGTTCACTTAAATGATTTATTTCACTTACATGTCATTCGATAATTAAATACACTTTCTGCCGCTTATTAAATGGATTTATTGACCTCCCTTAATGGACTCACCGTTGTAAATACGTCAATGGTTTACCTCTGTACAAATGATTAAAGCGTACATTTCTCGTTGCGACCCATCTGCCGCACGAGGCTGCAGTCTGAACTCCCGGCCATACAACACGGACACGTGACCTTTTATCAGTGGATGGGGATTCGCAGTGAAACTCCCTGTCCTATGTTTTCGTCCACTCAAAAATAATTGGTTTCCGTAGAAATCTTACAACAACCAGAACGTTTATAATATTTTGATTCGATAATATTCTGTTCGAAAGGAAGTTAAACTTTAGAAATTTAATAAAAGCGATGTGCGGTTAGACACGATTTTAATTTTACTAGACCTCATACAGAGAAAATAAAAAACGGCGTGGGCTGGCATTTTTCATATTAAAATATTAGGCCTACTCATATCATCAATCTGTTGTTCGTTATTTTACATTGTGGAATGTTTTTATTAGTTCCGGTTTTGTTAAATTTGTTTACGTTTGAACTTATTTTACATTTGTTGATCTCAACCAATTTTTTTATTTCTTTATTTTAATAATTAAAGTCTACATTTGTACAAGGAGGAATTTAATTTCAGTGGAACAACATTTCTTGTGAGTCGTGAAATGTTAAATATTTACTATAAAAGTACCGGCGTCGATCATTTTCTTAATATATAATAGTGAAAGTCCTGGCGTTGTTCATCACAAGTTTCCCAGCTTCTCGGTAGGCTATGCTGGAAAGATGCAATTTGGTTCACTGATTCTTTTTATAGGTCTAAAATAGGAAAAGAGAAGGGTTCTGATCCCGAAGTGACCTATGGCTTCGCACCACGGATCGTCAAAGTTCCAATGTTATTCTTATGGGCTTTCAATTTATTTGTTCAGATGACAGCGTAAACAGATTTGATTTATTATAAAGTAGTCTCCACACACACAACTGTTGTATTCCCTTAGTAATAAACATGAAAATAAAAATATAATTTTAAAATAAATCCGTTCTTTTATTTCGTTGTTTGAAACACTGCGGGGATGTTGTACTCGATGTCACTAAGTCGCAGTCTCGTAGCCGTGGGGCGACTAACAGTCAGACAGTAATGATTCGGCGTTCCAGCTCCACCGCCCGGCCACCTCGCCAAACTGTTCTGTTTTATACAGTTTTAGTAGGTGCCGGAGGAGGTTTGAACAAACACTGCGGGGATGTTGCACTCGATGTCACAGAGTCGCAGTCTCGTAGCCGTGGGGCGACTAACAGTCAGATAGTAATGATTCGGCGTTCCAGCTCCACCGCCCGGCCACCTCGCCAAACTGTTCTGTTTTATACAGTTTTAGTAGGTGCCGGAGGAGGTTTGAACAAACACTGCGGGGATGTTGCACTCGATGTCACAGAGTCGCAGTCTCGTAGCCGTGGGGCGACTAACAGTCAGACAGTAATGATTCGGCGTTCCAGCTCCACCGCCCGGCCACCTCGCCAAACTGTTCTGTTTTATACAGTTTTAGTAGGTGCCGGAGGAGGTTTGAACTAAAACGATATTTTGGTTAAAATTTATAGTTTTCTTATTCAGGATATAAATTATTATTCTGTAGTTGAGAAGTGTTAACCACAAATACATTATATCCTTAGCCTTATACAGAGTGTCTCACGTAAGGTGTCTCAAATCGATTGCAGACGAACCAGTTGACCTAGAAGGATGAAATAAAATTATTTCCCACTAAATCGACCCCAAGGAATAACGTAAAAGTATTTTTAGTTTGTTAGAAAAAGGGGGGTTAAAAAAGGGTGAAAAAAAGTTCAGTCGGTGTCCAAAAACCGAGGGTCACTTTGTTCGAATCTCGTAATTTTCAAATATAAAAATACGTCGTGTTATACACCAATTTAAAGCTCTATAACAGACTAACATTTTGGTGAAAACAGAACTCACCAATTCCATTTTTTCGAAAAATACTGACATTTACGGAATATTCTGTATCTGCTAAACCACAAGACATCATTTTATTCTGGTTCAAATTTATTTCTCGTATTAATCTCAGCTTTACCCTGGTATGCTTCATGCTAGTGTTTAAAACATAGTAACAAATAACACAAAATTATTTTTCCTAATACAGTATTTATATGGCCAAAATTAAAAAAAGTCAAATAGTAACGTATATCAAAAGGTATATCACTTTAAAGGTCTTAGAAATCTTAACAACTTTCTAATTTACAACAACCTCTTATCTTTCTTTGTTTCTTAACAATCAACAAAAATCTTCATTTCTCCATATAAAATACATGTTAATTCTACATAACTCATTTATAAAAGAGGCCTCAGAGTATTTGGAAATGTTACGTAGAAACGACATGTATTTTATATGGGGTGGCGATTTTTGTTGATTGCTAAGAAACAAAGAGAGATACGAGGTTGATGTAATTTAGAAAGTTGTTAAGATTTCTAAGACCTTGAAGTGATTTACTTCATAATTTACGTTACTCTTAAATTTTTTTTAAATTTTGGGCATATAACCATTTTCAGTGTTTGGGCTTTAAACACTAGCATGTAGCACATCAGGGTAAAGCTGAGTTCAATACGCGTAAGATATTTGAATCAGGATAAAATTATGTCTTGTGGTTCAGAAAATACAGGGTATTCCGTAAATGTTAATATTTTTCGCAAAAATGGCCGCTATTATGAAATGGTTAGTGATATGAGAGTTCTGTTTCCACCCAAATTTTGTCTGTTTAAGGGCGTTAAAATGGTGTATAACATGACCTATGGTTACATTTGAAAATTCCGAGATTCGAACTAGTGACCCTCAGTTTTTGGTATACCTGTATTTTAAACAAGTTAAAACTATTTTTACGTTATTCCTTGGTGTTGATTTAGTGGGAAATAATTTTATTTCATCCTTCTAGGTCAAGTGGTTCGCCTGTAATCGGTTTGAGGGACCTTACGTGAGACATTCTGTATACACATTAATGGAGAACATAATATATTTATTTAGTTTAAAGCTTGAACTAGTCTAAACAAAAGTTATTTAATCTACCTAAATACTATAAAATTAAATGATTTAACTACCGCCAAGAGCACTTTGAATGTTTAACTGAATTTACCAACGACGGAAACTAATAAAACCTCTGTCTTAAGGATTTTTCATTTTCTTGTAAAATTACTGACTCAGATGTACTGCATGGTTGGTTCCGTTGGAAGTGCTACATTGAGTAATAATGAGATTCATAATAATTTCAACACTTGAAATTCGTCGTTTGGTTACTTTCGTATAAGGGTGTTCGTCAAGTAATAATGAGATTCATAATAATTTCAACACTTGAAATCCGTTGTATGGTTACTTTCGTATAATGATGTTCGTCAATAAAAGAAACTTGACTTGATTTGTATTATTCTTAATAATGTAAATCGTGTTTGTTGGTCTAAACATTTTTCCTATCTATCAGTTTGAAAAATTGTTCCTAGATGACACTGAGTCAAAAGGAGTTGAATACCAGCTAATTTACACTACTTGAAGTTTATCTTGATCCCGATTGACAATTACGTAACGATATTTAACTAACAGTTGCTGTGGTGTTTCAGAAGTAAGTAAACCAACGGTGTGAGGGTGGCCTGTTCTGCACACACTCTCAGCCCTCCTGCGCTCGTTAATTAACACTCAACGACCGCGATCCCGGGAGGGAACTTTCCCCCGTCATCTTGTTAGCTTTTTACTGGCGTTATTTAATCTCGTATAATAACATTTCTCAATTGCACACATCTCCGGAACGCTTGTTCCGTTACTTGTTACTTAAAATGATGCATTCTCTCCTACCAATGATGCAGTAAATCCTAGCAATTAAATTATCAAATAACCAGTTGAAATTTTACAAATTGATTAATCTAGCTATTACCCGCGGCTTCGCTCGCGACAAATTAAAAAACATTACAAATAATTAACCTGACCAGCACTATCAAATATTTGTTTAATTTTACCACATGACTTCTTTTGCCCTAACTGACAAACTACAGCTGGTAATTTTATAAATGATATCCTCCCATAAGACTTGCATTGGAACATGGGGTGGAGCCCTAAGGCTGGGTGTGGACATTATCAGGTCTATGTTAATGTGATATACAAGCTATGTTCATGCAACATTTTAGCTTAATCGGTCCAGTAGTTTATGCGTGATGGAATGTACATAGATTAAAGTTGGTTTATCAACATACATCCAAACTTTCACATTATTAATATTAGTAGGATATTATGTGCAACTTTGTTTCGATTGTCGTGAGCCTGGCGCCACGGCGCTGAGGTGCTGTATTGATAGATGGCGATCTCCGTCCACCGATAACTCATATTGGTCGATAAATTGCCGAAGTCTCGCACGTGCGGAACCTTTAATTTCACCTCATATCTCAGGTCATATTTCAGAAAATGTCAAATTTCTCGAACTCCATCTTTCTCTATAATAGAAAAACATTTACGCTATAACGGTTTTCGTTAAAGCCTTTTTTAGCTGGTACCCGCGATATGTTCTTAGTGGTTATCTTGTTAAAAATTTGGTTTCTTAGCGTTTAAAAAATGACGACCTACAATAGTGGAAGTGTCAGTTAAGTGTGCACACTATTATAAACATTCTTTACCACATTTCCATAAACAATATTGGGATTTTGGTTTGGAGCTACTTATTTAATTCACTAATAGCGAAATACATAATGGATAAGGATATTCTTTTTAGCAATTTTAACTTTTTCTTTATTAATTGACCCCGTGTTGCTCTGCAGCATCAGTCAATGTTGAAATTTGAAATTGACGTAGTTGATGAGTATTGTCAAATCAAGTTAAAATATTATTGCAGTTTATACATATTTTCCCATGGATTGTATTTATGTAAATTGTTCCACTCCACATCAAGTTAACAGTTAAAATATCACATCATTTAAAAATAATAAAAACATAATAACATAATTGTAAATTATATAAACTCTGTAAGGCAACTTACAAAGCAAAATTATTGTTATAGAAACAGCTTTGAAATAAAAATTTGTTTTAAAATTAAAGAAAATAACTTCAAATTTATAATATGTTTATTTGCAAAATAAAAAGTAATAACGTTTTGTTTATCGGCAATCCTTTCAAAAGTTTCGTGAAAAGAATGTGTAAGGTTTATAACTTTTAACTTAAAACATTAACCTGGGTGTTTATAAATAAAGACAACGTTCTATTTAACCTTTAAGTCATTAGTACTAATATTTTCTCAGCTAAAGTGCTGCAAAAGGTTTTAAATTAATGTATCAGCTGTTTTGTTTTATTACCAGTTTGTCTGCTTAAAACAGTTTTGCGGAGATGACATATGACCATCTTGATTTTTGTTAAGGAAAAGTATATAACATATTTTTTATATGTATAAACTTAGGTTAACACTAATATTCTCAGGCCTTCTTTGCCGCAACCAGAATAATAAACCACAACCAGATGAAGCCATATACCAAATTTCGTCAGTTTATGTCCATAAATAAACGAGATATAAAATTTGTCTTTTTCTCCATAATAATAACATTAGACAACGTACTGTGTTTAACACTTTCAATATCTCAGTAACCAATTGACGTAGTGAAATGATCAAAATACCAAATTGTTTTTTTTTTTCATGCTGAATTCAGTGGTAAAAATTCAAATTTGATTAAAAAAATTACATGTGGAAACCCTAAAAAAACATTTTTGGGGTACAAAACCCTCCTTCGGATGGTGCGATTCGTCTGGTTTTCGAATTCGTTCAAATAAATGGTACTTTACACATTTGTACCAAATTTCATTAAGATCGGACCTTTTTTACCAGAGTTATCGTGCTTACGAACACGCACACACACACACACACACACACACACACACACACACACACACACACACACACACACACACACACACACACATATATATATATATATATATATATACATATATACAAATTTGAACGACTGGTGTTTTGGCATCTGGGCACCTCAAAATGAAAAGTTATCATAAGTTATCATGGTCTGGGTATTAAATCTTACCATGAGACCTACGGTAATAGCTTCTTCCTATAGGGGAAATTCGGTAAAAAAGAACAAACCAACATATGCGGAAGATTTTTCTAGAAAATCTGTTGGTATATGCCACTTTCTGGGGAGAATTTGCCGATTAGAAACAGAGGCTCATTACGAAAAAATTAGGAATTCGATGATCATGCGTGAGTTTTTTGATAGCTCTAAATGTAAAATTCTAATGGGTCAGGTTTTCGAAGGACCCTAAGATTTTGGGTTAACACCAAAACCTCAAAAAATAAAACTTTCCCATCCAAACACAAATAGCTTGCCTATTTCTCTTATGCAGCAGCTTTTTCTCAATCCATCATCATTAAATAATAACTGGATTTGATGTATATTATTGAATGCATAAACGCCCATAAATAAAGCATATTTTCTCAATTTATTTTATACAAACATAACTGAACTGGATTACATGTAAATTGTGAAATACATAAACACCTGTAGAAAGGAGAAATACCCCGTAGCAGCAAACCTGCGTACTCAGCGAATGTCCAATGCATATATATGTTCTTAAAGCCACATAAAGCCACATACCAAGTTTCACCAATATACATTCATAAACAAACTTTTTATGACATTTTAATTATCCTCCATAAGAATAAAATGGCGGCTGATTATGCAGGTTTGCTGAAACAAGGAACACAAAAAATGGGTTTTCCTACAAATATTAATATAACTCAACTAGGTAAAGCTACATACTAAGTTTTATTAATTTATGATCTTAGTTAACGGAGATAACATTTTACTTATTCTCCATCAAAATACCATGGGGGATGAGTACGCAGGTTTGCTGCTGCGAAAACTATCGACAAAAAACAATTTTTTGTGCAAATATCAATACCCCACAGCGATATGAAGCAATATACCAAGTTTCGTCAAGATAAGTTAATAAACGAGTTCGCACGCAGCACGCTGACGTGAGGGAAGTGAATTTCCACATAAAAAACTATAAAAACTAAAAATCAGTTAAATAAATACAATTATTCCGATTTTTATTCAAATCTGAAAATATTGATTTTTTGCCTGTTCTGATACTCCTGGTTCTATTTACCTGCAATGCTGGGAATACAATTTTGCGCATTATAAGGTTAGGAGAAGGTCCAGTCAGGCTTTGAAGTAGGCGTGAGGTTGTTGGGGATGATAAAAGTACACCAAAAAATGATTAACAGGCTTTTCTAATGTAAAACCCCCATAAGACAACGTACTGTGTTTGGTCAGTACACATTTCCTTTAATAACTCGGTAAATATATATGCTAGAATGACGAGTGAGGGCTTAAAAGTTTCGCCACACTAATTCCCATCTTTTTACATTCGTTAATCATCAGGGGCTTTTCTGACCCTTTTTGGGCCCAAAAACTCGAAATTTGAAAGATTAATCCCCAAAAACGGGGTTTAGAGTTTTTCGATTGTTTTGCCCAACGAACTTGTCCAACTGATTATAGAAAGGAACGTCCCTACCAAATTTGAAGTAAATCGGACAAAAAATGCGACCGCTAGAGTGCCTGCACACTATATATATATATATATATATATATATATATATATATATATATAGCCTATATATATATATATAAAATTTTGAACGAACTCCCAAAACGTGTTCAGGGGGTCACGTTAGGAACTTCTATGGTGGTCCCGGGCTTAAGTTTCACCGTGCGGGTCATGCTAATAGTTCACTTTTCATAGGAAATTCACTAATAAGCGAGATATATAAAATTTATTATTCAACATACAATAACATTGGAAAACGTACTGTGTTTAGCACTTCCAATATCTCTGTAACCAGTTGACGTATAGAACAATGATCAAAACACCAAATTGTTTGTTTTTTTAAGCTGAATTCAATGATAAAAAGTAAAATTTGATATACTAAAATATTATATGTAAAAACTCAAAACACCCATTTTTTGGGTACAAAACCCCCCCAAATTTTTTGGGATCTGGGGACCTCAAAACGAAAAGTTATCATGGTCCCGAGCCTAGTCCACGCACCATGCGACCTATATATGGTGGTGGTATATTGTGTGCCATGCCGACTACGGTAATAGCTTCTTCCCTGTAGGGGAAATTCGCTAAAAGAAAGGAGTTGTATTTTTTGCTGCATTATTCTTTGGCAAACCGAATGAGCTTACTTAATGAACATATGATTTAAGTAATCATCTGATGTAAACAAACTTCCTCCGTAAGATTTACATGGGAACTTTAACTCCGCATAGCGCTGTATGGTGGCTGTTCGTTGAGAAACATAATTACAAATAAATTCATTTATAAAAACAAAATAAAGTCAGATTAAACATAAATTGCAGACCTCAAAAAGTAAGCATCAAAAGTGGGATTCAAACCCGTGACCACATTGAATTGATGATCTTGAATCATCTGACAAAATATCCACTGGGCTACTGGGCTAAATTCATTCGATAGAACAAACAATCGGTTTGATTACATTTTCCATTCTCGTAACAAACGATATTCGTGATACTGAACCTCCCGTGTAGGCGATAATGTGCTCACCTTGTTTTGTAACAGCTGATTTATATTCACCTCGTTTGAGCAAATTAGTACCGCCTACACTACTAAATAAATCAACTATTGTTTATTTAAATCAGCTGATACAAACATTTGGTATTAACCAAAGATAGTGTGCTTTCATTTAAACGGCTTTCCAAAACTATACACATTTAAATGGGCCAAAATACTCAAAATTACTCCTTCTCCGACGAATAGCGGCTAAACGGACGATTGGATCTTAAATGTGACGAAAAATCGTTAGTTGGAAATTAAATTTTCTACAACTTTTGTATTTAACATTTTTTGCCATCTCTTACCGTTTCCGTACAAAACGCGCTCAAAGTGGAAAAATTGAAAAAAGTGGAATTTTCCCCGCCCCAAAAATGCCTGAAAAACTCAAAAATGTTAACTTTGGCAATTTTTCTGGCAGTTATTCGTCAATAGATTTAGTTCAAGTATGATATTGAGGGGGTTAGATTACGGGAAGTGCCTCATAGTTTATGTCGGTGAATGAGTGAGTGAGTGACCGAACCTGTCTAGCTTTAAGTAGATAAGTAGATAAGTAGATAAGTAGATAAAGTTTAACTTACTCTGTAGGTGGATTTGAATTCAGATACTACGTTTCTGTTTAGGCGTTTTTCTTTTTAATAAATGTTTCTCTGAGCAAAGTTGATTATAAATTGTAAATATTGTGTATTTTCATGATATTAAATTACAAATAAATGTAAGAGGAATATATATTTACAACATAAAACGCCTATTTCAGTTTGTTTTTATTTAATACAATGTTTGATACGGTCAGCATATTCTACATATATAATGTTGTTTCATCAAATGGATTGGCCGTTTCTCAAATGCTGAACTCCCATGAGTGCTCAAATGTTTTGCTGTCTATTTGAAAGGCCATGAGAGCGATCCATGTTTTATTCAAGCTGATTTGTGATTCCTAACATCGAAAAGCAATAGATCCTAGCTGGAATCAATCCTGTAAAACGAATATTTCGATTGTTTATTTTCATCTGTTTACAAAAACAAAATTCAAAATCTTGGAAGTGTCAGTGTGCAGTGTTTTATCACATCACTTTGAACGAGATGTTCTATTATGAATAATATTTTAACATGGGGAAGTTCAAGCGAAATTGTATTGTGAACAAGACTGTATTCTTGTTATTAGAATATGAAACTATGATGAAACTTTTAATTGTAATATTTCTAATGAATTTCTCTAAGATATTTTATGAAAATCTATTATCGGGTAACATAATCTTTTCATGAACCTTCACTTCTCATACAAAAGTAATTCAGCTTAATTAATATGTACAATAACAATATATTATAGAACCCCATTATAAGCCATCTTCATTTTAAAGACTTTAGTACATTAACATATGCATCATGTACCTCTAATGATATAATTTGATATTAAATATAAAACAAATGTGGTTATTATTCACGTAGAATCGTAAACCTCTTGTAGAACACATTTATGACTTACACGATTTAAGTAGGCCTAATAAATAACCTGGTGCTAAATCAAACCTTATTAATCAAACCGTATAAAATCATCCAACATTGGAAATCTCATTATAATACAATTTGAAAGTATGTCGGATCCTGAAGCGTATAATTTTTCAGCAATACAAATCATGGAAAAATACTTCTAGCTATCGGTATAATCTGTATGAAATGCGTTAATTTGAAGTTGTGGTGATAGCGCCACCAGATTGATGAAATAAAGAGCACTCACAATGGTGCACGAGATGATTTTAGTTATTCTTTTCATGCGCTGAATATTTCTATTATGTGATATACTGAAGGGTTCGTTGTAAACGGAAGATAAATTTACCATATGCAGTTATACCATATCACGTTTATGGTAACGTTTACGCGTAAGGTAACATGTTATACCATAATGCGTTTCAAACGCAGATTTCCATAGGATGTATTTATAAAGGTAAGGTTATATTGTATGAAACATTGGATTTTGAACAAGAGAAAATTGTAACAAAATTACATCAGAACATTGTTGATATAAAATTATAAGATAAAGAATTATCCTAACGAACGGTTAAACGTGCAGTAAACTCTAAACTTATTAATGACAAATACTTGCTCAACTAAGGCAGCTTTTAAACAGCTATTTTCAGCTGCTGTTTTTTGTTTTGATTGTAGTTTTCAGGGCGTTATCGGAAATTCCATGTTTTTTAATGATTACCTTTAGTAAGGAAGGAGCAGACGCCTGTAAATCATAGCAGTCTACGCTTACAGTAAAGGTTAAAATCAGGGAACTGCTCTAGGGGCGTACATTAGCGATGTTTCAAACATCAATCTTTATTAGTTTTGCGTTTAGTGTAGTATAAACCCCTTCAAAATGATTTGTACACGTTAACTATAGTTTTTATATAACATTTTCCCAATACTGAATGGTTAATGACCGTATCATTGCTGTAAAGTGTGATCTCACAAAACTGTACAGATAGTTTCTCGTTGTTTGTTTACGACCCCAGAAAGCGCCCCGGCCACCTCTGCACCTTTGCTCGCGGTCGGTGGCGGTCGTAACAGCCATCTCGACATTTTGCGGATTGTCCACGCTTTCTGCAGGAAATGCGCTCTTGTCGCAGTTATTGCAGAAGTAGTGCAACCCCTGAAGAACGGGATCGTTTCGTCGTGCGAATCGGGCGCCAGCGAAGCCCGCCGCTGTGACGCCTCGCTGGAGACAGTTTTTGTGGGCCGATCACAAAAACATCGCGCGTGTTTTTGTCAGTTTATTTGTCTGGTCAGATTGAATTTTTTACTGTTCACTTCGTTTGGCTGGTTCACATTCAAAGTTGCGCATTCATGTTGTAAGTCAACGTAGGCCTACGCATCAGATTTCTATTTTTAATTACATTTGTTTTATCGGTAGACCAAAATGTTGTTTGGTTACAATTATTAGTTTATCTTTACCTGTTTTTTAATACAATGCTATGGATATCAATGGGAATACGTAGTTATAAAATATTAGAAAGCTAGCCATATTAAAAGATTGTTTGAAACGTGGTCTATTCTGCTGAGGAGTTTGGGATGTTTTGTACTGTACTGATATTAATAAGCTATGACGGTCATTTTACCCATTCAATAACCTTTGATAAGAATTTAATTTTGAGCAGAGAGTTTTGCATTTTAGCTCGAACCTATTACAGCCAAAAAATAAACTTTGCACAATTATTAATTCGGGGCGTTCTCTCATAATATGATATAGTTCATCCTTTTGTCACGTAGAACTGAATTGAAACCACGATTGATTGTTTTGGACAGACTTTCATAATTGTTTTAGGTAATCAATACCACTACAATGTTACGCGTTTATCATCAATGAGCTCTAAGCTGTGTTTGCACATTTAGAGTCATGCTTTAGAGACGTTGGGCGAAAACAAAATGGTTAAACCGTTAAATTAAATCAGCGCTAATCATCTTTGTGATTATCTGATGTGTTTGGTATACCAAGTAGATCCTGCTTTACAGTTTGCGGAATCGCCACATAAAAGGCATTGTTTTAGTTTGTTTAGTAACCCAGCACTGCGTTTCCAAAGTGGCCCAGATCTACGCCGTCCAATCCGCAAGCCCCGGGTCAACCGCGGGTCCGTCCCAGCTGCCGGTCACATTCAATCAAGCCCAATTACCCGGACACCCGGGGAGCCTCGGCGTCGCAGCTGGATTGTCGGCCCGTTATTCCCAGCTTCCTCCGTGTTAACGTTGGGACCGACCGGCTGTGTACCCGCCGAGCTGATTACACCTAATCAAACGCAAACTGTTCATTGACAAAACCCTGCTGTTGATTAATGTTCATGTCGAGAAACTATCTGGATTTGTATACTGCTTCCTCGTGTTTTAACAAGGTCTCATATTTTTCACTTAGTATAACTATAAGATGTGGCTAGAAGTAACCGGAGTGGTGAAGAAAGCGTTATAATGTATCGAATGTAGGCCTAGCCTAATTTGAGAGCGAAGTTCATGTTATGAAATATTAATTTAGGCTACGTAGCCATTCTAAGAGTATATGAAAATAGTTGTTCCCCAACAGCTTTGGTTGTTGACTTGATTTCAGTTTTGCTGTTAAATCTAATCACGGAGAAAGTGATCGAATTAAAATATTTAAAATGTGGTTTTACGTGATAATTTTATTTAGGAGAGGTTGTATGCAAAACTGATATTAATCCTCCAATTTTCCCACCTTTCGTTCAAGTTTGTGCTGACGGGGATCAGTCTGGCAGACGTTCCAAAAGTTCCTGGTACGGTTTGGCTTGATATATAGATGTTGTTATTTAATGTCCAAAAGATAGTTAAAATAAAATAAAATTTGTAAATAGTTCGTAAAGAGTAAGTGAGAGCTGTATGCCTATTACCCAACTTCAATGCTTACAGTGGTAAGGAAATCGAGTGAGGTGGCTTGTCTCTGACCAGAATAACTTAACAAAGCCTGTATTGTTCAGCCTCAAATTTTACAGATATAGTATTTGGAGGACTATGAATACGTTTGTCAGAGAAATCTGCTTATTTCTCTCAGAAGAATAACATTGGAAGTGAATTTAGTTGTGTATGATTCAACAAATAATCAACAGTTGAGTAACATGGCGAATAACTGAGTCGAATTCGCCCACAACAAAGGAAAATCAGAATATTTAGCAACTGTCTACTCGATAACGCAGCGGAAATGTAGGTATCGTAGTCCATTGGTCACTTCACACGTAAAACGATCAGATGAGACTGTGTAAATTCCATTTAATGGTTTCCAACCGTGTTCAGAACTAATACATCTTCCTGTTGTCAGTTGAGTGTCGTGCGTTGCCCCGCGAGCCGCCCAACGGTTCCGGAGCTCCCTAGGGTTGCGAGCCGACATTGATTTTTCGTATGAAAACTTATATCAGAATTTTGTACCTTTTTGTACCGCAAAATGAAAATTTTGTACCACTTACTTTAGAAGCTTACTTATGTATAAGTCGGACTGCAGGTCTAGCCTCAAAACACAAGTTTAGTCAAATTAAAAACTAATTATATCATAATTTTTAACTCTATTTGTACCTTTTTGTACCACCAAAAAACGTAGAGAAATGATCAAAACTCCAAAGTTTGTGTTTTTTAAAGCTGGATTCAAACACACACACACACGGCTCAGTAATAATTACCCCAGTCGCAGCAAAACTGCACACTCAGCGTATTTTCAATGTATGTCTTAATACCACATAAAGCGGCATACCAAGTTTCTAAAAAATATATTCACAAATAAGCGATATATAAAATTGTAATTCTTCTCCATAAAAATAACATTGGGGTTGAGTACGCAGATTTGCAGCAACAAGGAACAAAAACTATAGGTTTTCATGTCAATATCAATATTACTCAACTATATATGTGAAGCCACATACCAAGTTTCATCAATATGCATTCATAAATAAGCGTAATATACCATTTTGATTATTCTTCATAACATGGGGGATGAGTATGCTGGTATGCTGCAACAAGGAACACAACAAAATGGGTTTTTATGCAATATAAGTCAATAAGGTGAAGTTAATACCAAGTTTTATTAATTTATGTTCATAATTAAGGGAGACATTACATTTTTCTTACACTCCATAAGAATAACATGGGGCTGAGTACGCAGGTTTGTTGCTACGCCACAACAGATGCAGCCGTATACCAAGTTTCGTTAGTATATGTTCATAAATAAGCGAGATATTTTTTTCTTACTCCCCATAAGAATAGCATTGGACAACGTCCTGTGTTTAGCACTTTCAATATCTCTGTAACCAATTGACGTAGCGAAATGATCAAAACTCCAAATTATGTGTTTTTTAAAGCTGGATCCAATGGTGAAAACTAAATTTTGAATTTTTAAAATTATAACACAAAGTTACACAAAGTTAAATATAATACCAGTCGTAGGTAATAAGTAAGGAATTATGTAAAGACGTTGATGCATGCACGCTGATTGTCTCTGTCGCAGACTAGCTGTCCCGCCGTTCCTCTGTGTTCCGCTGTTCCGCTGTGTTCCGCCGTTCCTCTGTTCCGCTGTTCCGCTTCCGCTCCGCTGCAACTGTAATCCAATAAGCCAATTACTGCTAGTTCCTAGAACGTGTTAATTGAATAGTTATAATTATTTTGCTCGGATTATTTTGAAGTTTTATCGCCTGTTTACGCATTGAATATGACTCATTTTAGCCAACAAACTGGACGCATATTCAACAATCAGTATGTTTAAAACTTCGAATTGATTTAATCTCCATCCACACCTAACTCCTGATTATAACCAAATTTCGCAACGTTGTCGCTCCGTCGTTTCAGAATAAATAAATTATATCCTAACATTATAATGAATATTTACTTTGATTTATATTATTGTACTATTTGTAACTAAACAGATTAGAGAATCAGAGGATAAAACATAGTTTTAATCAACTTAAAACTTGTACATATTTCAAGAATAATGCATTGCTAAACAAAAGTAAATATTATTACAGATGATTAAAAATAACAACAGATGAATTCCAATTTTAAATATAGTACATTATTCCCCACTATCCCACGCGAAGTCTTGAAGGTAACTCGGAGGCTGCCTGTTTCTTTGAGGCCTTCTTACAGAAACATCAACATCAGACTCTTCAGGCGAGTCGTTAGGTTGAGGTTGAGTTTCGTTAAACTCACTTGCGACTGTATCTTGTATTAGATTTCCTGTTTGAATATCTTGAAGGTGTGATTCAGCAGCAGGAGCCAGATTGCAAATATTTACAGAAGTTTCTCGACCGTCTGGTAAGCGGACATAGGCATATCCTGGGTTTGTATGAATAAGTTCTACTTGGCGTACCAATGGATCGTATTTGCTCGATCTCTCGAAGTTCTTTAACAATACAGGCCCTGGAGCTGTTAACCATGTAGGCATTGACCACCCGATACCAGATTTCCTATTATGTTTAAACATTCTCTCATGTGGTGTGCAATTAGTAGTTGTGCAAAGTAAAGACCTAATGGAATGTAATGCTTCTTGAATAGCCGTTTCCCATCCTAGTTACGGGCAGGTTCTGAGACTTTAAGGCAAGAGTTATGGTTTTCCAAATGATACCATTATAACTCTCACACTGTCCATTTACTTGGGGGTTGTACGCAGTAGTATGACTTGTTGCAATTCCATGTGAATGCAAGAAATATGTTATATCTTTCGAGAGAAATGACGTGCCACAATCGGAATGGATATAAGATGGTATTCCAAAAATAGCAAATAGCTGTTTTAAACTTTGAATTACTACTGATGATGTAATTTTAGGACATTGGAAGGCAAACAGAAAGCAAGAAAACTCGTCAACAACAGTAAGGAAGTAACGGTTTCGAGTTGATGTCAATGGACCTTTAAAGTCATGTTTAAACGCTCAAAAGGAGCGGTTGCTTTAATTAACGTACCTTCAAATTTGCAAAATTCAGGCTTAAGTTGAGCACAAACAGAACAAGCGGCCGACATCTTCCGTATTTCTTCCAAAGTACATACAGTGTTCTTGGATCGAACCCAATGATACATTCTCGTAACCCAAGGGTGGCAGAGAGAGCGGTGAACTTCTTCTAGATTGAAAGTTCCTCCTAACGCTGAGGTTACTCGAGAGAGGGCATCTGGAACTACATTTTATTTTCCTGGTCGGTATACGATATCGTATTTAAAACATGAAAGTTCTAAACGCCATCTCTGAATTTGTTCATTTTTAATTTTTCCTCTGACTCTATTGTCAAACATAACCATTCCCGGTTATTAAAGGGAATGGTCTGCCTATCAAATAATCCCTCAATTTTTTAAGAGATTCTACAATAGCTTGGGCTTCTTTCTCTGTACTTGGATGCAGTTGTTGAGATTTTGACAATGTGCGGGAGAAAAAGGCAACAGGTCTACCATTATATGAAAGAGATGCTGCAATAGTTTTCTCTGAAGCATCTGTTTCTACCGTGAATGGAACACCTTCTTCGATGAGCATTTTTAGAGCCAAAGAAATATCTATTTTGAGATCATCAAACGTTTTAACTGATTCGTCTGACAAGGGGAATTGTTAACTCTCAACTAACGGGCGTATTTTCTCAGAGAAACGAGGAATAAAGTTGGAATAGTGTGCAAACATACCCATAGCTCGACGAAGGGCTTCAGCATTCTCTGGGACTGGGAGATCCATCAATGGTTTAAGACGTTTAGGATCAGGCTGAATCTTGTGGTCGGATATGACATAACCTAGGAGACGAATAGATTGAGTAAAAAATACACATTTGTTCCTATTCAGTGTTAAGTTGTATTTCTTGGCAGCTGTCATAAAGTTTTCTAAATTGCATATCATGAGCTTCTTGAGTTTCTCCGCAAACAGTAATGTCGTACAGATATGCGAAAGTATTATCCTGTTTAATTATGAAGTCCATTACACGCTGAAATACAGCAACACCGTTCGTTACTCCAAAAGGTACTCGAATTACTGGATAAAGTCCTCAACATGCTTCGAAAGCAGTAAATTGCTTGTCTTCTTCAGCAATCGGGAGTTGATAGTAGGCACTTGAAGATCTATTGTGCTGAAGAATTTGTATCTAGAGACCTCGTTTACTATTTTATCGATTCTAGGTAACGGGTTTGCATCCAGCATAGTGAAACGATTAATAGTTTGAGAATAATCAACTACCATGCGCTTCTTATGATTTTCGTTCTTCTTTACTAACACCTGTGCTCTCCAAGGTGAGACACTAGTTTCAATAACTCCCTCAGATAGCAGTTTCTGAAAATCTGCTTCAATGAATTTTTCATCCTCAAGACTATGCCGACGATATTTTATGGATATGGGTGCACAGTTGAGTGACAATTAAGTTACTGAATAATCTAACAGGTTGAATACAGGCTGAGGCTAAACTACAAATCTTAAGTGATTTCTTGTTACCACCAAACAATACTTCTAGGCTTTCGCAGTTTTCAAAACATCATGACCTATTATGATATCTGTGCATAATTGATCAAGAACAAGGAGTTTAAAATTACTATGAACATTTCACAAAATTTTTATATTAACTCTACAAAAGGATTTTATGTGGGATTGAAAAGAAGCAGATGCCATTGAAACATTTACATCAATAGGAAATTCTCTCAAGTTACATACCTGAATAATATTTTTACTTATGAAACTCTCAGAACTCCCAGTATCCACTGAAGCATTCATTTCCTCTCCATTCAGCTGTACTTTGATTAAAGACTTTACTAGAGAGGACGGAACAGCAGCGTTGAGACTATTGAGAAAAAGGTTGTTAGACAGAGAAGTACCGGTAGTCTTGTTATTCGCTCTTGGATTTGATTGGATGTTGCTTCTGCACACCTTGGAAAAATGTCCAGTTTTCCACATTTGTGACATACAACGTTCTTTGCTGGACACAATTCTCGGCGATGTCTGTTTGCCCTCACAAAATAACATTTTTTAGTTTGGACTACAGAAAGGGTCCCTTCAATTTTGTTTACTTCATTTTCAGGATTCTCTGTTTTGTCTTTGTTTGTACCGAGAACAAGATTTACAGGATGAATTGCAGGATTTATAAACGATTCAGCATGTTTCTGAGCCATTTCAAGACTACGTGCTTGATTTAACGCATCTTCAAGTCAAAGTGTTTCATTCTCCAATTGTCTTTGACGAATCTCGCTTGACAGTATTCCACCAATAAACGCATCCCGAATATAGTCATTCCGATTCTGTTCAACATTGACTTGTTTGAAATTGCAATCTTTGCTTAGTTTAAATAAAGCTTGAGTGTACTCATCAACAGTTTCGTTAGACTTCTGTTGTCTGGTAGCAAGTTTATGTCTCGCAAATACCTCGTTTGTAGGTTTAATAAATAGAGATATTAAAGTACTTAAAGCATCTTTATAAGTTTTGCATAATGATATACATTTATAGATTCTTGGAGACACGTAATTTATCAGGAGTTTAAGTTTACCTTCATCTGTATTTTTGAAACTCATAATATCGATGGATTTGAATTTATTTTTTGATTTATTTGGACTTAACCTATCGCTTCTAGTGTTTAAAACTACACACTAAACGCTAGAAGCAATAGGTAAAGTCCAAATAAATCAAAAAATAAATTTACCTTCATCTGCGTTTGTCCATTTTAAAGTTTCTATTTCAGCAACAAAATTCTCAAATGTAGCAATCCAGTGTAGCCACAGTTGGGAACTTGCAGTATCATTAGGATCAGCATAAAATTTTGTTGGTTTCAGTAAGTTTTCCATTACACAGTACACTATTAAAACATGAACTCAGAAGAATGTTAAGTTGATTAAATTTTACTATTTGTAGTTAAACAGATTAGAGACTCAGAGTATAAAACATAGTTTTAATAAACTTAAAACTTGTACATTTTCAAGAATAATGCACTGCTAAACAAAAGTAAATATTATTACAAATGATTAAAAATAACAACAGGTGAATTCCAATTTTAAATTTAATACAATTATATTTCACTGAAAAGTGCAAATTGCGAAATGATTTTTTCATCTGGAAATAACCAGTATTCAGCACAATATTTTCTAAACTTGAAATGTTGTCGAGTTTATGTTTTTGTAGAATGCGTTTTATTTATTTCAATTGCTTGTGACATTAAAGGTCACACATAAATTTATGACTTGTGGCTATTTAAAGGAGGTTTTTATGTACTGACAGACATTGTTAAACATCGGGAGGTGGCACTCGAATGAATGCTATATTAAGGTAACAGGCGTACACCCCCCACTGACGAAGAACATGCCGTGTTTCTGCGCGACTAGGCTACCACACCGGCAGTCCTCACCTTCTACAGTGACGTCGCGACGCCGCGACGACGTGGCGACAGCTGCGACACCGTCTTTCGTTCCGGGGTTTCACGCTCTCTGCAACCAGAACTCAGCAGTTCCGTCCGGTCGCGACATTCGCTCCGTCACTTTGTCCCCAGCGATGCTCTGGAACCGACATCGGCGGAAGTCCTAACCTCAGATAAATTCAGAGACGTTGAAGACCGTTGTAATAACAGTGTTCTTAAGATTGGAAAATAAGCGTTTGCTATATCCTTTAGGAAGCATCGGCTATATTGTTTCAAGACTAAAAGTTACGTTAAAAAATGTATTTCTGGAAAGGACTGTAGGTTTTATCAGGAAAATGTAAATAACAATCGATGTGCACCCCCAAAATATTAACGTTCAGGATAAGCGAAACAAGACGTTTGTTTTCATCGAACAAGACGAGTTGCAGCACGAATTCTAGCTAATCTTCCTCAGGTTGAATTTTCAAAGCTATTGATTGTATTTTCCTGCAAACGAATTAATATCTAATTTTTGTTTCAGATGTGTGTCAAGTGCGTGGCCAACCGACATTGCTTATTGGATAATACGTAAGTAGTCTTTTAAACGATAGTATTAGCAAAAGTTTATCCTTATGGTGTAACATACCATCCTTATGGTATCCTTATGGTATACCCTTATGGCTTAGGTAACTTTTATTAATACAATGACATGTATCGGCTATGAACTGTGTATCTTTAAATGTGAATTTAGCAAAATAGTAATCAAAAATTGTTACTCTTAACAGTTTACAAGTATATAAGTAATATTGACAAGTAAAAGCAGATGATACATGGCAAGTACATGTAAAGGACACACAATTGCTTGAAGAACTAATATGAAAGTTTCTTCGCCTCGTACTAGTAGGGAGTTAAAATTACCAAGAAATAGATTTGAAATTGTACACAACTATTTAAGCCCCGTTTCCATTACTACACAAATTGTTCCAGGACTTGTGCCGGGATGTGTGCCGGCACATGTGTTCGAAGTTTGTTAGTGAATTTCCTATGGAAAGTGAACTATTAGCACGGTGAAACTTAAGCCCGGGACCACCATAGAAGTCCCTAACGTGACCCCCTGAACACGTTTTGGGGTTCGTAAAAATTTTATATATCTATATGTATATATATATGTGTGTGTGTGTGTGTGTGTGTGTGTGTGTGTGTGTGTGTGTGTGTGTGTGTGTGTGTGTGTGTGTGTGTGTGTGTGTGTGTGTGTGTGTGTGTGTGTGTGTGTGTGTGTGTGTGTGTGTGTGTGTGTGTGTGTTTTTGCACTCTAGCGGTCGCATTTTTGTCCGATTTACTTCAAAAATCTACGGCAAAACAATCGGAAAACTCTAAACCCCTTTTTTGGGGTTTAATCTTTCAAATTTTGAGTTTTTGGGCCCAAGAAGTGTCATAAAAGCCCCGGATGTAAAATTAATCCATGTAAAAAGATGGGCATTAGTGAGGCGAAATTTTTAAGGTCCCTCCCGTCATTCTAGCATAACTATTTACCAAGTTATAGAAGAACATGTGTATTGACCAAACACAGCACATAGTCTTACGGGGGTTTACATTAGAAAAGCCTTATTCATTTGTTGCTGTACTTTTATCATCTCCAGCAACCTCACGCCTACTTTCAAAACTACTGGATCTTCTCCTAACCTTATAATGCGCAAAATTGTATTCCCAGCATTGCAGGTAAATTAAACCAGGAGCATCAGAACAGCCAAAAAATCAATGTTTTCAGATTTCAATAAAAATTTGAATAAATGTATGTTTTACACTGATTTTGAGTTTTAAAAGTTTTTGATGTGCAAATTCACTTCCCTCACGTCAGCGTGCTGCGTGCGAACTCGTTTAAATGGAAACGGTCTAGAACACATCTCGGCACAAGTACCGGGGAGAAAAATGTGCCAGTCGACCGTGGAACACAACATGTGCCGACACTGTGGGATATGTGCTAGGATTTGTGCCACGGAAAATGGAAACAGGCTGCAACTTGTCCCCGGGACACTCGCATGCGCAGGAGCCGGGAGCCGACCAGCGGTCAGTCTACACTGCTACACTCGCTGTCTGTCAAATTCTTGTACGAATTCATGAACGGGTTGTAGCCTCCTTCTGAACGCCTTTTGGCTAAAAAAACTTCTTATCCACCATATTGGTAGTTTTCGCCTTTTCCCCTTATTTTATAGTATGCCCTTGCCATTATCACAAAAGCAGAAGCTGCTGAGTCGTCCATAATCGTTCTTAACTGAAAAATAACTGAACAAACATGCGAAAACACTATTCCACTGGAATAATGCCCACTTCCACTGTTCACTGGTGACTGTGGTCTGAAGAAAGAACTACAGGGGCTGTGTCCCGAGACATGTGCCCGGGACATGTCGGGGACTGTTTCCATTTTAACTAACATCAAGCACATGTGCTAGCACACATCCCGGGAAATGTGCTTGTGACATGCCATAATGGAAACGTACCTTTAGTAGTTGTGGATAGTCATTCGTGTATCCGGTGTGACTTCTAACCTTAAATAAAACAATGATTTACAACGGTTGTTAGAATATAGGAAATCCTAGAGTCTTGACTGTTGGCGGATCGCTCGATGTTGCGTGATCCTCGCCCCCCTCTCGACCCCCCTCACCGCTGCTCTTGGCAACAAGTCTACTTAACTCAATACAAACTAAGCAACAAAGTAGTGAGCAGTGCAAGCCGGTCATGCTACGTTCTGACTGCTTGTGACTGCTTTTATCAGTTAATAACGAGGAAATGTTAGGTTGTCAACATCCGTGCAAACTTAGTAACTTGTAACAATTACTGTATATACTAAGCTATTAGGATTTTGTTTTTAGGTTATATGTTTTGAAGTATCAAAAATATTTATTGCAAATATAGATTACATCGCGCGAATGACAACACTTTGGTTTCAAAACTTTATTCACACTTTAATACATTATATTGTTAAATAATCCCCTGTCAAGTTGGTTAGCCCCCTCTCCCCAACAGTTTTCCCACATTTCTGACCTAGTGGGTTGTGTATACGGAGGTAGCATGTGCAATACGTCGTATCTGCTGTAAGCCTACTCCCGTTTTGGGAATCCTTTGGTACTCCGCTTCATCAGGCTTCACCGTTCAAATGTACATTTTGTACAAACACAAAGGAACCTCAACATATTTAACTTATCTATCTAAATAACTATACAGCCCGATATGTAACTCGCGTATACGAATTCTAGACCACTTTTAGATAAGGTAGAAACGTGAAATTTAGCATGCACGTAAGTTGTTACTCGAAACCCCCGGAAAAATTGTCAAAAGTTATATATTTGAAATTTAAAACCTCTGAGGTTTTAGAGATTAACAAAACTCTGAGGTTTTAAATCCTAACAAAATAATTATAATAGCTGTAAAGAAATATCTAATTAACTGTCAATGTAACTCTCACATGGTAGAGTATAAACAAATGATAGGACCAGTAAATAAAAATGCCATCTAGAGTGGCTATATCCCAAATAAATCAAAATAGTATACTATTTAAAAAATACTTGGAGGGACATTGAGTTATAATAACAAAACTGAAGCTACCTCAAGTAGGGGTCTTGGGGCAGAGCCCTCGGCGAGCGAAGCGAGTCTTCTAATATATATACAGCCGGATGTGTAACTGACTCACCCAGAGATACAAATTCTAAGCCACTTCTAGACGAGCTAGGGTTATGAAACTTGGCATGCATATAGCTTCTGCCTTGAAACCTCCGGGAAAAGTGCTAAAAGCTACAATTTTCAATTTTAACCTCCTCAAAAATATAAAAATGGCGGAAATTTTGGATTTTCAAAAATAGTACTTTTTTATTTGGGCTCTAGTGGCCGAACGGATGGTCCTATCGAAAAACTTACACCACCACGACACACGGATTTTAGACGATCTACAACTTTGGTTCTATGACTTTTTTGTCGTATCTCGTCTCCTTCACCCTTAGGTAGCGCTAGATTTTTCAAATTTCAGCATATTTTCGAGATTTTGTAGCGGTTTTTAATTTGTAGTCACGTTAATATACTTGGTGGAGGCATACTATTGGGCAACCAGAGGTTTGTAATTTCGGCAATTTTTCAAGATTTCTTCGCAGTTTTTAGTTTTCTGCCGCGCCAATATAGTACCTGGAGACGACTTAATATTTGTCACACAGTGTTTGTTAACCAGACGTAGTATGTAGCTGCATTCATACACCCTGTTTAGACCACATAATCCTCTCAAAAAAATCAAAATCTTTTAATTTGTTGGTGTTTTTTGGTAATTCTTTCATGTTAGGTTTTTACCAAGGGTAAAATATTTTACCAAGGGGCATTTGTGTTGCCATCCCCAAACTTGATAACTTATTTACGTCTTTAAGTTACCTGATTGTTTATTGTTTTTCTTTCAAATAGTCGTCGGTTTTCTTTCTCACAGTTAAATATTGCTTGTATTTGTATAATTAATTTTTAATGGGCATGTGTAAATATTTTGCCGTAAGTATTTTAAAATAACTAAACTACAGGAAATATAATTTTACAGTAAAGGTACTGTATCCTTTTACTTGTAACCGAACAAACTGTAGTTTTGCCATAAGGCTGCTAAGGTAGTAAAAAGTAAATGACAAAAGTACTTATCCATTTCAGATTTATTTGAGACTACGTTTTTCCAGTCTTTTATCAGTCGGTGAGACCACAGCACAGGTAAACGAACCTGTAAACGTCGTTTGGATTTTTTATATTTTATAGTCTATGCTAGTTCTGATTGAGCTGCAGCTGCAATAATGGTGAACGCTTCACCAACCGTTCCGCTACGACTCCACGACTACTAACGATCTGGGGATGAAATAATCACCGTGGCTTCAGAATTACTACCAGACAGTGTGAGGTGATCAATATGACCGTTCCGGGCTTAGTGGCTGTTATGTTGAAGTTCGTATGGTGATTTACATGGATTAGGGCAACCTATACTCATATTCAAATTTTAAGGAGATTAAAAATGCTCTTGGACACTGCAATGATTTACTTTTATGTAAACATTTTCATAAATTTTGTAACCATCAAGAATATGTAAATAATTAATATTAATATTTTGCATGTGTGCCCTGTTTAATAATTTAGTATGTTAAAATACCTGTTTGCTTCCATGGGTTACATTTTCCCAGTTAATGTATTAATTCATTAAATATCATAATTATGTATTGTTTTCATTTTATTTCACCCCTCAGAATATTTCACTTTAGTTATTAATCATTTAATTCCATGAATAGATATTTTATCATAATTCACAATAGCCTACTTAACATTTAATTAATGTAAGACCCATTCTGTACAATTATTACAGTTCACATTTTAATAATAAGTATTTAAAATTCAAAATTGATCTCATATTTTAACCAGAAGTGAACAAGTGATATAAAATATGTCTTTCCTCCATAAAAAGTAACTATGGGCCCAAGATTAGTGTTTTTTGTTAAATTCTGTGAACCCTGTAACAATCAACAAAGGACACTTACTTTTTGATCAGGTAAAAGACATGGCCTGTGATAGATGCTGTGGTACTGTCAAAATGTTATTTAAAATTTCCTTTATAAACTGTAATTAGACACCAAAGTATAATATTTTATAGTCATCGGAGCCCAGATCAGTTTCTCTCCCTTTGTTTTGCCACCTCAAGCTACATTTAACAATATCTGGGTGAAGAAATGTTAATGCTGAATTGGTGAGACTAATCCATATAGTTAGGCCTATAACTACAAACTTCAAGACCTCCTCAAGAAAATTACACCAAGAATTATAAAATTATTTAAATATAAGGTAAACTCTAACTTTTAAATAGGCTAGTACTTTTACAGCTAATGAAATCTAGCAAACATTACATTTTGAGAAGAATATCAGAAACTTGAAAATATAGCCTAGAGAACTTCTGTCTACTGGCTACCATCTTGAATCTTATAGCAGTAAAATACTACCAACAGTGACTTTTATTAAATTATTAGAGATCACTAATTGGACATTATCGATATAAAAATTGACTCTCATTGGCTTTTACATTAATTCTAGTTAATTTTATGATATTTTATTCATTCAATTATTCATTCGGCACGCAACCATACCCTGAGACAGAACCCCTTGTGCATACCAATCGAGCTGAGCCACCATTATTGTAATCAAATCATTTATTGTCAATTAAGGTAATTTTTAAAAAGTCCTCTATGATTGTAACACCTGTTTGTTAGCCCCTTTCATTTCATTGAGTAATAAGAAACACATGTACATTCTTTCAATAAAATATTATATCTAACCATTGTAAACTATAAGCAATTAAATTGTAACATAAGTATAACGCAAATTCAGCTGAATAAGTCGAGGCAGAGCGTACATAAGCAAAGTAGTTTTCTTATCCACATGCAGTATAAAAGAGTAAATAACAAAGTTTAAAATCTTTTTATATACGTTTTTTTTTATTTCAACATAGAAAAATAGAGCATATGTAACATTTAGCATAAAATATATAATTTCCTACAGTGCAATTAGTCCGTTAGGAAAAACTCTGCCTTAGGCTGATATTACTTTGTTTTGTTATCAAATCAATTTTAATTTTTGATTATGTATCTTTTGGAGATGAAATACTGTCTTTTGTAGCTTATAAAATGTTATAATTGAATAAAACATCGAAATTTGATCATTCTAGTTACGCAGTTTATTTCTATTCAACATTTTCAGATTCAACGTAATATTTGTAAACTGCTTTAAAAAAATGCTCACTTTATCGTTCCAGCCAATTTAACCAAAACAAAATAAATTAGCAGATATCGATTTTTTTCATGGTTGGTTTTTCCAAGCGCTTTAATCTGTAGTTATCAAGTAACCACTGTTATTTAAAGCGACATGTAAATGTAATCAAATGTAGCTTAGAGCATAGTTAATCTGTTCTACAAATAGGCTACGGTTGAGGCGAACAGCAGCTTGATTTTTCACACGGTCCTGTTGTTTTTTAAGGTAAACTGTGACTGTTGTGTCCAACTGTGTTGGTTCAACTGACAAAGCTAATAAACAAAACAGATTTGACAAAATTGTTCGAATTTAATATTCGGAGTAATAGATTAATGGAAGTAAATTATCAAAGGCAACATTTTGGAAACATATTTATTTATCAGCATTTGTAATAAAAGTCAGCTTTTTCTTAAAGGCTATAGAAAATACTTCAGTCAGCAAAATTTTTTAATTGACCATATCAGTTTATCCCCGTGTTCAAATTTTCATTAATTTTATTAAACATTTATACATACTTTATCCTTTAGAGTTCGTTAAACTAAGTGGCTTCTCAACTGATGAACCAAGAATCTTTTTAATCCACCCGAACAGCCTGACATAAAAGGTACTGTGTGGGCGGAGGCGGGCGATAAAGAAAGTAAATGAAGCGTTTACGTGTTTGGACCACACTTGGAGATTTAACACAGCTCAGTGAATACAACACCTGCACTCTGGGCGAACTTTTGTGCGCCCAAAGTATATTTACACCTCTACAAGTTAAACTATTATCGACTGACGTTAAAACGACTTAAAAATTGTTTAAAACGACATTAAAAAAACTGATGAAGCCCAGATCATCGCAATTTGAATATGTTTATCAAATTTCTAGGTTGAAGAAACAACCTAAAACGTACAGGTTGTGCGTTATTATTTTAAGAAATAAATTAAAATATTGTCCGTTTCAAACGGACGGATATGTTTAAAAGTCGTATATGGTATTGTTCGTAGCTACAGTGCAAAATGAAAAAGGAAAATGGGACTAAGCGAAATTCTCCGTGGGCGAAAGAGCGAATGAGCGAGTCTGTGAGGAGAACGAGCGAGGGGAGGTTGGTTGTTGCTGAGAGTTCGCCTGACTTGAAGAGAATGGTGAATAGCAAAGTGAATTCGCTTGATTGGACGGAAATGGAAAGGTGAGTTTTCGCAGACGGTCCTTAGTTAAAACATAATAGCCAACGCACAGACAATGTCGGTTGTTCAATAACACTTTATGTTTAAACCGTTTTTAAATCTGATTAAAAATTAGTTTGGGATTTTAAAATTGGTTTACACAAACGAAAAATATTCCTTCGATATAGACCAATTCTAGAAAAGAGGTGGGAATCAGATAATTGCGGAAAACCTCGCCAGACATTTAATTTCCTGCTCGCGGTGAAAACCAGAAAAACTCGCCACCGGTAAGTGTCGCGGTGAGAGTTGTGGCGGTTGCGGTTTTTCTCAACTCGGATTGTCGCGGACGTGCGACCGTGGGGAAAGTGGTTGACGTCGGCGTCGGCGTCGCGGCGGCTAGGCGGTGGAAGCGTGCCAGTCACTGGCGGCGGCGACGTACACAAACTGATTATCAACTGCCATTATAGCACCTCTGTTCCCCCAATGAGCTCACGTTGGACTTTCACCTGTACAACCGTAACAACCGTCTCTAATGTTGCCCGTACGCGCCAATTATTTACACCTCGTAATTGTTCGGTCACTTTTTTATGCTTTGCGCATCTTGACATTGCAATTGTATTTTGGAGATGAAAATAATATAGGTACGATATAATAGTTTGATGTAATATAATAACCATACATATAAAAATATGTTAAAGCGAATGTTTTAATAAATTCTTCCGTTAAATCTGAACAGATTTGAACAGTAGGGAGCATAAACGTAGCTAATGCTTTTTCACAGGATCCACATTCTTAGCGAATTTCCCCTATAGGGCGTAGGTCTCATGGTAAGACTTAAGCCCGAGACCACGATAACTTTTTGTTTTGAGGTCCATATGAGAAAAACACTTTTAGTTCAAATTTATATTTATGTATATACACATCTATATTAAGTGACATTCATGACTTTAAGTTCGAAAACCAGAAAAATCTGACTATGGGAAGGGTTCACGGGGGTTTTAAATTTTCCAATAATCAGTTTTTTGCATTTTTCACCCTACAAATTTTAAAACACTTATTTTTGGTTTTGACCATGTTATAGAGCTTAAAAAACAAATAATATAGTATTTTAAATTATTAACCTAGGTTAAGTGGTTGCGGATAAAATTCAAAAAACCTGTTAATAAAATCTACCATTTTAATCATATGGGGAAAAGTTGCTGGCTTTTCCTCAGTAGTTAGTTTTAATGTAAACTTCATATTTGCTTTTACCAATCAGTTCAGCTCCACAAAACAATCATTTTGGTGTTTAAATTGTGATTCTACGTCCAAACGTTGCAGAGATATTCAAAGTGCTAAACACAGTACGTTGTCCAATGTTATCCTTATGGAGAATAAATACAATTTGATATCTCGATTATTTATGAATGTATATTAATGAAACTTGGTATCTGGCTTCACGTAGTATTGGTGTATTGATATTTGCACAACAAATTGATTTATTTGTTGATTATCCCCGTAGCAGCAAACCTGCATACTCAGCCTTAATTTTATTATTATGGAGAATAAGTAAAGTTTTATATCTCCCTTAATATGAACATAAATTAATAAAACTTAGTATGTAGCTTCACATGGTTGAGTTTTATTGATAATTGCACTAAAACATATTTCTTATCTTTTTTGCAGCAAACCTGCGTACTCAGCCCTAATATTATTCTTATGGAGAATAAATAAAATGCTATAGATCACTTATTTATGTAAGTATTTTTATGAAACGTGGTAAGTGGCTTTATGTGGTAGTGAAAAACATATGCATTCATTGGAAATTTTCTGAGTACGCAGGTTTGCTGCGACGGGGATATTTTAAACTACACTGCGTTTCGGGACCTCCCGAAACGTAGTGTAGTTTTAAACACTAGAATCGATAGGTAAAGTTAAAATAAATCAATAATAAATTCAAACCCATCGCTATTATGAGTTTCGAAAATACTGTTATACTGTTGTTACAAGTTAATTAAGGAAAAGTTAAAAAAGGATGTTAAGAAGGTAATTATGGACTTGGCGGTGATATAAATGTGGCATGACTATGTACTCGGAGATGTGGATGTCAGCGCGCATTAACCTGCTGAGACATTAGTCATCGCCGAGTGGCGCGGCCAGTGTCATTAACATATCCGGTCCAACTGGGTCATATCTGCCCGGTAACGGTTGATTTGTGTTAATGTGGAGCATCGTTTGCTCTTGGATTGGTTTATTTTGGGACCAGTGATGTTGCAACCGCTTTCAACTTTCTGTAGCAAACGGGCTGATAGTGCTACCATCCTACGCATGTGTAATCGATAGTGCTACTTATTCGATATTTTATTAGTGTTTTAGTAAGTTATATTGTATAGGAAATCGTAAAAGATGGTTTGACATGGATTGGGTTATATGGTGTAACTGAAATTGCATTAACATTTTATTCCCTTAGATTAAATGTATTAACTGTTGTCGCTTAGTAATTAAGAGGGGGCACCAGTACCAGTTACGAAACCTTTAGCGTTTCTACCTGCTTCCCTCATATAAGGCCAATGCTAACTTTCAAAGCCCGTTCCTCCTCTACGGATTATTCCATATCGTTGATTTACGGCTCATTTTAAAGAGAGAAAAAAATACCTAGGGATTTCAGTCAGCAAAATTTCAACATCTCAAATGATAATCGAGAAAAAATCATAAATATTCAATATTTACGTCATTTTTTGTGAACTATTTGTAATATCGAATATCGAATTTTGCTCACTGACATCGTTAGCTATACTTTAGATCTGTAAATGATTGATTTCAGATAAATCCGTTGAGGAGAGACGGACTTTGAAACATCGGTCTTATGGGAGAAGCGGAGAAGCAGGTGGGCGCAGTAGCAGACACTTGAGAGGCGTCCTACGTTGTACATCTGAGAGAAAATGTGAAACCGAAGTATTCGCGGGCGTTAGACGTTAGATTTCGCCCCAGCATTCTTCATATTTTTATAAATATTCCTTCACATTTTTATTTTTTAAATCGGACACGGACAGCACCAGTCATCCCTAAGGGGAGTCTCCTCAATTTATCTAGCTTCAGGGCTCAGCGCTGGGCAATCGCAGGTGCATCCGCTCTCTATCCCGGACGACGTCTTGGGCTTATCAGACAAGGACCTTCCTTCCAAGGAGCCCTCCTGTCCATCTAGTTTCCTAAATCCGTGGGAGGTTCCTCCACATGGTCCGTTTGCTCTCCAACCTGTAAAGTTTCAAGGGATTAATTATACTTATGCACAGTCTAACAAGTCAGGTAAATGTTAATGCTAATTACATTATAACCGGAGACAGAATTATTTTTGCTGCGACGTATTAGTTTGAGTTGAGAAAGAAATTAAAATGTTCGAAGGACACTGTTTATGTTTCAGTGTAATAACTGATCCTAATAGCAAAAAAAACAAAAACGGTTTCAAGCATGGTAAATTTGTTTCGCAAACGTCGACAATATTACAAATTAATCATAATTAACGTGATATTGAGAGCTACTCAAAGCTCTCTACAATCTTCCATGGAGTATTCGACCCATAACGTAATTCATTATGCCAAACTAATTCGCCTGAGTAACCTTACGTTTACGTTTGAATCTCTCAATACCACTCTCATCACTACCAAGCACCTCATCCCGCCTCGCCACCTGTACAACTGCCTCATATTACGTGCCGCTGCTGCCAATGGTGGGCGCCGCGCCGTTAAACCTATTGGCCGACCTATATAGCCACTGTGCCGGCTGATCGCGTTGCGTGGGAACAGCCGCAATAAAATATAAATCCCGTCATTGGAACGGCCCGTTTGTGTCTCGTTTGTAGCGGGCTGCGCTTTACGTCTACGCTTCACAACTATACGCCGTAACTGGCGTATTACCATTACCGCGTAACCTGGCGTATGTCTTATTTATCTGTGCAGCAGTAAAATGTTGCACCGTTCGCGTTAATGTGGAAAACCCTATTTATTATACACGATGTTTTAATTGATTTGTTCTTACGAAAGAAATTGTCTTATGGTATCAGTTATAACTACAGTAATGTTTATTGTACACTTAACAATTTACAGAGAATATTTCAGGCAACCATTTGGACATATTTGGCCAGTTGTAAAATGGTGCTGCAATTCATTAATCATATCATAGATTAAGCATACTCCTTAACAGTATGCTTAATCTATGATTATATACACAAAAGACATGAGATAACTGTCATACATAAAGTTCATAAATAGCATATTTATAGAACGTGTTCATCAATTATGATGTTAAACACTACGTATTGTTTGAATGGACGTACCGCAACGACATTGTATAATACATAAAACAACTATTTTGTATAGTGTGTATATATGTAAAAAGAGAATATACAAAACAAATCTGCCTTCTCTAAAATTGAGAGGTATGAAATATTTGTTTATATTTTTTAACATGGTAATTTTTTGTTTCAGGAAGGATATCGTGAGGAGCAAAGCTATGGCGGACTTACGACGCAGAGCATAAAGGTAAAAAATTTACTCAACCAATATAACATAGAAAAATGCATTAGTCACGTGAAAATTAGATTAAATTTTACAGTTTAAAATGAAATGTCACTGATGCACAGTTCTTTACTAGCTAAAATTAACATTTAATTCATTGTAAGAATTCGAAATCCTTAATCATAATTCAAATATTCCCTCCGGGCAGAACTACTACTGTACTCAAAAGAGATACACTTTTATTTATTTATTTTTCTACCTCTAAACACAGTGGTTTTATAAGCCTACCTTATTTATTCTATTAAACGTTGGGTTTATACAAAAATTAAAGTTTAGTTAAAAAAGTTTAAAAATAATTTATCTTGGATATAAAGCTAGAGACAGGTTCGTAGCGGTAAGAAGGGCAAGGTCACAGAGCTCCGTTGGGAGTCCCAACTCCATTAAGGGTTTAGATGAGGTGCAATGCTCTGTATTACTCGGCTGCCGTACCTGCCCTGTAGTATCGCTCTTTATAATTATTAACTGAGAGATAGTATAAACCACTCATGAATAAAACCTATCTACTATTTAAATGAGTCCAAAGCTTTTCAGCGTATAGGGATAAGGGACTGGTTTCGAGTCAACCCTGTCCATTTGCCTGTGTTGAAACGTAAATTTTATAATTGCATTCCTCCCGCGTAACATCTGATATGACTTGTTTAAATTATTGTCAGACCATCTATTCTCCCTTAATATGCATACGATGGCAGATCAATGTTGATTTAATTATTTATTAAATTTCATAACAATTTAGAAATTAGTTTTTGAATAGACTAAATGAGAACCTGAAAACTATTTGATTTATCCAAACTTTATTAATAGAAGCTTTTTACTTTCCGACATAATATAAAGGATTAAAACCGGATATTACTATCAGAACCCGTTCTTACTATAATAAGGGCGACCTTGATTTCCAACCGCCCCCACCGCAATCGCTACAAAATCGGTGATTTGTCTTGTCCCGAGAAATATCTATTGACTCATTCAAAGAGTTGTTTAAAAATATTGTGAACTGTATGTAAATATATTACAGTTTGATAAAGATTTCATTATTGGTGAACCTGTGATCCCGTTCACAGCAAATGAAGCACATTCAGTTCTGTAGTTAAACTGTCGCTATCAAATTCTGAGCGTACCACTGGGCCATGGTATTTCCCAGTTTGGTTATCTAGTTGATAGAATCAAAGTGAACAGTTTATGTTTCAGGCCGTTTATTTATCTTGTAATGAGCGCGGAGTTGGTATTTGCCGACGCTTCAGAGCGACGCGCGACGCTGGAGCAGACCCAATTATCCGGCCAAGTGACAATCGATGGTCGGCTACAATGGGCTCAATAGGCGCGGCGCTGTTTGAGCACCGAGCGCCAAATTAAAACTTTGGTCGAAAATCGAAAAGTTATAAATGACGCCTAACTAGAACGATATTGCAGAGAGCGGAGACAGATTGCGTTTTAAACTACTAACTGAGAGCCTCATAGCATTTTTTGATTAATGTAGCCTATTTTAATAGTACAATTATTGGTATTTAGAAAGGTTAAAATTTTAATTTTGTCTCACATCTACATGTTACTTAGTATACATTTGACTCAAACTAAAAAATAATATAGTTTGGTTTAAATTATTTGTATGAATTACTTGAAAACGAGAAAAGTTACCGTATCTATAGTTTAAGTGTAGAAAACACATTACGGGCTTTCAGATTATTCAGAAAATAATTAATATCAATATTTTAGCAGGCCTATGCTTTCAGAATGTAGTGCAGTATTCCATGATACTAATTAATTTCTATACAGTATTAAATATTTAAAATCGAATACGTCCAAGGTGCAATCGTCGGTAAATTTTACATTTTGGTTTTCCATTTATATTTTAACCATACTAGTAGTCTACTTATAACAATTTGCAAACTCTGAAAATGAAAATTCCCCCAGACAAAGTTAAGGGAGACACCCTAAAAATATTAACCCGTTAATAGTACCAGAAGTAGTAGTATTGGGTTACGATATATAAACCTTTAACAACGTTTTTCATTTTCGATAAAAAATTGTACTACGTATTTTTTAATTGTCTGGTGTTTTCTTACAACTAATTAAGCTTACGGGTTCATCGACTTCATTAGCAATAAAATCAACCGGATGATATCGCCTCGTCGTAAAGCTAGGGAAGATGATTGTTAATAACAGTTACAAAAGAGAAAATCGTCTCGCTTTCCTTCTATTTAGACAAAAACTTAAAATGGAATGTTTTGATTTTTGTAGGTGAACCGGTTACTGTACATCTCCGTAATCGCTCTGTTTTGAGGTTAGTAAATCATAAATATAGGCAGGTTGTGACCCAGACGGTAGGCAAACACACATAACGGATAGCGAAGAGACACAAGCCGCGCGAACGATATGTCAAGAAGTGAGCAGCAGACGGCAAACAATGATCGTGATAGCCCAGACGGTAGACAAACACGCTCCGCCCGGGGTCTCGCCTTTGTAGGATTATCTCTGTCGAATCTCCTCTGTGGTGGTGTACCGCCGCCTTATTGGGCTGTTAGAGGGGTCTAACGTTGTTGACTGAAGTATGATGCGTGTCATTAAACGAAGGAGGTTGACGTGTGTTCACTCAATGCATAAATTCAGTGCTGAAGAATGTTGAGCCGCCCAATGAGAAACAATGTGGATAATAATAACCATGGTAAAAGCAAGACATGCCGCGAGAAAATAAATGTCGTTAACTAAATTAATGGTATTAATAATCACTATTAATAAATCAATTGCCAGTTAAGTTATTTTCTTGTCCATATAATAATTTTGGGTCACTTTTAATGTTACCAAAAAAAGTCTGTCGTATAGTTCTTGAAGTTCTTCTCTGAATTATGAAATAGTTATATGAAACTGATATACATACCTTGTTCTTATTCTTGATCTGAATTGCATAATAGTTTTCATAGTTTGTTCAAGACCTGTTGAAAACGGAATGTGTGGATGGGGCAATATTGTCTGAACGCAAGACGTTTGAGATCCTTCTGTTTTAGGATTATCTCCTTGACCTTGGGCTAAGAAGCTACAAGGTCAAGGACACGGCAAAGACACGCCAAAAAATACCTCCTGGTGCAAGATCCCGCTAATCCGGTTCCAGGTGAAAGTGGCTCCTCAACTACTGGATTCATTATTGATGGTTTTAAACACGGACGTTAGGTTTTGAAAAATTAATTCCGGGTTTTTTTTTATGATAAATCTATTCTATGAACATTTGGAAATTTTTTCATACCGCCGCCGTTTCTTTGGCGTTTTTATCTAATTTTCTAATATCTTTGTTCAAAAAATATTTTTAACGAGTGAAGGAGTAGGTAAAGTAACATAGAAGTCATGTTACTCTGTCCTGGCTTGTTTTTGGACTATTGCATGAGAATGAACACTTTATTAAAAAATTTGTTGGAGTGTAACGGCTAATCCCAAGTGGGAAGGGGATCGACATCTTATTAGTATTTTGTTAGTGAACAGGGGATTTATTAACTTTAAATTGAGTTCTTAAATCGAGAGGACTATACATTTTTCTTTAACAGCGGACAGTTAAATTGACAGTTGGGCTGTAGCCAATAGCATGGTTGTACGCTGTCACTGTTGCCATTTTGCCATAGAAAAATATCAGTCGAATATTATTTCGATCAGCTGGTGCGGAGTTTTGGCAATGCAACACTACTATTGGCTGATCTAGGTTGATAGCCCGGCAAACCACGCCCTCAACTGGCAATTTATTTGTCCGCTATTATAGTTTATAAAGCCGCATCGGGTTAATTGATTTTGATAAAACTAGTTTAAAAGCCAATACTCAGCTTGTATCTACTCAAGCAACTATGTCATACAAACAAATTTCCCGATACACACTTTATGATTTTAATGATAACAATATATATAGAAGTTGGTGGCCCCTTTTCTTCTATATTTTGCACGTCCAATGGGATTCGGCCCTGTGAGTGGACGAAACAAAAAATCAATTAGTGAGCCGGTACAGTACTGATAAAATTTACTTCCATGACTAAGATTTAATCCGACAACAGGACCGCTGCCATGGTTCGCAGGCCGTCACCTTGACCACTGCGACTGCGACTCGCCTAAATTCACAATGGTTTGAGGGTCGGTCAAGACATCCAAATTCACCAACCCCGAAGCAGGTAGAATATCTAGGTCGGCAAAAGATCCAAATTCACCAATTTCGGGAATCCGCTTGCTGCCGAATACATAATTAAACTCATTGGTGAAATAGGTTAAGAAATGCATATTTTGTTTATAGGTCTCATTCCTTGCAGTTATTTTAATGAATTTCGTAACTTAGATAGAGTGAAAGAAACTTGGCTGTTTAAAGTGCATTACTAAAAAAAGGTGCCATCAAAATACGATAAAAAATAATTTAACAGAATGTTTGGTGCACCAGTTAGTCGTTATAGGTATATAATAATATTACGTTGGCATAAGTTTACTCTTTTAAATGAACCAAAATTTACGGCTAAAAAAACAACAGAAATGCGGATTAAAGGTGAGACTTATATTTTAAAACCAGAAAATTAAATTAGACAGGAAGGGAAGAAGAATTGTTGAATTGGTGCTAATGAATGCGGGAAATAGACAAACACGAGGCCCAGGGGTCAGAAACCCGACCAGGAAAATTCGGTGAATTTGGATGTCTTGACGGCCTGGTTTTTCTACCTGTCTTGGGGTTGGTGAATTTGGATGTTTTGCCTGACTCTTCTACCATTGGTGAATTTGGATACAGCCAAATTTCGTATTCGTCTGACTTCTAAAGACGAATAAACGGGCCAGTGACTCGAGGTCATAAATTAAACCGTAGTAAAGTCATAAGTGATATAAATTACCCGATTGTAATCGGTAGTAGTCTGAAGTGATTTACCTGACCCACCCACACCCACTCGGCACTCCTCCCCGCCCATATCCCGGCACCCCGGTACTCGGATGACGGAGGGCCAGCGACAGTGACGCCGGCGCCGCGTGAGAAGCCGTGCTCTGTGTTCCCACAAGACCGGTGACCGCTTTATTGCCACCAAACAAGGGCCAGGACCTTGACCAGTCCGGGGCTCGCCGTGCATCCCGAGGCGCCGAGCAAGGAAAAACTACCTTGTCTGAGGGAACTACTGATAAACGGGGGTAAAACAGCTCATTCCTGCCGCCCAGTCATAATCGTAACTTTCGCTAATACCTGTCTCATAGACGTTTGGTCAATATCTAATGTTACATTTTGAACGAATTGCTAAAGTAAGATTTTAGTCTTTACGGAAATTCACTTTTGAAGCACTAAATATACTTCTAAAAAGAAGTTATTTACACTTTACTTTTCGATATTAAAGTCAAATTGAAGTTTGTTTTTCCTGATTTAAGATATTTAAGATATTAATGGAATGAATTACAAACCCCACCTCAAGTAAAATTTACACTGGTATGAATAAAGCAAATATCCCGTCGCAGCAAACCTGCGTAATCAGCGAATTTCTGATGCATAATATATGTCAATACCACTTAAAGCAGCATAAACAGTTTTATTAAAATATATTCACAAATAAGCGATATGTACAATTTTAACTATTCTCCATAAGAATAACATGGGGGCTGAGTAAGCAGGTATGCTGCAACAAGGAATACAAAGTAAGGGTTTTCATGTAAATATAATTATAAATCAACTAGGTGAAGCCACATACATCAAGTTTCACCAGTACACATTCATAAATTAGCGATATATATAATTTTGAATATTCTCCATAAGAATAACATGGGGGATGGTAAGCAGGTTTGCTGCAATAAGGAACACAAAATAATGTTTTTTTATGCAAATATCAATAGAGCTTATCTAAGTGAAGTCATTCACCAAGTTTCAATCATATACATTCATAAATAAATGATATATAACATTTTAACTAACCTACATAAGAAAATTAGGTAATTAGGTACATGGGGGCCGAGTACTTAGGTTTGCTGCTACGGGAACCATAGGCGAAAATTTTTGTTATGCAAACAACAATAAACCACATCCAGATGAAGCCATAAACCAAGTTTTGTCAGTTTATGTTTATAAATAAGTGAGACATACAATTTTTCTTTTTCTCCATAAGAATAACATTAGACAACGTACTGTGTTTAGCACTTTCAGTATCTCACTAACCAATTGACGTAGAGCAATGATCAAAATACCACTTTTTTTAAGCTGAATTCAATTGTAAAAATTTAAATTAGATTAAAATAAAAATTACATGTGAAGACCCCCCTTCGGATGGTGCGATTTGTCTGGTTTTCGAACTCGTTCAAATAAATGGTACATTACACATTTGTGCCAAATTTCATTAAGATCAGACCTTTTTTACGAGAGTTATCGTGCTTACGGACACACACAGTGTGTGTGTGTGTGTGTGTGTGTGTGTGTGTGTGTGTGTGTGTGTGTGTGTGTGTGCGTGCGTAAGCGCGATAACTCTCGTAAAAAAGGTCTGATCTTAATGAAATTAAGATCATGGTCATCATGGTCTCGGGCTTAAGTCTTACCATGCCATCTACGGTAATAGCTTCTTCCCTATAGGGGAAATTCGCCAAAAGGCATAAAAAAGAAAATACTGTACTGAATATCGTTTCTGCACTATTTATTAATATTTTTTAATACTAGGCTACACAGTTTAATTGGTTTTATCACAACATCCAACATGGCATACATTAAGGGGTTCAGGTGAAACATTTTAGTTATAAACTTTTGTGCGTTTTGAAATCACCACAAGCCCAACACTTGTATATTCCTGCACTTTCATCCGTGCACGCTCCACCATAGGCTGACTGGATACATAAAACGGAGATTATAGTCAGGAGTTAGCCCTTCATTTTGCAAGGAGGAGGAATGCAATTATAATGATTCAAAACGCACTTTTATAACTAGCAAAACAATAGCATTTGAAAAACAAATGTTATAAAATGATTTTCTCGGAACCATTTTTACTTTCTCCCCCTATACATAGTATATTTTCGTAAACATTTTCGAATTTGAGTTGTTAGTGGAAATATTCGTTTTGGTGCTCCCTGAACCCAAAAAAGTGGTTTTTACGTGATGTCTGTCTGTGTGTGTGTATGTCCGTGTGTGTGTGTGTGTGTGTGTGTGTGTGTGTGTGTGTGTGTGTGTGTGTGTGTGTGTGTGTGTGTGTGTGTGTGTGGATGTTTACACACAGAGCTAGAGCCCTAACCTATGGGCCGATTTTTATGAAATTTGGTATGTAGGTAATAATCCACGATATCTCCAGGTGTTTTTTTTTAATTTTTTTGGATTTTTGATTTTTAAGGGTAATTATCCCCCAAAAACCGCCAAAAAACATGAAAAATCCAAATTTCTCAAAAACGGCTCTAACGATTTTGATTAAACTTTCGTGGTTTGTAGAACTTTAGGTTTGCAACAAAATGACACCACCCGCATTTCTTGAAAAATTTGGGTTCAGAAATTACAGGACTTAAAACATCCAAAATTCAATTTTTTGGATTTTTTATAAAAAATCATAAATGTTAAAAAAGATTACTATTCACCATTAAAAAGAGCTAATAAACTAAATAAATTAGTATTTTAAATTACTATTCTACGATTGCTAGTTACGGAGAAAATTGAAATTTTCATTTAGCGGTAAACACAGTACGTTGTCCAATGTTATTCTTATGGGAAATACAAATATAACTATTTCTCTCTTATTTACTGATCAATTTCATTAAAATTTGATATGCAGGTCAAGTTAGCATTGACCAACAGATGATGTTCGAAATGTGTTGCTATTTAACCCTGGGGGGGCAAGGGGGCATTTCCCCTTTCAAAACCACTGTGTGTAGCAACGGACTCTATAGTGCCTCCCAAAAAGGGATTTGGGTGGATATTTCTGAAAACAACTATTTTAGACAATTTTCTGGACATTTATCTATACTTCATATTCTATATTTAGTAAATAACAAATATATTTGTCATTAAAGTTTGGCTAAAAGGGAGAAAGTATGTGTCAGTTTCCTGATACCGTTTATTATTCTTTCACGTGAGTTAGGTAGTAAATTAAAATACAGTCCTTTGAAAGTTTGTCATTTTGGACAGATACTGTCTACATTACACCGTGAATATTATACCCCATAAACAATATTTCACTTTGCTGACCACAGGTGTGCAGTAGCGCAGTAGCGCGATATGCTTGTACTACCGTGCGAGGCGCTCCATTCCTCCACGTGGTCGCCGGCGAGTGTGCGCGGGCGGCTAGCAGCACACGATGAATACAGCTAATTAGAGCGCCGGCCGCGCCGCGCTATACTCAAGCCTCGGGCACCCTGCCTCTGGGTCAACGATCTCCACCTCCATTCCGACCCTGATTGTTGTTGTTTGTGTAACAACTTGACCTTACCGTTGTCCGTGTGTAGCGTGTTTTACAATGCGCAACGCTACTTCCGTTATGTTCGTTCGTTTCATCAAATTGGTAAGGAGATATATTAGTGCTGTACACTAATTTACACCTTGCAGCTAATAAATAAAATATAATCTTGGTAGTTATTGCAATCCAACAGTCTTCTTTATACATTAGAAGACTACATTTATCATACACATACACATACATTTATCATTTTGTAAGCGAAATTTTTAAGTCAAAATTGTGGGAGTTTGGCAAATCGCAGGATGATGGGAGACGGCTCAAATTGAAGGTCCAGATCCCAGAAACTCGGGAAAAATATTTCTAAAAAGTTACCAGCAAACGAGAAATACGTAAAACATCCCCCATAAGAAAAGCATGGGGATTTAAAAACGTTTGCATTTGTTTACATTAAAACATATGATTATGTGTGTACTTGTAGTACAAACTGACATGTGTTCTTACTTGGAGCAAGGTTAGGGACTATCGCCCCTTCAAGCAACTAGTAGTTTACTATTCAACTAATTACTTGTATTACTTTTATTGGTGTAGTAACTGTTCGTTTACTACTTTTTCCATCGTTGAAATAACATGATCGATCGACGCATGTTGAAATAATGGATGCGCTTTATATTATTTACCGCCAAAGTCCTTATCCCGCGTCTTGTTAGCATCAGCCGTTTGGTCTCTGTTGCAATTTTATAAGAACACGAATAGTGTAGGCCTATATCCAAACAATTGAAATGAAAGCCTACAAAATGGAGATAGAATACAGTGAGTATCATCCTCATCCATCCTTGATCCATAGTTCGAACGCTTTGAATGTTTATTAATTTGAAGTGCTTTTTGAAATTTGCATGACAATAATTAATTAATATCTGGTATTACAGTTATGCAAATTATTGGTACCTGTCAGGTTAATATTAAAAGTAAACATTTGGTCTGTTGTAAATACAGTAGCACCCCCTTTAACCTAAATAAATGGGGCGGAACGATTTTGGATAACCCAATTATTCGGATATGTAAAAAGTCTATACGTAAAGAGTAATTTGGTATAGAAGTTTGTCCGATTTTTAATGCTTAACATATTTATTTGATTACTGTGTATTATACAATCTACTAACAATGAACGAATAACAAAATGTATCACTTAAACTAATTAATGGTATTCAAATAAATTCATTTACAATAAATGCGAACAGTCTTATCTCTTCATTTCATGATTATTTATGTCGCACTAAATGATACATTATATTTCCTGCCGAATTGATTATCGGTTTTAGCGAATCCCTATAGGGAAGAAGCTATTACCGTAGGTGGCATGGTAAGACTTAAGCCCGAAACCATGATAAATTTTCATGTTGAGGCCCCCAGATTCCAAAAAACACCAATCGTCCAAATTTTGTATATATATATATAAATTTTCTCGTAAAAAAGTCTGATCTTAATGAAATTACCATTTATTTGAATGAGTTCGAAAACCAGACGAATCGCACCATCCGAAGGGGTTTTGTACCCCAAAAATGGTTTTTTTAGGGTCTTCATATGTAATTTTTATTTTAATCCAATTTTAATTTTTACCATTGAATTCAGCTTTAAAATAACAAACAATTTGGTATTTGATCATTGCTCTACGTCAATTGGTTACTGAGATATTGAAAGTGCTAAACACAGTAGGTTGTCTAATGTTATTTTTATGGAGAAAAAGAAAAATTTATATCTTATTTATGAACATAATCTGACGAAACTTGGTATATGGCTTTATCTGGTTGTGGTTTATTGTTATTTGCACAAAAAATTTTCGCTTATGGTTCCTGTAGCAGCAAACCAAGGTACTCAGTCCCCATGTTATTCTTAAGGAGGTTAATTAAAATGTTATATTTCGCTTATTTTTGAATGTATATGGATGAAAATTGGTGTGTGACTTCCCTTAGATAAGCTCTATTGATATTTTCATAAAAACCCGTTATTTTTTGTTCCTTGTTGCAGCTTACCATCCCCGATGTCATTTTTATAGAGAATAATCAAAATGGTATATGTCGCTAATTTATGAATTTATACTGATGAAACTTGGTATGTGTTTTCACCTAGTTGAGTTATAATTATATTTACATGAAAACCCATATTTTTTGTTCCTTGTTTGCATACATGCTTACTCAGCCCCCATGTTATTCTTATGGAGAATAATCAAAATGTTATATATCACTTATTTTTATGAATGAATAGTGATGAAACTTGGTATGTGGCTTCGTCTAGTTTAATTGTATTTATATTTGCATAAACACCAATTGTTTGTGTTCCTTGTTTCAGCAAACCTATGTACTCATCCCCAATGTTATTCTTAAGAAGAAGAATTAAAATTTTATGTATCACTTATTGTATATATCGCTTATTTGTGAATATATTTTAATGAAACTTTGTATGCGGCTGTATGTGGTGTTAAGACATATATTATGCATTGGAAATTCGCTGAGCACGCAGGTTTGCTGCGACGGGGTATTTAATTACGTTTTTGGTTTACTCGGTTTTCGGTTTTACTGTATTTCACTCTTAACTTCACAGGACCATTAATTTTTGTTGCTAATCTGTTGTATTAACTCCGAAACACCTTTCAAGTAAATTCAATTGAATCAAGTTCAGTGGAAATAGTCCAGTAATACATCAGGGTCATAAATCTGCGGTGCCTCGGGAAGGCAGGTGCGACTGGCCTGAGGCAGCAATGAAGGCCGCCACTGATTTACGGCTGGGGGGGGGGGGGGGCAGTGTGATGGGCTTCCTCATCCTCGCCACTACTTTCTTTGTGGCTTGTGGCGGAGATTAAACAATTAAAACTTAGATAAACTTGTATGTACTGGGAAACTGGGAGTGTTCTGGGATTTGTATTTACCTGGACAAGTTTGGGATTATGGTCAGGAATTATTGTGAGAAGCTATTAAAGTGTTTCTTGAAAATGGTATAAATTAAAATGCGTTAGCATAAACCTTAATTTTTTAAAGGTGGAATTAACGATACCTACCCACACAGCAATGTATAAAATTATTTGTTACTTTACCTGCCTTACTTGAAATATTACCTAAAATTCTTTTATCTTAACTCAATGTTTAAATTCAAATCTTACCTTGAACCCTAGAAGTTCAAGCTATCTTATATCTTAAACATCCTGGACATCTTATATCTTAATAAAATTTATTCAAAGATTCTTCTGTCCTCGTTGTTTTAACTTGTGGGCACATGCATACATTCATACTTATCAACTGAAGTTTTTAAAGCTTCACAGGTTACGTAATTTAGTCGGACATAACAAAGTTATAAAAACTATACATGGAGTTCCCATTCGTTTTTCATATAAATTCGCTTTCACGTGAAGCGTAGATTCTCAAGAACACTGGGATGAAAAAATGTTTATAAGCTACTAGGAATTTAAAATATACAGCACCTGTGCCTCTACAAAATAATTTATTCCGCTGAGCTGTAAAATTTACTCTGCATAATATGCCTATTCGTTTTAGTATTTACTTTCAATAGTATTTTTTTATGATTTGGTTTCTTCTTTTTTGCTTATCTTCCTCCAGTGGAACTTTTACTGTTTTGATAGGAACCGGTCCAAACCCTGGTCGTTGTTCTGCAGTATAGTTATGTAATTTTAAAATTAAAATCATAAAATCAGTAATATAACATGTTTATTTGGAAACAAGGTTTTTATTTTAAAGGGTATACTTAGTCCCAAATGGTGCTGACCTAACCGTTTGCGGGGCGAAAGTCCTAGTCCCCAAATAAAAATGTTATATTACCGACTTGATGTTTTAAATTTACATAACCAACCAAAATGAATGCCTTAAAGAAAAGTATAGTTATTTTACCATATGCTCTGTTCGCACACTAAAAAACTGAATTTTGTATAACATTCAGAATCGCAGTAGGCTAGTAATAACTCTATCGTAGGTTCGAAACTTCAAAAACAATTTAGAGTTTGCGTTAGATCGGTATAAATTGCTTTAGAGCTACTTAATATAAATGAGTGTTGTACTTGTTACTGAAGAAGGTCTTGACAGCCGCCAGATTTACAACACGGACCGTCGCCAGCATTGTCCTCGGACCTCGGACCTCGGACCACCTCGCCGCCAGGGACCGCAAGCTGGTCACGTGCCCATTGTCTCCCTTTCGACACTGTTATTTATTGAGATTTGTTATCGGACCTGATTCGTTCGTGCTATTTGTTTGAATTTAATTGTTCTATATTCGCCCAACCCCACTGACAGGGGCATTCAGCATTTACAGCTTGAGTTTCCCGTGTTAAAAATAAATATCACGACGTTTTTGTTATTTTAGGTTTACGTTTTCCTTTCACCTGAAGACGGGATCAGATTGCAAATCCCGAAACGTCGTGAAAATTGTTTTTATTTAATCAGTGATGGAGAATGTCCGCAGTAGTTTCATAGGTAACATAAAATCACAATCAGAAATGAATATTAAACAAAGAAAAATAAATAAATCTGTAATATAAAAATAGTTTGATAGGTTGACACATTTTGTCTGGAGCAGGTATGTGTTTTTACTGATACAGAGCTACGGTATGACAAATGGCAGAACCAGTAGTGTAACTTTATAACCCTCGGACGTCGTGCATCATCGTGCTACTAATTATGATCTTGACTGAGTCATCGGTCGCCTCTATTAGCTGTGCTATATAAGGTAGCTCGCGTATAATACGCTCATCATTCACTCCAAACTCGCTTAAGTGGTTTGATGTTTCAATTAGGGTCCTACATAGAAATACGGCGGTTTTTAGTAACCAAATTTGTTATATGTGTTATGTGTATAGTAATCCCCATCGTTCTCATTTCAAGGAAGGTAATTTGACCGTCAACAAGTTTTTTATGACTAAAGTCTCTGATAAATAATTATATTATGAAAAAATAAGGCGATTTTTTGTGAGCAGGCGACCCGCGAAACTACTGTCGTAAGACAAGGTTTATGTGTTGTTTGAAAACCCTTAACGTCTAAATGTGCCTTTTGGGGGTTTGGAAAACATCCACCTTCAGGGCTCTAGGCTTTACATGATCCAATTTTAATGTTATGGAAAGATAGAAATCCATTTAATTGGAGATTTAACAGCTGTTGAAAGTAACAACTCGCAGTACAGAAGCAATATGTTCCTGGAAAAACAAAATTTAATCAATATTGAACAATATGGATTTCGAAGAGACTTGTTAACACTTGATGCCTTACTGAGTACATAGATTTGTTGGTTAAGAATATTGTAAATTTGTGGCATCAATCCAGTGTGATCTTTCAAAAACTTTTGACAGCATCGATCATGAGATCTTGATTGATAAATTAGAAGCACTTGGAATAAGAGGTGTAGCAGGAGAATTAATGAGTTAATATTTATACAATAGAAAGCAAAAGGTTAAAATAAATTTAAAAATTATGTACAGGAGTCTAGTTGGGAAACTGTAAAAATGGGAGTACCTCAAGGGTCAATACTGGGACCTCTATTGTTTATTATTTATGTTTCGGACATTGCATGTAATGCACAATCGAATAAACTAATTCAATTTGCAGATGACACTAGTGTTGTTGTGTCTGGAAGCTCATTTGAAAATTTACAATGCTCGTTAAACCACTCACTTTTAGACCTCAATAACTGGTTTTCGGTAAACGGAATGGTGTTAAACTGTTCTAAGACAAATATTTTAAATTTCCATTTCAAAAAGAACCAACAAGAAAATTCACCTACCTGCAAATTTGATAACATATAATTAACACGGTTCACGACATAGAGTCCTAGGCCTCATTATTGACAACAAATTAACATGGACTAATCATATTGAGAAGATTTCAAAAAAACTTAATTCCTGTTGTTTTTGTTTAAGAGTTTATCCCAATGTGTGGACAAACCTACCTTAAAAGTTGCATACTTTTCCTTTTTTCAAAGTATTTTAACTTATTGTCTCCCAATTTGGTTTGCAACATCAATGGAAAATAAAAAAAAGATTTTTCGGCTACAAAAACGGGCCATTAGAATAATAAACAATCATCATATGGCGAATCATGCTTTGAACATTTCAAAGAAGATAAAATATTGACTACATTTGGATTATATGTTGTACAATTACTAAAATACTACTTAAAATCAAACAAAAAATACTAGTAAGCAATGCCACAGCCAATATGACACAAGAAAAAAAGATTATATCCAACATCCAATACATCGAACAACAATGTATGAAAAAACTATTTATTATGCAATTGGCAAATTATTAAACAAATTAAAAGAAAATCACAAAATTTAAATTAATTCAAGCAGACACATCAAAAAAGTAAAACTATATTATTTAGAAAATCCTTTATATGTACTCGATCATGGATTCAACGAAATACATAAGACAAAGAGAACAAACTGATCTCTGTCATTACTGTTTTTCAAATTTTGCACACATTTTTGTAATGTTATATGCAATAAATTATTATTATTATTATTATTATTAATAGCAGCTGTTTTAAGTGAACTTCTGGAATTACATCACAATATAAAATATATAATAGGACCGTATTATAAAAAGTAGGTAATCACATAAGAAAAATTCTGCTCGAATTCGAGCAACTTGATTTGTTTGTATAAATAAAAAATATATTAAAGGCAAATCTAGTTTTTTCTTTTTACTATCCTTATGATTGCACCTCCCTCAAAAGCAATATTATTTATATCACACTTGATATTATTGACGTTCTGTAACGTGCATGAAACTGACATGTTAGTAATTGTCAATTTGCCAGCTAAACATTTCTGTCGAGATTAAGAATCAGGAAGGAAACTTGATCTGGTACCTCGTATTTTCTAACGGAGTCACATCAACATCAACCCACATGTAGGCTGACGGCTACTTATAGAAACGCGATCAGAACACTTTGATCCGCGGATGAAGAGTCGTCGTGTGTTTTTGCAGCGCTTTAATTGCAGATGTTTCAGTAGCTACCGCGGTGCTCTGGTAAGTGGTCGCGGCAGTTTCACTCGTGGCCTCATATTTGCGGTATGTTGAATTGCACTACATCCGAGCTTCCAGCGATGGAAAGGCTCTTTAAAATGTCAGTTTTCATTTTTTTTTGCGTTTCCTGCATCTTCGGTATTTCGCCAGTTAATGGTTTGAAAACAGGTTTGCTCCTTAAACGTACAGAGCGTTGAAAAAGCATAGCCAACGTAGTGCTTTGTACACCTTTGTTTTTACTCATGTACCTTACTGTCCGTTGTTTCTTACTCGAAATTTATCGTAGCAATTAAGTTATTTGTGTAAATCAATACAACAAGAGGAATGTTTTGTTGGTTGATTGCCGGTTTTGATAGTGATATACTCTGTTTTGGCTATTGTATCTGGAAGTAATTCTTACCTCGTCATGTCCTCTTTTAACACTTATAATCGCGAAAACGCTCAATGACGTTGACGCATGACTTATTTTCTTAATCCTCAAGATAAAGTTAAAATTCGCATTGAATATTGCACTATTTGCGAAAAATCAAGTTAAAGTAATGCCGTAGTGGTACAGTTGCAATTCTACTACGATACCAAACCGTCCTTTCCACTACAGGACGGTTGTAGCGACGCAGTCCAGACCACCGAGACTCGTGAGCCTGCTCGGAGGACCAATAACAGTTTACCAGCTGAACAACAGTCTCGTGATTCGCCGGCAACTGCTACTTGTAAGATAACAAGTGCCGAGTGGTACAGTTGCAATTCTACTACGATACCAAACCGTCCTTTCCACTACAGGACGGTTGTAGCGACGCAGTCCAGACCACCGAGACTCGTGAGCCTGCTCGGAGGACCAATAACAGTTTACCAGCTGAACAACAGTCTCGTGATTCGCCGGCAACTGCTACTTGTAAGATAACAAGTGCCGAGTGGTACAGTTGCAATTCTACTACGATACCAAACCGTCCTTTCCACTACAGGACGATTGTAGCGACGCAGTCCAGACCACCGAGACTCGTGAGCCTGCTCGGAGGACCAATAACAGTTTACCAGCTGAACAACAGTCTCGTGATTCGCCGGCAACTGCTACTTGTAAGATAACAAGTGCCGAGTGGTACAGTTGCAATTCTACTACGATACCAAACCGTCCTTTCCACTACAGGACGGTTGTAGCGACGCAGTCCAGACCACCGAGACTCGTGAGCCTGCTCGGAGGACCAATAACAGTTTACCAGCTGAACAACAGTCTCGTGATTCGCCGGCAACTGCTACTTGTAAGATAACAAGTGCCGAGTGGTACAGTTGCAATTCTACTACGATACCAAACCGTCCTTTCCACTACAGGACGATTGTAGCGACGCAGTCCAGACCACCGAGACTCGTGAGCCTGCTCGGAGGACCAATAACAGTTTACCAGCTGAACAACAGTCTCGTGATTCGCCGGCAACTGCTACTTGTAAGATAAGAAGTGCCGAGTGGTACAGATGCAATTCTACTACGATACCAAACCGTCCTTTCCACTACAGGACGGTTGTAGCGACGCAGTCCAGACCACCGAGACTCGTGAGCCTGCTCGGAGGACCAATAACAGTTTACCAGCTGAACAACAGTCTCGTGATTCGCCGGCAACTGCTACTTGTAAGATAACAAGTGCCGAGTGTTAGGTGGTCAACCCGACACTGACTGACACCACCACATCCACAACCTCCCCCCCCCCCCGGGTAACCAGGTTCCGTGTACTGTGTTAACTTCGCGTTTGACTTCTGCGTCTACCATACATTTTACCGCGTTTTTTTCAATGCCGCGCCACTGGTGATATTTTTCACTATCTTTATAGGGAACAGTCCGAATCGTAGTACGTTACATGTATTGCTAACAGCCAACAGTCTGTTGGGTTTCAACCGACAACTAAAGCCTTTTCTTAAGTTTTAGCAGGATGCTGCGAAAACAAGAACAAATTAACCTGGAAACAGGTTTTGAAAGTTAAAAGTTTTCGCCTCTTGTCTAACAATCGATAAATGTTACGATTAGTGTGCGCCCCGCAATACACCTTGTGAGTATTGTTCATTTACGTAAATAATTCGATGTTGAGTTGTTCAGTCGTGGAGAACACTACATATAAACCCACAGCCCCGTGAACTCGCTGTTACCGACCTGAGAATGTTGTTATAAGTACTGGTATCCTATACTCTAATATGAGTAAGGTTTGCTTGCTTGCTTGCGACACGGATCTCAAAAACGGCTCCAACGATTTCTTCAAATGTTCGAAATAACTAATTTCTGGGATAAAAATAAGTTCTATACAGGCCTCATCCCCAGGAAAAATCAAATATTGTAAAAAAACTAAATGAAAAGTTAATAAACGGTATCAGGAAACTGACACATACTTTCTCCCTTTTAGTCAAACTTTAATGACAAAAATATTTGTTATTTACTAAATATAGAATATGAAGTATAGATAAATGTACAGAAAATTGTCTAAAATAGTTGTTTTCAGAAATATCCACCAAAATTGCTTTTTTGGAGGCACTATAGAGTCCGTTGCTACACACAGTAGTTTTGAGAGGGGAAATGCCCCCTTGCCCCCCCCCCCCAGGGTTAAATAGCAACACATTTCGAACATCATCTGTTGGTCAATGCTAACTTGACCTGCATATCAAATGAAATTGATCAGTATATAAGAGAGAAATAGTTATTTTTGTATTCCCCATAAAAATAACATTGGACAACGTACTGTGTTTACCGCTAAATGAAAATTTCAATTTTCTCCGCAACTAGCAATCGTAGAATAGTAATTTAAAATACTAATTTATTTAGTTTTTTGAGCTCTTTTTAATGGTGAATAGTAATCTTTTTTAACATCTATGATTCTTTATGAAAAATCCAAAAAACTGAATTTTTTATGTTTTAAGTCCTGTAATTTCTGAACCCGCATTTTTCCAGAAATGCGGGTGGTGTCATTTTGTTGGAAACCTAAAGTTCTACAAACCACGAAAGTTTAATCAAAATCGTTAGAGCCGTTTTTGAGAAATTTGGATTTTTCATGTTTTTTGGCGGTTTTTGGGGGATAATTACCCTTAAAAATCAAAAATTCAAAAAAATGGAAAAAATGCCTGGAGATATCGTGGATTAGTACCTACATACCAAATTTCATAAAAATCGGCCCATAGGTTAGGGCTCTAGCTCTGTACACATCCACACAGACACACACACACACACACACACGGACACACACACACACACACACACACAGACAGATATCACGTAAAAACCACTTTTTTGGGTTCAGGGAGCACCAAAACGAATATTTCCACTAACAACTCAAATTCGAAAATTTTTACGAAAACAATACTTTCTCCATATACTATGTATAGGGGGAGAAAGTAAAAATTAACATTGGGCTTATGGAGTTTCAAATCAAAACAAAAGAATTCTACAGTAACAGCTGCCCATAATCAACCAGGGAACTGTCAAAGTAATACTCATGTTGTATATGATTATTAACATGTGGTTTGCTGAGAGCAGAGATTAAAATATTTGAGTGAAGATTACATAAATAGAGTAGTAAAATAAATCAAAGGTACATTGAGCTGTAAATAACAACTGGAGTGACCTTAAAAATATAGAAAAGAGGCAAATGAGTTATACAAATCTGATTATCAGTAGGGGGAAGTGGTGAAACATTACTCCAAGTCATCTAAACAAACTGACTGGCCTACCCCCAAGCAAAGCTCGGCCCCCAGGTACTGGAAAATATGATTGGCTTTACCACGTTTAATACTTTGATTAGTTTAAAAATTGTGAAATCTGCTTGAGAATAGTAAGGATTAATAATACAATGTATGCCTTCAGACGCGTTCTGCCATTGTAGTGGTTTGTTTATAAGCATCTAGTTATTATTTAATTTATTTATTTTATCAGTTTTTAATATTTTACTGATGAATTTCAGTTGCTGTTCCACGTGTTTTCAGTTCAAGTATTAAAGTTTGCGATCTGCGTGAGATTAAATAGATATTCATGCAATTAAGAGTCTATTTCCTGTGACTCACGCGAAATTTGTTATTTTCCTAGCATGTGCTTGACTTAGTGGTGTTATTTTTACGTGTATTTTAGGTGGACGATTTCGGGAAGTGGTTTATCAAGGTGAATGGTGCGGCAAATGAGAGGAAAGTGATGATAGGAGAGAGAGAGAAAGAGGGAGAGAGAGAGAGAGGTGTAAAAACAGAGGACAACTCACACAGGATGTGACGGGGCCGCTGGTTATTATTAGCCTCTCTGAACCGTCTTCAGGGCCTTCCGAGTACCATTCATGACCCACTGACATGTTTATGATAGTGTCATAATAGTTTCTCATGGCCAAGCGGGGAACGTAAAGATTTGTTCGAAACTTGATTTGTACCAAGTAGAGGGCAATACCAAAAGTTAAGTCATGTAAACTGTATATTTTAGTCGCTGATACATTGCATTAAAGTATTATTATGTGAAAAATTGTTTAGGCGTTGTAGAATTTGTTTACTAAAAAAATACTTAAATAACTATCTTATAGTACTACTGCCTATGGTATATGCATTGCAAGTGTTTATCAAGTGGCATTCCGAGCGCATTGCTGTAATATCAAGACTTGTAAGGAACCTTGAATGACTGGGTTTTGGGCCAATTTGAAAAATTATATTTTAACTTGGAACAGACCAAACTAAACTTCATATTAGGTCTAATTACATTAGGTTTCTTGGTACCAAACTGGGCTCAATACTTACATTGTCAGTGAAGAACAACATGGAAGAACACGCTAATACACCATGGAAGAACGAACCATGAAGAAAACATCCCTTGCCTCTTCACCTCTTTCGAAAAAAAATTCTTACAAATGGTCTCTGAGTGTGTTTTTCCAGACAACAACATTAACCTGAAGTAACCACAAATAATGCAATAATGCTGTATACAGATATATATTCCCCAACACCCTGAGCTAAATTGGTTGTGTGGTTTATAGGGGTTTATCTTATTTCGTTTATACATTTCAAAACTAGTATAAAACTCGTTTATGAACTATTTATTTGTCAAGAGGCACCCAACGTTTATGTAGTTTATAATGTTTTAGGAATGGTGTCAGAAAGCTTAGAATGATCGAAGACCTTGACTGTTTCAGTTGGCAATCCGAGCAGACCTTGATGCAAGCTGTGATGGTTGTTGGGGAGTGGGAGGGGAGGGGCGGAGCACACGTGTTATGAGATGAAGAGACCCGTATTATTGTCTTGTTGAAGAGCTAACAGGGCTTATTACTGTGCCCTTTATTGAATTAGAACGGAACAGTAATCCCTTTTGACTGTGCGTATATCATCCCTCTGTGCTGTGATTCCAGTTCACCATCTACAGCACTTCGCTCCGCGCGACCTCCTCCATTATGTTAATTTATGTAAATATTTACCTGCTAATTAATGGCTAGTGGAGGCAAACTGTGACAAGAAATTATACCGCGATTTAACCTTAATAGTTATGTGAAAGACACTTTAGCTAATTTGAGAACTAATTAGGTGCTCTTCTTTAGATCGCAGGATTGTTTAAGTGATGCTATGAACACGTTTAACAGTTTTAACAAAGGTTAAAATTCACAACTTGAAGCGCGCTGTGGCGGTTAGGCGGGATTGAGCTGCATACATTGTCCCACATTCTGTTACGGTTCATTCGCCAGCTGGGTCGTTCCCAGGGATCTCGTATAATAATGATTATATTTCCGATGGGGAGAATCACAAAATAAATACTGTTATTTTTTTAATTTGAAATCATTAGGGATGATTAAGACTGTTAAAGCCGTTTTACAGCAATCCTGTGATTTTCTATCGGCTACTCATATTTGATAAATAATTTTACTAAAATCAATAGTTTATATATATTTTCTAACGTTTCCAGTTTTACTTCTATATTTTCTATATATAACCATTGAGTATACACTAACTCAGTACATTCAATGATATAACACGTAAATTTACAAAAATCTCGAACATCCTGCCGAGCTGCGAGTATCGAACATGGTTAAATAGACACAACCAATGCTCATATCATCCGAGTGTTGTGGGTACTGTACATATGAATTCGCTGGACACGAAGTTGCAGGGGTGCCCAGAAGGGAGGGGGGGACATGGTGCTCAGAGCGCCATCAAACAAATTTTGGGGGGGATTTTTGAAAATATAAATAAATGTGACAATTTGGAATCACAATTGGACATTCGTGTATGTACGGCCGTATGGGAGGATGAGAATAATATATAATATTATGGGCAAATGTATTGTTATTGTACCGTACGTGCAAAATAACCTTTCCTCTGAGAGATGCCAGGTGTTCCTGTACTAATCCTAGACAGTACGCTTATGATTATAGGACCGGATTGGATTGAAACGTTAACCTAAAAATATCACTTGAATCATTTTCTCTTTATGCTCGTTACCTAACCACACTTTGTGAGCTCTATCGTGGACTATTATTTAAAAACAGTAATTATGTAGTAAACAAGACGGATTGATATAAATGCTGTAGTCGCTTATGTTATGTTTTTACCGTATCAAAAACCAGGCCTACTTTTAAATTTCCATTTACCTAACGCAATGAACGAATGAAGGTCCTAAGCACTTTGTTTATTCATAACCATACAGAAAATAAAAGGTTTTATTTCTAGCAAATATAAAAAATGGGGAGTAGTATTATTCAACTAAATGTTTTGTGTATTTATAGGATTTATATTTTTTGTATTTTGGCCCATATCCATACCTAAGTGTGCCGATAACCAGTTCATTTACAAATAATGTATCTTAAATACTTACAATATTCATGATAATTAAATACTTATTTAGGTATGTGAGCGTGGCGAAAACACGTAGAAAATTGTGTAGTATAAAATAAAAAAGTTATAAAATTGCAGGCCTATAACACATTAACACAACCCCGTAGCAGCAAACTTGTGTACTCAGCGAATTTACAATGCAAATATATTTATCCTAATACCACTTAAAGCCACACACCAAGTTTCATCAATATACATTCATAAATAAATGATTTATGACATTTTAATTATTCTCCATAAGAATAACATAATTTATTTATTAGCATGATACGTGTTGTTACAACTAAGCAGGATAGATAAAATACATATATTTACACTTATACTGTACTTACATACAAGACGGTAAAATATACACAAAAGATGGTACAAGGCAAAATGCCTTCTACCTGGTACAAGTAGGTAAAACAAGATGTTTCAGCCCAGAAATTACAAAAAATCATGCTTTAACTTATAAATACCCCCGTCGCAACAAACCTGCGTACTCAGCAAATTCCCAATGCATTTATATGTGACTCACTGCTACATAGAGCTACTTACCAAGTTTCACAAAAATACATCCATAAATAAGTGATATATAGCTTTTTATTTATTCTCCATAAGAACAACAATAGGGTTGAGGACGCAGGTTAGCTGCAACGAGGAAGATAAATAATATTTTTTTGCAATTATCAATATAACTGAACCAGGTGAACTGTATAACTATACCAAGTTTTATTAATTTAGGTTCATAATTAAGGGAGATATACAACTTTACTTATTCTCCATATGAATAACATGGGGCCCGAGTATGCAGGTTTGCTGCTACCGGGACTATCAACAAAAAACTTGTTTTTTGTGCTGATATCAATATACCACAACTAGTTGAAGCCACATACCATGTTTCAACAATATACATTTAAAAATAATCGAGATATAGAATTTTATTTTTTCTCCATAAGGATAACATTGGACAACGTACTGTGTTTAGCACCTTGAATATCTCTGCAACGGTTGGACGTAGAACAACGATTAAAACACCAAAATGTTTGTTTTGTTGAGCTAAAAACATTAATAAACAGAAATGTGAAATTTTTAATAAAATATCTGAGAAAAATCTAAAAACCTTTTTCCCATAAGATTAACATGGGACACGTTTTTTTGGATTTTCCCCGCAACCACTTAACCTAGGTTAATGATTCAAAATACTAAATTATTTGTTTTTTTAAGCTCTATAAAATGGCTATAACCAAAATTGAGTGTTTTTTAACATTTTGGGGTCAAATTTGCAAAAAACTGATTTTTGGAAAATTGTAAACCCCCATGGGATGGCGCCATGAGGCTTGGGGGGGGAGCACTCCTGACACGAAGTCAGATTTACTCTTTTATGTATAATACTCTCAGGGTTATCGACATCTCTTGAACAAATAAGGTAAACATTGTATGGGAGTTGAAAAATTATATTGGGATCTTTTAAATATAACTTAAGGTAAGCATTGCCTGGTTTATAATATTATTTACGGGTTATACAATTTGTAACTTGTAACAAGAAGATTTCTAGATGGATTTAACTTTACAGCAGCAATAATTTTGTAAGTATTTTCTTTATAGAAATATAAGGCCATTTTTATGTAACCTACTGTCTACGGGTGTCTCTTTTTACGTACCAAAGAGTGGTTGGACAATACTAGATACTATTTTGTTTCAGATACCACCTTAAACATACTACCATTTTCATTTACGACTAGTAGATTTGACGTTAACAATACAGCTCAAATAAAAACCCGCGTCTTGCTAGAATTACCAGTTTAGTTTATTGAATCGATGTGTCAAAAAATATTACAGTAAAAGGAAAAGTTCAAGTAAGCTCATTTATTTACAACCGCCGCATCCACATCCCGACTTTCCACGGCTTCGCTTCTCCTGGGAGAAGTTTGAAGGAAGTGATATCTAGACCAAGGATGTGAGCAGCGCCGTGGGAGTCCTGGACGAAGGCATAATGGCGGATGACCTCAGACTCGGTAATGGTGTCGTGGGTAATGACGAATGGCTCCTTGTATGAAATGGCTCCTGATGTCTCTGACAGTGTAGGCGAGGCTGGGATTGGTATGTACGGGTTAGCGGCAGGTGAGATTACTTGATTGGTGGTACAGATCGCTGCACTGTTCTAGGCCGAGTATACCTTGGTGCAATGTTGTATGATATGTATTTACATATCAGTATACTTACGTTATTATAATTTAAACGCAGCAAGTGATTAGTGCCCGAGGCCGCAAGAGGCTTCAATCGCTTGATGATTGTCAACGAGGCTGATTGTTAAATGGTGGTACAGATCGCTGCACTGTTCTAGGCCGAGTATACCTTGGTGCAATGTTGTATGATATGTATTTACATATCAGTATACTTACGTTATTATAATTTAAACGCAGCAAGTGATTAGTGCCCGAGGCCTCAAGAGGCTTCAATCGCTTGATGATTGTCAACGAGGCTGATTGTTAAATGGTGGTACAGATCGCTGCACTGTTCTAGGCCGAGTATACCTTGGTGCAATGTTGTATGATATGTATTTACATATCAGTATACTTACGTTATTATAATTTAAACGCAGCAAGTGATTAGTGCCCGAGGCCGCAAGAGGCTTCAATCGCTTGATGATTGTCAACGAGGCTGATTGTTAAATGGTGGTACAGATCGCTGCACTGTTCTAGGCCGAGTATACCTTGGTGCAATGTTGTATGATATGTATTTACATATCAGTATACTTACGTTATTATAATTTAAACGCAGCAAGTGATTAGTGCCCGAGGCCTCAAGAGGCTTCAATCGCTTGATGATTGTCAACGAGGCTGATTGTTAAATGGTGGTACAGATCGCTGCACTGTTCTAGGCCGAGTATACCTTGGTGCAATGTTGTATGATATGTATTTACATATCAGTATACTTACGTTATTATTATTTAAACGCAGCAAGTGATTAGTGCCCGAGGCCGCAAGAGGCTTCAATCGCTTGATGATTGTCAACGAGGCTGATTGTTAAATGTCTAAAATACTTTTCCTTGAACTGTTATGCCAGATGTCTGTTCAGTCTAGGTATTCTGGTGTCTAGGTGTCTAGGTGTCTAGGCTGTAGTCTAGATGTTAGATTAGTGAATTAGGAAACCCCGGCAGAGCCGCTAGACACTTGTTCCCATGGAGGTAGTATTACTATACCTATATCTGCACTACCTCCATGCTTGTTCCACGTGGGAATATTACGCAGGTCACTGGAAGGAAAGGAACTAGCGGGGATTTGAAAGAATCTTTGCCGTTTGAGTTAGGCATGCAGCTCGATGTGGGCAGTAAAGCAGATGTAGCGATACAAATACAACTTATATATCGCTCCTGATTTGAGCACCAGAGCATTGCTTGGAAGAAATATGTTCCGTTTGAAGTTTTAATTTGCTCCGCGGTCGTCTGAACAGTTATTTCGTTAAATGTTACATTTGCCTGTACATTAGCATTGCTTGCTGTTCAAATTACGAACCAATGTTTCTGAGGCTGAACACACCCTTTTAATCGATTCGCCCACCTCAGCCAATAATCAAGCAGTAAACTTTAATGAAATTTTGGCGTGAGACACTCAGAACATCAGAGCTAGAGTCGTTGAAGCTTTTTAGCTGAGAGGAGATAGTCGAGAATTATTGGTTTAAAGACAAAAATAATATACGTAGTTTACGTAACTAGTTCATTAACATTTGTTGTGAATATCTGTCACTAATATCGTGTAAGGAGTCTTCATCACCGGAAGTTGCCGGACGCTATCTTGGTGTTTTGATCCATAAGGCCAATGTTAACTTTGTGCCTCCGTTACTCCTCACCTGATCGTCACAAACAATTAATTTTGGTGTCAAATTGAAGGTTTCGTCGTCCTCTAGGGAAATACAATAGTCGAATTTGGATTTTGTTACAGATTAATGAGAACATGTACAGTGATTCAATTCAAAACTAAACTATTTATTATGAAACTATGATACCCAAATTAAAGAATTTGACATTGTATTTCCCTACAGGACGACGAAACCTTTAATTTTACACCAAAATTAATTGTATGTGACGATCAGGTGAGGAGTAATGGAGGCACAACGTTAACATTGGCCTTATGGAACAAAACTCCAAGATGGCGTCTAGCAACTTCCGGTAATGAAGACTCTTAAGTCATTGACTTTGTACACACTAAAGAACCTTTTAGAGCGCTTATTAGATTTGCCGCGAGTTTTATCGGAACTAAATATGTAGTAGAAAATGGTAAGTTATACAAAACGATAAGTTATACAAAACGTTGTGAAATCCTGTAATCTTGATCAGTCTTGATGTGTAGTTACATTTTACTTTCTCCCCCTATACATAGTATATGGAGAAAGTATTGTTTTCGTAAAAATTTTCGAATTTGAGTTGTTAGTGGAAATATTCGTTTTGGTGCTCCCTGAACCCAAAAAAGTGGTTTTTACGTGATGTCTGTCTGTGTGTGTGTGTGTGTGTGTGTGTGTGTGTGTGTGTGTGTGTGTGTGTGTGTGTGTGTGTGTCCGTGTGTGTGTGTGTCTGTGTGGATGTTTACAGAGCTAGAGCCCTAACCTATGGGCCGATTTTTATGAAATTTGGTATGTAGGTACTAATCCACGATATCTCCAGGCGTTTTTTTTTCATTTTTTTGGATTTTTGATTTTTAAGGGTAATTATCCCCCAAAAACCGCCAAAAAACATGAAAAATCCAAATTTCTCAAAAACGGCTCTAACGATTTTGATTAAACTTTCGTGGTTTGTAGAACTTTAGGTTTGCAACAAAATGACACCACCCGCATTTCTTGAAAAATTCGGGTTCAGAAATTACAAGACTTAAAACATCCAAAATTCAATTTTTTGGATTTTTTATAAAAAATCATAAATGTTAAAAAAGATTACTATTCACCATTAAAAAGAGCCCAAAAAACTAAATAAATTAGTATTTTAAATTACTATTCTACGATTGCTAGTTACGGAGAAAATTGAAATTTTCATTTAGCGGTAAACACAGTACGTTGTCCAATGTTATTCTTATGGGGAATACAAATATAACTATTTCTCTCTTATTTATTGATCAGTTTCATTAAAATTTGATATGCAGGTCAAGTTAGCATTGACCAACAGATGATGTTCGAAATGTGTTGCTATTTAACCCTGGGGGGGCAAGCGGGCATTTCCCCTCTCAAAACCACTGTGTGTAGCAACGGACTCTATAGTGCCTCCCAAAAAGGGATTTGGGTGGATATTTCTGAAATCAATTATTTTAGACAATTTTCTGTACATTTATCTATACTTCATATTCTATATTTAGTAAATAACAAATATTTTTGTCATTAAAGTTTGGCTAAAAGGGAGAAAGTATGTGTCAGTTTCCTGATACCGTTTATTTATAATTCGTTTGGAAATATCTATAATAATAAAACAACAACAATTGAGATCGTACGCCTTTACTCTCCTGTCGGTAACAGCATTGTTAGTCGATGAATGTAAGTAATTTACATATAAATTATGTAAATCATAATTTATGTAACTCACTAATTAAACACTCGATTATTAATCAATGACGCTCGTGACGGTAATTGCTTTATCGCAAATAATGTTAAGTGGGTCGATCATTGGCTATTACGTGAGCTGTCGAGTCGGTGGTGCTCTTGTTGAACGGTAGAAACACAATAAGCCTGCATCTATCATGAGCGTAAATGTTTGCAGAATCAATTTCGTATAGCGGAGATTTTCTGTAGGGTTATAGCATTGATTATACATCCTACATCCTACATCCTTAGGATGTATAATCAATGGTTATAGTTTGCTTCTATACACTCTGAGAATCAGGAATGTGTGTATTTCTATCTTAATGTATAAAAATTAATCCCTATTTCCCTTGTTCACGCCATAACTTGACAATGAGTGCAACAAATTGAATAATTCTTTTTTGTTGTGTTCGTTAATGTCAGGACAAGGTTCTTATAAAAGAACATTTTTAATCCGGCCTAAGGGCTCTGTCCCAATGGCCTTCAAAGTTCCCATTGATTTGATCAAAGTTCAGTTAGTTACAACACACAACTGTTGAAAGGATTATATCTAAACATACTTGAAAGGCATTTTGACATAGCTACATATGCTACATATGGCTACATATGTCAAAATTGTTTAAATTTGTTCTCGTTTGTTAAATGTTTGTTTCGATACTTGTGAATGTGATTTGTGTTTTTTAGCGAATTTCCCCTGTAGGGAAGAAGCTATTACCGTAGTCGGCGTGGTAAGACCTAGGCCCGGGACCATGACAACTTTTCGATTTTAGGCCCCAGACTTCAAAAACACCGTTCATTCGAAACTGTATATGTGTGTGTGTCCGTGGGTGCGATAACTGTCGTAAAAATGGTCCGATTTTGATGAAATTTGGTACAAACGTGTAAAGCAACATTTATGAAGTTCGAAAACCAGCCGGGTCGCTCCATCCAAAGGGGTTTTTTTGGGGGGGGGGAAGTTTTTACCCCAAAAATGGGTTTTTGAAGTTTTTACATGTAATATTTTAAAAAGTCAAATCTACGTCAATTGGTTACAGAGATATTGAAGTGCTAAACACAGTACGTTGTCCCATTGCTATTCTTATGGAGAATAAGAAAACATTTATATCTCGCTTATTTATGAACGTATACTAACGAAACTTGGTATACGGTTTCATCTGGTTGTGGTCTATTGTTATTTCCACACAAAAAAAACAATTTTTACCAATAATTCCCGTAGCAGCAAACCTACGTACTCAGACCCTATGCTATTCTTATGGGGAATAAGTAAAATGTAACGTCTCCCTTAATTATGAACATAAATTAATAAAACTGGGTATGTGGCTTCACCTTGTTGAGTTATATTGATATATGCATAAAAACTCATTTTTTATCTTCCTTGTTGCAGCAAACCTGCATAGTCATCCCCCATGTTATTCTTAAGGAGAATAATCAAAAGGGTATTTATCGTTTATTTATATGTTGATGAAACTTGGTAAGTGGGTTCACCTTGTTGAGTTATATTGATATTTGCATGAAAACCCATATTTTGTGTTCCTTTTTGCAGCAAACCTGCTTACTCAGCCCCCATGTAATTTTTTTGTAGAATAATTAAAATATTATATGTCGCTTATTTATCAATGAATATTGATGAATCTTGGTATGTGGCTTCATCTAGTTGACTTCTGTTTATATTTGCATGAAAAACCAATTTGTTTCTTCCTTGTTTCAACAAAACTACGTACTAATTTCACATATTATTCTTATAGAGAATAATTAAAATTGTATATATCGCTAATTTGTGAATTAATTTTAATAAAATGTTGTATGCGGATCAATGTAGTATTAAGACATATCTTAAGCATTGGAAATTCGCTGATTACACAGGTTTGCTGCGACGGGGGTATTTAATGTTCCTGCCGAAGCCATGTGGTCGACAACTTCATTATAAATGAGCAGCTGAAGTTGGCGTATTAACGCCGAAACATGTCCTGAACAGGATTAACACATTTTGAGCTGTTTGACGGTATACGTAAGTAATTTAGTCATACATAGACAAATGTTCATCACGGAAATAACAAATCTACTTGAATGGCAACCCAAACTCTTTTTTCGATGCTGAAGTTAGCACTATATGAAAATAGGCGAGTCAGCGAAGCGAACGAGCTCATCTTGAAAATGAACGAGTATCTGACATAAATAAAATTCAGTGACATTAGGACAGGACAACGTCTGTCGGGCCAGCTAGTATTACAATAATTCATAACTGGAGTTAAGAGGGTCAAGAATAGTTGGAAGAAGTCTTTTTTCTCTTAAAAAAGTATGTGATTTTGAAAGTTTTTTTTTTTGCTCATTAGAAAATTCGACACCTTTACCATAATTAAGAGTCCCAAGTATGTATTTCACAGTTATTGTTACCCGGAACTTAGTCGCTTTGAACAAGCTATCCTCACAGACCATAGTATTGCAAGACCCATCAGCTCATTAATCGCAAGTAAAGCACACACCCGACCTCGTTCATCTGAACACTCGTGAAACGAGCGAGGAGCACCGCAGGGCCGTTTATTCTGCCTGCTACTATTCCTCTGCCGCCGGCGCCGCGCGGTTGTGAGCGTGACAAGAACATAAACAGTGGGCGATATAACAGCGGTGCGTGCTGCAGCGGCGGGCTGTTTGTAGCGACTCGTCATTCCAGTTTCGCGCCGATAACGCGGGCACCACTGTTACAAGGTCCTTGGCCTTGGCCTCCATTACGCTCCTGCAGTTATCCTATATCCGGATTGAACGTGCTCTTCCTTGTGGCTTGTGTTCAGATTTGTTCATTCCAGCTGTTCTAGAACCGTTATACGAGTTGTTGGATACGTGTTTCGTATCATTTTCTCGCCACCGTAAACTTCACGAATAGGATGTCGAGTCCTTACAATAATTTAGTTATCTGGTCAGTAGTCAACCGGAACGTCTGAAACTCGTACAATTGGTTTTGATTTTTAAGAAAAACTTATGCTGTGGTTTATTTTTTGTTCGCTCTCTAAAATAAAAACAGTTTTTGTTGAGAAATTAATTAATTTTTGGGGATTCCCCCTGCAACCTTACTTGAAAACTACTTGAATATTTTAACAATATATTTACATTGTTTTAGTTACAGAAAAGGGGCTAATGCTGAAGAAAATTGACAGAATGTTGATCAAATTCATGGAAGAGATTGGATTTATAGAGTTGAATGCCAGTTTAATATCATAGTCAGCGGCAGAGGGCAAATATGGCGATGAAGGAACAGCTGATGAGATCTCCGCTTCGCCAAACATCAGCTGGCCCTTCCCCTCCCCACTCCCCCCTCCACTCTTCTCCAAGTCCTTCAGTGAGCTGCATCCGATTTCAATTAGGCCAGTTTATACAGCAGCCGTTAGATAAAGTTTCTTTAGGAGAGTAAACTTATCAGTCCCTAACGTTAACCGGGAATAAGCCCTTGAGGATCCACTCGCCAAACTCAATACATTTACATTATAAATTAGAACGAGGCGCGTAGTATAATTTTTACTATTTTATTTCGTAGTATAATTGGTTTTTATACTATCCCCTTTTTACACACCCTAAAAACACCTTTACAAAACAAATTTTATGTGAAGTATTTTCTTCGTACTCAGAAGCTAAAATTCGATCTAACTGAGTTGATGTTACTGTACTGAATTTTATGAAATCACACAACCTTTTCGTAAACATTATATTTGTTTTTTTTGCACTGATAAACTATGCAAATTAACCCGAGTCACAACTCGGTATACGGAGACTTAACAATGACTTTTTGAAGAGGGATTAAAAACAACAATAAACATGCAATGATATGTTTATTTTATGTCTAATACAATGTTTACAAAATACGATTTGCTTAAATAATTACAAATCTTCTTAAACCGCGATTGTCTATAACATTACTACATGCTATTAGAGGCACGTAACACACCATTTTTGTTTTATTTTATTGGAACTATTTTTTTTAAACTGTATTTTCTTAGACCTACTTTTAAGTACATTAAACCTTACATTAAAGGCATGTTTCGTGTATTCTGATTCAAAATATATCATAAGTAAATTATCCTGGTAGATATTTTTTCAATTACAACCACAGTACATCGGGCAGTTCTCGTCCTTTGCATAATGTCATTTCGTAACCCTTGATTCTCCATTTGAAGAAAAGGTCTGACAAAAATAAGTCAGCTTTAAATAAAGTAATGTTTATATTTGTAAATATAACAAATATATAGAACAATTAAATCTTATCAAACTACAAACTGTTCATCACTCCGTCAATATCAGTTGTCGGCTTCGTCAGCAGGTAGGAATTCCACTTCCATATGAATGTCGACGCCGTTTAGGTCGAGGAAACGGAGTAGCACCATCATGATGGCGCTGAACAGGAAGACGCCCTTGCAGAGCGCGTACAAGACGGGAGGTGTGGTCATGAAGCGGAACAGCTTGTTGAGGGAGGGCACCGTGGGGTGAACAGCCGCGGACGGCCGGGGGCAGCGGTGGAGGACGCTGCGGCTGATGAGGATAGCTAAGTCTTCCATCGTGGGACCGAGGTTATGTTGTCTTTGACGCACAAGCAACACAAACACAATGCGCCGGGTTATTGTTGTAACATGTGAGCACGCTTTTGTAGTGCATTTGTCATATATATGATCTTTCTTAAATGCGTTGCAGGTCGATCTATGATAAGGTATGGTGAATCGTGGAAACGGTACTTCTTCAATATTTTTCTGAACCAATTTTAAAGTTTGAAGGACGGTGAACCAATTCCCGATCACGCATGATAAAAATCTGATCTAATCCGATCCCGCGTGTCTAATTTTAATCTGGTATAGGCATTCAGGCTCAAAAAGTTTGTTTTTTGTGAATAAAGATATCATGGGGTTAAATCTTAATTAAATTGAATTAGCACTGTAAAAAAACATTGTAAACTTTATAGAATACACAGTTTTGCATCTTTAATGTTAAGAGCTGATGCATAAATGCACAAGTCACTGAAACGGTAACGGGATCTTCATTGCTAACTCTTTTAATAAAGTTCGAGATTGAACGATTGTGAGATGTAATGTTCTCACAGGATTTGTAAGCATGTCGTTATATTAGCGTTATGTCATTGACTATAGATTCTGAAGTTTCTATTGTCAATGGTCATATTAACTTTTGTAAAAAAAACTGCTCACCAATTGAAGAAGCATAGTGATTCTACTATCAGCTACATAATTTTTTATGTATAGTTAATATTTGTGTGGATTTTAATTGTGTAATTGTTATTTTTTGTGTTTCAGGTAAATATTGCCGTTGATAAAATACTATATGTAAGTTAATACCGTACTTTGTGTTGTAACTACTTAATTAATTACAATATACAATTGATCAGTTCAATCATTCTGGACGTACTGATGTAATACATTATTACTGTACTAAAATATGGGAATCGAAAGGTTACTATGCGATTCAGGACCAACTTCCTATAGTTTGTATTCAAGTTTTATTCACTTCATCATAATTTAACTCTACAACTTGATCATTAAAAGGTACTTTTAGCAAAGGAGTTTAGAGTTTAGACTCGTACTGAGTTCATGTTTAGTGTAAACATTGCTACATCAGCTAATTACGTATTTTGAGGTCGAAGCTCAGTTAATAGGTGCTTTGATACTCGGGTCATTCGCCGGGATCAACGTGCAAGTTAGTTGCTCTTGCTACATTGCTGTTACTGCTCTTCAACCGTAGTGCAGGGAACAAATTGGTCTGGGCGCGGTTCTAGGGTAAACGTGGGTAATATTTACGTTAGAGTTTTGTACCAAGAATCGGCCCAGTTTATCCACTGATGGGTTAGGCCTAAAAGGGTTGCGTATTCGAGTGAAAAGTACTCACATACATATAAGTAAATCTGTTATACTTGAAATCCTTTATTTTTCTTAAGTGCTCCAGTATACTATATTCTTGAACGCTTCATAGTTCAAGTACAAATAATCTCTTGCCAGATTAGTACTCAAATGTACTCATACGATCTCATTAATATAGTCACGATTCATTTGCATCATACATATTGCAGAATTGAAGGTATATTTAACCTAGATGTATGAAAGATATTTTAGTTTAGTTTTGGCAAGGTTTTCAGCCAATTGCGTGGAATTACCTGTACAAAACTAAAGTGTAATAAAGTGTACTCGTAAGTATCGTACGTTTTAACATTGAATGATTCAATTATTGTATCACTAGTTTTAATCTGCTTGCCAAAGTTTCCTCAATTAATGAACGAGGAAAACATAGTTTGACAAAGATCATTATATTAAAGGAATAAGGCGATTTTTGTGCAGAAGATTATGGCCAAACTATTGGGTCGATTTTGATGATTTACGTGTCGTTTGAAAGCCCTTGATGTCTAGATATGCCTTTTGGGGGTCTCAAGTCAGTGCGTGTAACCAGAAACCCTTGGAAAGCCCTCAAAGTACGGGTTTGGCCCATTTAAATAACATTGGACAGCAAATCAAAGCAAAAGAGGCAGAACAGCTGGGATTAAAGATACAAACATATGGTTTGCTAGTCTATATATTAATTGGCTAAGGACATTTTTGTGGTTCCGATTTCTCGGATATGCGGCATCGTAGAATTATGAAACTTGGCACACTTATTTAGTACAATTAGGAGATGTGTCGAATGCAAATAGTTTTGCATTTGGGCGTGTACGGCTATGCCCTTTTGGCTTTCAAAGATTGCATGGGTACATGCGTTCTGCTTTCCGTATTTGTTTATAATTTTCATTTCCATTAATAAGCAGCTGCGTTATTCAAATAAACATGTAGGACAACAGCAAGAACAGATGATCCATAAATCAAACATTTTACTGACTACTGGAATGGTAACACCCTTTTCTTATCGGTTTTAACTCCACATTAAACAAATTAAACCTGTTTGTCAGGGGAGGGAGGATGAGAGACGTGGTGAGGATGAGGTGGAGAGGTTTCGGGCATAAATAAAAAGGCTACTGATTACTGGAATAGTGTTGCCCTTCTGCTATCCGTTTTAACCCCACATTAAACGGGAAGAGGATGAGGTGGAGAGGGTTCAGGTACAAATAAAAAGGATACTGATTACTGGAATGGTAACACCCTTCTCTTATCCGTTTTAAAACTACATTAAAAAACTTAAACCTGTTTGTGAGGGGGTGAGGATGAGGGACGGGGAGAGGATGAGGTGGACGAGTTTAAGGCATAAATAAATAAGCTATTGTTTACTGGAATAGTAACACCCTTCTCTTATGAGTTTTAACCCTACAACAGCAAGAACAGATGATTAATAAATAAAACATTTTACTGACTACTGGAATTGTAATACCATTCCCTTGTCCGTTTCAACTCCACAACGGCAAGAACAGATAATTTAGGACTGATGTAAATAAAAAAAATATTACTGACTACTGAAATAGTAACACCCTTCTCTTATCCGTTTTAACACTACATTACAAATAATTAAACCTTTTATGAGGGGGGGAGGATGAGTGACGGGGAGAGGATGAGGCGGAGAGGTTTCGGAGCATAAATAAAAAGGCTACTGATTACTAGAATGGTAACGCCCTCCTGCTATCCCCTGCTATCCGCTTTTACTCCACATTAAACGGGAGAGGGCCACTACTACGAATCATAATCAGTTCAGTTGATATAATTTTCATCAGCTCAAACCAAATTGAATGTCCATAAGAGTAACACAGGACTGGAACTTTTAAGCCCCGTGGGGCATAGCCCTATTGGAATTTCTTAAAATCCCTGAAAGATATTCTACTTTTTAACTGCAATTTTCTAATAGTTCTTCTTTGAGACGTGGAGTGAATTTTGTATACTGTTTATTTTATTTATGTCCTCAGTAATGCACTTATTAATCCCCAATTAATCTTGTTTGCCTGAATAAAATCTTGTAGTTTGGAATAATGAGTAACTCATTATTTCTCGTGTGATAGCTACGATTAATTTTATATTCTTAAAATCATGCACATTTATGGACATATATTACGATTTGAGAATGTATACTGAAGCAAGTGTGAAGATGATCAAGTTCTTTAATACAGGTTTACAGAACCTTTTTTGGGAATATGATAACGTAGTTTTTTCATAAGTTTAACTTTTTTATTCCTTCAGGACTCATACCCCGAAATATAATTCCATACTATAAGTGCGTTTGGACGTATGAGTAACTAGCTGCCGTCGTACCCGGTTTCACCCGGGAATACGATGTTATGTGTGCTGCATTCTGTGGTCGACCCGTGGAACTACTACGAATCATAATCAGCTGATATAATTTCCATCAGCCCAAACCAAATTTAATGTCCATAAGAATAACACCGGCCTGGAACCTTTAAGACCCGTGGGTCATACCCCTATGGTAATTTCTTAAAATCCCTTCTTAGTGGGTACTGTACCTACTTTATGGAAAATTCGTGCCAAATTTCGTGGTTGTAGGTGGAGAGGTTTCATGCATAAATAGTGACTACTCTACTGACTGCTGGAATGGTAACGCCCCTCTGTTATCTGTTTTAACTCTAGATTTAAAATATTACCTGGTGACAAGGGTGGGGGAGGGGTGGGAATGAGAGGGTGAGAGATGAGCGCACTAGAACCCACCAGATATTGAGCAATATTTTACAATTATTCGGTCGATTTTCAACCATTGGGCGGTCTCTAGTAAAGTATTAAACTAAACAAATTCTTTCCTTCTGATAAAAATTAGAAAGCAAAAGCATGGCTTATTGACTAGACGAAACCTTTTGATTAGACATTTCAATTATTAAAATATTATCAGTTGTTCAAATATTTGTTCTAAATAAAGTTATGTTTGCGTTTAGAAGGATATATTATTTAATGCATATTTTGTCAGTAATTATACATTAATGTATTCAAAACCGGCCCGATAGTTAAACAACTCTCTGTTACATTGTTGCAGCTTCATCAGTAATGGTCCTGCGGTTTGGCTTTTCGCCCTCGGTCCGGGGATAATCATCGTAATTATCCTTCACATATAATTTAATCATTTTCCTAAATGAGCGCCGATGTGGAGAACGTTACCGCTGATCCAATTGCCGCCAGCTATCGGTGAGGAAATACTTGTTTTATTTTATAATTTTCATCTCACATCAACGATTTAGTCTTTTACTGTTAAAATAATTGGCTCAAAAGATCACTTTATATGTTTCAATAAAAATATCGTATTCCCAATTATTGTTGTTTATTCAAATGCAAATATAAACATTACTTAATTTAAAGCTGACATATCTTGTACAGACCTTTTTCTTCAAATGGAGAATCAAGGGTTACGAAATGACATTATGTAAAGGAAGAGAACTGCCCAATGTACTGTGGTTGTAATTGGAAAAATATCTACCATGATAATATATTATGATATATTTTGAAGCAGAATAAACGAAACATGCCTTTAATGTAAGGTTTGTTGGACTTAAAAATAGTTTTAGGAACATACAGTTTAAACAAAATAGTTCCAATAAAATAAAATAAAAATGGTGTGTTACGTGCCTCTAATAGCATTTAGACAATCGCTAATAATTAATCGCCAATAGTCGCTAATAGTCGCTTTAGATAATCGCTAATAGTTATAGACAATCGCGGTTTAAGATTATCTGTAATTATTTAAACAAATCGTATTTTCTAAATATTGTATTAGACATAAAATAAACATATCATTGCATATTTATTTATTGTTGTTAGCGAATTTCCACTATAGGGAAGAAGCTATTACCGTCGTCGGCATGGTAAGACCCAGGCCCGGGACCATGATAACTTTTTGTTTGAGGTCCCCAGACCCCAAAAACACGATTCGTTCGAAACTGTATTTATACATATAAATAAATAAATAAATATATATATATATATATATATGTGTGTGTCCGTGAGCACGATAACTCGTAAAAATAATCCGATTTTGATGAAATTTGGTATTAACGAGTAAAGCAACATTTATGACTTTTAAGTTCGAAAACCAGCCAGATCGCTCCATCCGAAGGGGTATTTTTGGGGGTTTTGTACCCCTAAAATGGGTTTTTTGAATTTTTTACATATCATTTTTAAAATAGTCAAATTTTAGTTTTTACAATTGGATTTAGCTTAAAAAACACACAATTAGGTATTTTGATCATTTCTATACGTCACTTGGTTACCGAGATATTGAAAGTGCTATACACAGTACGTTGTCTAATGTTATTCTTTTGGAGGAAAAGACAAATTTTATATCTCGCTTATTTATGAACGTATACTAACGAAACTTGGTATAAGGTTTCATCTGGTTGTGGTCTATTGATATTTGCTCAAAAAACTTTTTTTTTGCTAAAGGTTCCCGTAGCAGCAAACCTGCGTACTCAGCCCCATGTTATTCTTATGGATAATAATTAAATGTTATGTCTCCCTTAATTATGAACATAAATTAATACAAACTAGTATATCACTTCAGCACCTTGTTCAGTTATATTGATATTAGGATAAATTCTTACTAAAACACTATATATATATTTATATACACTTACCAAGTTTCATAAAAATACATTAATTAATAAGTAATGTACAGCATTTTATTTATTATCCTTATGAATAACATTATAATTGAGTACGCAGGTTTGCTGAAACAAGGAAGATAAGAAATGTGTTTTTTTGCAATTATCAATATAACTCAACCAGGTGAAGCTACATACCAAGTTTTATTAATTTAGGTTCACAACTAAGGGAGATATAAAACTTTACTTATTCTCCATATGAATAACATGGGGGCCGAGTATGCAGGTTTTCTGCTACCGGGAAAAATCAACAAAAAACTTTTTTGTGCTATTATCAATATACCACAACTAGTTGAAGCCACATACCAAGTTTCATCGATATACATACATAAATAATAAAAATATAACATTCTATTTATTCTCCATAAGGGTAACATTGGACAACGTACTGTGTTTAGCACTTTGAATATCTCTGCAACGGTTGGACGCAAAACAACAATTAAAACGCCAAAATGATTGTTTTGTAGAGCTAAACTGATTGGTAGAAAGAAATGTGGAGTTTTTATTGAAATTATCTGAGGAAAATCTAAAAACCGTATTCTCATAGGATTAACATGGGAAATTTTATGGACACATTTTTTGACTTTTCTTCACAACCACTAAACCTAGCTTAATGATTCAAAATACTAAATTGTTTGTTTTTTTAAGCTCTACAAAATGGATATAACCAAAATCTAGTGTTTTTAAAATTTTAGGGTAAAGAGTTCAAAAAACTGATTTTTGAACATTTCGAACCCCCATAAAACCCCCTTCCCATAAACCGATCGATCTGGTTTTCGAACTTAAAGTCATAAATGTTACTCTCCATATTTGTGCCAAATTTCATAAAAATCGGGCGCTTCTTTCAAAAGTTATCGCGGTAACGGACACACACACACATATATATATATATATATATATATATATATATATATATATACCCCCGTCACAGCAAACCTGAGTACTCAGCGAATTTCCAATGCATATATATATGACGGGTTGCTGCAACAAGGAAGATAAGTAATATGGTTTTTTGCAATTATCAATATAACTGAACCAGGTGAAGCTATAAACCAAGTTTTATTAATTTAGGTTCATAATTAAGGGAGATATACAACTTTACTTATTCCCCATATGAATAACATGGGGGCCGAGTATGCAGGTTTGCTGCTACAGGCACTGTCAACAAAAAACTTGTTTTTTGTGCTAATATCAATATACCACGACTAGTTGAAGCCACTTACCAAATTTCATCAATATACATTCAAAAATAATCACGATATAGAATTTTATTTATTCTCCATAAGGATAACATTGTACAAACAACGTACTGTGTTTAGCACTTTGAATATCTCTGCAACGGTTGGACGTAGAACAAGGATTAAAACACCAAAATGTTTGTTTTGTTGAGCTAAATACATTAATAAACAGAAATGTGAAGTTTTTAGTAAAACTATCTGAGAAAAATCTAAAAACCTTTTTCCCATAAGATTAACATGGGACACGTTTTTTTGGATTTTCTCTGCATCCACTTAGCCTAGGTTAATGATTCAAAATACTAAATTATTTTTTTTTAAGCTCTATAAAATGGCTATAACCAAAATTGAGTGTGTTTAATATTTTGGGTTCAAATTTGCAAAAAACCGATTTTTGGAAAATTGTAAACCCCCATAAAACCCCCTTCCCTTAGTGCGATCGATCTGGTTTTCGAACTTAAAGTCATAAATGCTACTCTCCACATTTGTGCGTAATTTCATGAAAATCGGGTGTTTCTTTCAAAAGTTATCGCGGTAACGGACACACACACACACACACACACACACACACACATATATATATATATATATATATATATATATATACATATATAAATTTGAACGAATAGTGTTTTTGGCATCTGGGGACCTCAAAACGAAAAGTTATCATGGTCTTGGGCTTAAGTCTTACCATGCCACCTACGGTAATAGCTTCTTCCCTATAGGGGAAATTCGCTAAAACCCATTTGTGTTCGTTGATGCAGCAAACCTGCGTACTCAGCCTCAATGTTATTCTTATGGAGAATAATTAAAATTGTATATATCGCGTATTTGTGAATATATTTTTATGAAGCTTGGAAGTGGCTTTATGTAGTATTAAGACATTTATATCTCCTTTGGAAATTCGCTGAGTATGCAGGTTTGCTGCGACAGGGGTATATTTGTAATATTCATTGACTTTACATTTATAGCAGGATACGCTTGTTTAAATATTCTTTACGTTTGGTCGATTTCATGTCTGGTTTTATCGTTTTTTTGCGAATACTCCTAATAAAACTGCGTAATGTTGACAGGTTGGTTGTTCCGATTTGTTCGTTTGCAAAGAAATTAAATATATATTTCCTCTTGTATGACTGCACCAAAGACCGCGTTGTTTTATTTTTCATTTGGAGTGAAACATTATCCTCATGTAATATTATCGTTTGAGTTTCCGTTGCTCGTGTGACATTGTCTGGTTTGTATCGGGAAATGAACTCTGACAATTTAACTCAGGTGCACTAGATTACTGTCGGAGTTTAACTTTCTTGTAGTACAATTGACCTTGTGACGTGGCACATCACTCCTTCGCCTCCGGGTGTTATCTCTGTACATATTGATGTCAGTATTAACAAGTAAGGTGTAAGTTTTACTGTGCATATTTTTCTTGTAATTTTTGTAGTAGGTTTTTAAATCTTACCTCTCAAAGTTTAAGTTTTTCGGTTTTTTGTTTGTTGATGTCTTAATTGCGAAACGTAATCTTCATTATGCTGTATAATTTATTTCAAGGTGGGGTATTACACGTTACAGTTAGAGTTGGCAAAAAATCTACAAAATCAATTGTAAATTAGTTTTAAAATGTATTTCCTCCATATTGTGAACTTACAGTATTTGCAATAAATTGTTATACAACCTTCGTTTTATAGTATTTTTGTAATAAAGTTATCAAATGACTGCAATGTATAAGTAGTTGAATATCTTTCTGGATTACTAAAATTGCTTTTGTCACTACCCTTGTAGTGCATACTAAAATTGTAAGGACTCTAATGCCAAGGGGCTGGGGGTGCTTTTCCATAAACCCTTGAATACCCATAACCCATAAATTACCCATAAATATTTGGTTATTCTTGCTTCATTAAACTAACCGCAAGCAAGCCGAGGAGAACTATTCTGTTGTTTATTTCAAAAGAAGGTATTAACTGTCGTGTTTATGGATCAGATAATGTAATCAGACTATTGATCAGACTAAGGTGTGTTTAAATATTCTAAATGAAAGATATTCTACTTTTTAACTGCACTTTTCTAATAGTTCTTCTTTGAGACGTGGAGTGAATTTTGTATACTGTTTATTTTATTTATGTCCTCAGCAATGCACATTTTAATCCCCGATTAAACTTGTTTGCCTGAATGAAATCTTGTAGTTTGGAATAATGAGTAACTCATTATTTCTAGTTTGACAGCTACGATTATCACTTCTCGGCTTTTTATATCACTTCTAGACCTCCGATTTTGAAGTGTAATGGTTATTTAGATTTTTTTTTAAACCGCATCTTTTTAATGAAGCCCTAACTTTGGATGCGTCCCCCCACGCAGCAACAATAGGGCTCCGCCCTCTGTCAAAGTTCCTATGTTATTCTTTATATTTTGGTGCTGATTTTAGCCAATTGTTAATGATCTGTAACATTTGGATACCTTTTTCTATAACCCCAAACATAGGGCTCCACCCCACTGGCTAAAACGTTGCCATGTTATCCTTAAGGAGAAAATATCTATACTAATAAATTAGTACTCTAGCTGATTACGAAAGAGGCTCCTCAAAACTACTCACAGGAGACCAACAATATTTTGAATACGTTTCCCCCTCCCAAGTCTCAGATGTCTCTGTTCCAATGGCCTCAAAAGTTGCCATTTTACACTTATGATGAAAATATGATATCTAAAAGGCTCGAAAACGGCTCTTCAAATTTGCTGCTAGGCCATACTACGTTATTAGTATATGGATACGTTTTTTCCAACCTTAGGAAAGTCCCAGTTTCCTTAAAACGTTGCTATGTTATGGTTAAAATATTGTTATTGGAGCGACGAAAGGCGCTCGGTCTAGGTACTAATAACTAATACGGTATGAAACTCTCTTTTTAGATGGCTTATATCCTTGTTGAGGAATCAAAGATGTCTTATAGTTAATATGTTAAAATGTTTATAACAGTTAGTAGTTTTTTGTACCTATCTGCGCAATACTCGTTGTAGAATTGGAATTAAAAGACTGGTCGTGATATTAAGCAGGCAAAACATTAATTAATTAAATTATCCTGGTTTGTGTTTTGCGACCATTTTATTAATCCGTGACCGTATCTACTTAAGTTACAGATATATTTCAAAATTATTAAGTTTGTTACCCCATTTTTTAATTAATAAATTTCTTGTAATGCATTACATAATAAACTTCGAAATTACAAACTTTAATTCATAAAAAAATAACTGGACTTGTTTGCTAAACTATTATATGAGTTTATACATTTGAATCTTGCAAAAAGCGACGAAATTATTACAAAAATATTGTTATTCATAGCTTTATTTACTACGTTTTTCTGGAGGGAGCCCCCCGTCGTTATGTAAAAATTCCTTTATAGCATTAAAAGTGAGCTATTCCTATCGTGGATGCGGGATGGACAACGGTTTGCGACGAGATTTTGCGAAATTCCAGTTTAACATTGGTTATAATTACTTATAGTTTAATCTTCATATCCAGTGTTTGAACCTATTTTCTTGGACGGCTTTTTTATCCTTAAGGAAACAAAGTTGTGTTAAGACATCAAAATGTTTATAACAGTTAGTAGGTTGCTGTATTCATACCATATGTAATGTCGAACTGAAATTAAAAGATTGATTGTGATTTAAAGTAGGCAGATCATTAACTGATTCACAAACACTTAATTTTAAAACTGAAATTTCGCAAAAACTCGACGCAAACCGTTGTCCATAGCAACCAAGGTGCATCCGAGGTGGTTAACATAACGGGGCCAGAAGACTATAGGGGTGGTGGAGTAAAGGGGCTCTATGTATAGCCCATTGCCATCCTCTATTCATTTGTTTTTGGCTTCTGAACTTTTATGTCTTTAACCTCTCCTAAAATTATTCAGTTTGGCTTAATTCATTTCCATTCTTGCATTATTCTGTTTACATAATGTCCCCTTCTAAATATGAAAACCATAAAAAAATATTTTATAGTGCAACATACTGTATTAATTTGTTTTTCACAGTCTAATGCAAGTAATGTTAATACAAATAATGTTAATTCGTTCAAGGGAGGGGTATAATTTATGTTAAAGACCTTTTAGCGAATTTCCCCTATAGGGAAGAAGCTATTACCGTAGTCGGCATGGTAAGACCTAGGCCCGGGACCATGATAACTTTTCGTTTTGAGGTCCCCAGACCCCAAAAACAGCATTCGTTCGAAACTGTATATATATATATATATATATATATATATATATATAATAAACAAAAAGTAAATAAACTTGAGTACCCTGGTAAAATCATTTTAATTACACTTACACGTGTTTCAGCTCTTAGGCCATGTTCACAGTGTTAGTTATAATACCTAACCTTATTTTAAAACTAATCCTTATCAACAAGAATAAAGATTTTCACATGTGACTATAAACCATATGATAAATTTTTATCAGTGCAGGTTGGTAGGAGCACTTCTAATGTGTATTATTTGGTCGAAAATTGGGTTTTTTGTCTGGACTTGCATTGAGTTTAAAATGTTATTTTTGTCAATTTGATAATTTTGATATATATAAAACTCTTCTTTGATATCCATTTTGTACCCTTTATTTTGGATGTCAAGAACTGTCATATTTTCCTCAATATTTTTGTAATTATGATCAGTTGTTAGTAAGATACAAAAATGACCGAAACTCACCAGACGAACTTTTGGAATATTTAAATTCTATATCAAAATCAATCAAATTCACTATGGAAACCAATAACACGTCAATAAACTTTCTTGATGTTACAATAACGAAAGAGAACGGAAAGCATGAATTTGACATATTTAGAAAACCATCTCAAACAATGCTTGTAATACCAGCTAACTCAAATCACCCGTGGCAACAAAAAATGGCATCCTTCCATTCATTAATCAACAGATTATTAAAAATACCGATGAATGAAGAAAACTACAATAAAGAAGTAAGAACTATAAAATCCATTGCCACCGCAAATGGTTATGACACAAAATTGATTGACAAAATGATAAGATCAAGCAGAGAAAAAGCTGAAAAAGAAAATATTTTAAAACCAAAAAGTGAGTATATGTGTGTTCCTTATAGTACAACACTTAATAAAGCCATCAGAAAGACGTTTGAGAAATCAAATTATAAAATAAGCTTCAGAACAAGGAATAACTCATTTCAACTCATAAACAAGTTTTCCAGTGATAAGAAAGAAACATCCAATATTTATGAAAATTCAGGAGTTTATAGAATCAACTGCAGCGACTGCAATAAATATTACATAGGTCAGACAGGTAGAAATTTTAAGAAAAGATACAATGAACATATCCAGGCCATAAAATCAAACAATAGGACAAGTCAAAAGTCTGCATTTGCTGACCATATACTAACAACTGATCATAATTACAAAAATATTGAGGAAAATATGACAGTTCTTGACATCCAAAATAAAGGGTACAAAATGGATATCAAAGAAGAGTTTTATATATATCAAAATTATCAAATTGACAAAAATAACATTTTAAACTCAATGCAAGTCCAGACAAAAAACCCAATTTTCGACCAAATAATACACATTAGAAGTGCTCCTACCAACCTGCACTGATAAAAATTTATCATATGGTTTATAGTCACATGTGAAAATCTTTATTCTTGTTGATAAGGATTAGTTTTAAAATAAGGTTAGGTATTATAACTAACACTGTGAACATGGCCTAAGAGCTGAAACACGTGTAAGTGTAATTAAAATGATTTTACCAGGGTACTCAAGTTTATTTACTTTTAGCGAATTTCCCCTATAGGGAAGAAGCTATTACCGTAGTCGGCATGGTAAGACCTAGGCCCGGGACCATGATAACTTTTCGTTTTGAGGTCCCCAGACCCCAAAAACACCATTCGTTCAAAACTGTATATATATATATATATATATATATATATATATATATATATATATATATATATATATATATATATATGTGTGTCCGTGAGCACGATAACTCTCGTAAAAATTATCCGATTTTGATGAAATTTGGTATAAACGTGTAAAGCAACATTTATGACTTTAAGTTCGAAAACCAGCCAGATCGCTCCATTCGAAGGGGTATTTTGGGGGGGTTTTGTACCCCAAAAATGGGTTTTTCGAATTTTTTACATATAATTTTGGAAATAGTCAAATTTTATTTTTTCCCATTGGATTCAGCTTAAAAAAACACACAATTTGGTATTTTGATCATTTCTCTACGTCAATTGGTTACCGAGATATTGAAAGTGCTAAACACAGTACGTTGTCTAATGTTATTCTTATGGAGAAAAATAAAAATTTTATATCTCGCTTATTTATGAACGTTTACTGACGAAACTTGATATACGGCTTCATCTGGTTGTGGACCATTGATATTTGCTCAAAAAGACAATTTTTTACCCAAGGCTCCCGTAGCAGCAAACCTGTGTACTCAGCCCCATGTTATTCTTATGGAGAATAAGTAACGTGTTATCTGCCTTCATTATGAAAATAAATTAATGAAATTTGGTATGTGGCTTTACCTACATGAGTTATATTGATATTTGTATAAAACCCCATTTTTTGTGTTCCTCGCTTCAGCAAACCTGCATACTCAGCTGCCATGTTATTCTTATGGAGAATAATTAAAATGTCATAAATCGTTTATTTATGAATGTATATTGATGAAACTTGGTATGTGGCTTTATGTGGTATTAAGATACATATATATGCATTGGAAATTCGCTGAGTACGCAGGTTTGCTGCTACGGGGGTATATATATATTTATATATATATGTGTCCGTAAGCACGATAACTCTCGTAAAAAAGGTCCGATCTTAATGAAATTTGGTACAAATGTGTAAAGGACCATTTATTTGAACAAATTCGAAAACCAGATGAATCGCACCATCCGAAGGGGGGTTTTGGGGGGGTTTTGTACCCCAAAAATGTGTTTTTTGGGGTTTTCACATGTAATTTTAATTTAAATCAAATTTTAATTTATACCATTGAATTCAGCTTAAAAAAACAAACAATTTGGTATTTTGATCATTGCTCTACGTCAATTGGTTACCGAGATATTGAAAGTGCTAAACACAGTACGTTGTCTAATGTTATTCTTATGGAGAAAAATAAAAATTGTATATCTCGCTTATTTATGAACATAAACTGGCAAAATTTGGTATATGGCTTGATCTGGTTATGGTTTATTGTTGTTTGCACAAAAAAAATTTTTCGCCTATGGTTCCTGTAGCAGCAAACCTAGGTACTTGGTCCCCATGTTATTCTTATGGAAAATACTTAAAATGTTATATATCGCTTATTTATGAATGTTTATGGATGAAACTTGGTATGTGACTTCACTAAGATGAGTTCTATTGATATTTGCATAAAAACCCATTATTTTGCGTGCCTTGTTGCAGCAAACCTGCGTACTCATCCCCAATGTTATTCTTATGGAGAATAATTAATATTTTAAATATCGCTTGTTTGTGAATACATTTCTTATGAATCCTGTTAAGTGTTATGTTATATATTCATTGGAAATTCGCTGAGTATGCAGGTTTGCTGCGACGGGGGTATTTGTTTATTATATTTATCAGTAGCCCTAATCTGTGAATTTAATGTTTTGATATATATATATATATATATATATATATATATATATATATATATATATATATATATATGTGTGTCCGTGAGCACGATAACTCTCGTAAAAATTATCCGATTTTGATGAAATTTGGTATAAACGTGTAAAGCAACATTTATGACTTTAAGTTCGAAAACCAGCCAGATCGCTCTATCCGAAGGGGTATTTTTGGGGGGTTTTGTACCCCAAAAATGGGTTTTTCGAATTTTTTACATATAATTTTGGAAATAGTCAAATTTTAGTTTTTTCCATTGGATTCAGCTTAAAAAAACACACAATTTGGTATTTTGATAATTTCTCTACGTCAATTGGTTACCGAGATATTGAAAGTGCTAAACACAGTACGTTGTCTAATGTTATTCTTATGGAGAAAAATAAAAATTGTATATCTCGCTTATTTATGAACGTATACTGACGAAACTTGGTATACAGCTTCATCTGGTTGTGGACCATTGATATTTGCTAAAAAAAAATTTTTTACCAAAGGCTCCCCTAGCAGCAAACCTGCGTACTCAGCCCCATGTTATTCTTATGGAGAATAAGTAACGTGTTATCTGCCTTCATTATGAAAATAAATTAATGAAATTTGGTATGTGGCTTTACCTACATGAGTTATATTGATATTTGTATAAAACCCCATTTTTTTGTTCCTTGCTTCAGCAAACCTGCATACTCAGCTGCCATGTTATTCTTATGGAGAATAATTAAAATGTCATAAATCGTTTATTTATGAATGTATATTGATGAAACTTGGTATGTTGCTTTATGTAGTATTAAGATACATTTATATGCATTGGAAATTCGCTGAGTACGCAGGTTTGCTGCTACGGGGGTATTATACTTTTCCAGGGCTACTGATGTCCGCTTTGAGTGTATTTATGACATAAGTATATATTGTTTGAGAAGTTGGTGAGAACATATTTGCCATCAACTATAATTATGCTACTTGAATCATTGATGACAAATATCTACACTGATTTCTTAAACAACATGAACAAGTCAGCAACACGTATCACCATTGTGATAACACGTATCTTGCATCACCATTGCGTGAGTCTGAAAATAGATTGCACCTTGTTTGTATTTTGTATCCTATACATGTAATGTAGGCTGTATAGTAGATTATTAAATGTAACTTATTTTGTATTTGCCCAGAAAAATGTTTGATGATTTTGTTTCTCTTTTAATAAAACCACAACATAATCAAAGAACCTGTAGTGTACAATTTGAAGACAATGAAAAACTTATGTAAATTAATTTAAAACGGTCTGTTTTTAATTTTAAATGTAGTTTCTGGCACCATGCATACTTAAAAAAACTGCTGCCACCTCTACACTGATTGCAATTGCTAAAGAGGTGGCTGTCCATGATAAAGATTTTTTTAAAGTCTCGTGTAAGGTATTACTTAGGGTTTGGAATGTCCCACAAAAAAAAGGCAAGCAGACTTATTAGCTGAGTGATAAAAGAACTTTTGATAAAACAAAATTAAAATTAAATAACACAGGCAACTTTTTGTGAAAGTGATGCTTTGAAAGCCTAACTTAATTTAAGAAAATACGAGCTGCTCCCCCGCAATATTTTGCGTATATAATCCTTATAACAGCTGTTTATTGAATCAAGAAAAAAGACATGTGACCTCCATAACCAAACAAAACCCTCCTCCATATGAATAAAATGGGAACTTCCGTGGGCAGAGCCTTGGGGCCTAAATCGAAATTCTGGCTCGACAGTGACTTAAAACTTGAAATTATCTTTTAAATAAAAAAATCATCAAAACCGGTCAAGTATTAACTTCAGGAAGTGGGTGAAAAAAACAGGATTTTTTAAATATGTAGATTATTTAATAAATATTTTTTTATAAGAGTGAAATGTAAGGGACCATCGAACCAATTATTAAGCTTGATGCGTTGATTAAAAAATGTTTTGAGTCCCGTTCCAGGAAATTCCTTCAATTTACAATTGTCTTTAGGCCTTTGAGCTTCAGTGTAATTCCTATGGAAGAAAAGTGATCAGCTGAATGGTATTGTAAATGACTGAAACTCCTGGTTACAGCTAGTGAACTGTAAATGGAGATAAATAGTACAATAATATAAGCTTTGGCTGGTTAAAATTAGAGATTGCAACTAAAGAAATATAAAGACTAAAGGTTAACTGGTAGAGTGGAATTGTTAGTCCTAACTTCGCCTCGTTGTTAAATTAATTTTTCATTCCATTAAAATTACAGATGAGTTAGTAGCATTGCTATTTTCTGTAAGGGAAGTTAAATTCAACAATAACTGGGATCAAAGCTATTAAGGATTCTCATTTAAAAAATGCTTATAAAACTAATATTGAATATCAGTATAAACATATTATATTCATCGAACTATATAAACGGTTATATAATTCGATGATTATATTACGTTAATTAACTCACGTGATACGGACCTCGTGCTTCGTGTGCTCCGATAATATTGATTATGCTTCTCAATGCGTAGCAACAACTTTTTTTAACAATCAAAACATATTTGTTTACTTAAATATGGTAATTTTTGTGTTTTCAAAATCCATTAGTGTATCATTTACTTAATATACAACTAAAGAAAATAAACGGTATCAGGAAACTGACACATACTTTCTCCCTTTAAGCCAAACTTTAATGACAAAAACATTTGTTATTTACTAAATATAGAATATGAAGTATAGATAAATGTACAGAAAATTGTCTAAAATAGTTATTTTCAGAAATATCCATCCAAATCCCTTTTTGGGAGGCACTATAGAGTCCGTTGCTACACACAGTGGTTTTGAGAGGGGAAATGCCCCCTTGCCCCCCCCCCAGGGTTAAATAGCAAAACATTTCGAACATCATCTGTTGGTCAATGCTAACTTGACCTGCATATCAAATTTTAATGAAATTGATCAGTAAATAAGAGAGAAATAGTTATTTTTGTATTCCCTATAAGAATAACATTGGACAACGTACTGCGTTTACCGCTAAATGAAAATTTCAATTTTCTCCGCAACTAGCAATCGTAGAATAGTAATTTAAAATACCAATTTATTTAGTTTTTTGAGCTCTTTTTAATGGTGAATAGTAATCTTTTTTAACATTTATGATTTTTTATGAAAAATCCAAAAAACTGAATTTTTGATGTTTTAAGTCCTGTAATTTCTGAACCCGAATTTTTCCAGAAATGCGGGTGGTGTCATTTTGTTGGAAACCTAAAGTTCTACAAACCACTTAAGTTTAATCAAAATCGTTAGAGCCGTTTTTGAGAAATTTGGATTTTTCATGTTTTTTGGCGGTTTTTGGGGGATAATTACCCTTAAAAATCAAAAATTCAAAAAAATGAAAAAAACACTTGGGGATATCGTGGATTAGTACCTACATACCAAATTTCATAAAAATCGGCCCATAGGTTAGGGCTTTAGCTCTGTACACATCCACACAGACACACACACACACACACACACAGACAGACATCACGTAAAAACCACTTTTTTGGGTTCAGGGAGCACCAAAACGAATATTTCCACTAACAACTCAAATTCGAAAATTTTTACGAAAACAATACTTTCTCCATATACTATGTATAGGGGGAGAAAGTAAAAGCATTAGACAAAATAATTTTCGATTAACGACCCACATTTTATCCATCAAAATAGGAATTGTGTTTTATATTATTAATAATCCTATTTTATTATCTGGGGTTATAATCAATTATACAAGCCACCGTACTTTGTAAAGGTAGAATGTTTGTGAGTAGTTCCAACTTTAAGTCAAGTTATAACAGTATGGGTAACGCTCTACAAGTTGGGAGTTACTGTTCAAGTTTGTAACTACGTGTTGCTGACTTGTAAATACCGCCTGCTTGTCAAGTCAACCTTATACAAGCTATGTAGTGTTATAATCTATTACAGTACAACTTAAATCCTGTCCGTTTATGAAATGCATACGTTCGTAAATAACGCATAATTAGGTACGCAACGCATTTTTTATTTTCCTATATCAATTAGAATAGATTGAAATTTACTCTATAAGAAAAGGTCAAATGTTTTGATGGCCGGTTTTTAACTACTAAATACATATTTAGAAACGTAAAAATCGATTAGTATTTTTTTATATTCGAATAAAAACTGCGTGCCGATGATGTCAAGAGACGTACACCTTGAGATGTAGACCACACAATTTCAATTTTTACTATCCTGGAATTTACCTGTACCAGAAAAAAAATACAAATAACACTGACTACAATAATAAAATATGAAATGCTGTAACATTAGGTTGTTTGTTTATAAAGCATTCTTGGGTGTGACGAGTGTATGTTGTTTAAGAAAAAAATTGGGACATTTTCCAACACTGATTAGGGAAAAAAAATTTCAAGACGTTTCTGGATTTGGAATCTGATCCCGAAACGTCTTGAAACTGGTTTTCCCTAATCAGTGGTATAAAATTCTCGAGATAGTTTCTGAAATAACATATGGGTTTGGGTTACAATAATGTTATGTGTTATATCTAAGCATAATCTTAATATTTCTCCTAACACAAATGTGATAGTAATTTATCAATGTTGAAATGAGCATACAGCACACGTGGAGTTTAGATAGAGACGCAGTTGTGTATCGCGTACGTAAGTTTTTGGCTACAAACATTAAGGCCAACTGAATCAAACTGTTGTGTATGTTTTTACTCATCAAAGGAAATATTTTTGTGTCGCGAAATGTATATATGAAATATCTTAAAGTATGTTTAATAACAGAGCTCCACGACAAGGCCGGAGGCCGGGCGTGTTTGTAGTCATGAACGGCCCGTGTAACCGATAACACGGCGAGAGATGTGTTACTACCGGTGTAATTTTGTTTATTGCCCGCGCATTATCAAGCTCCACGGCCCCCCACTGCTCATTACAGCCCCTTGTGATGAAAGTGCTCGTAATGGCTGCACATGGACTGTTCACAAAGATCAGTGGGGCTGGTGAAGTTGCACTGTGAATGTTTACACCGGAATGTTGCTATTATAAAATGTAAGCTTTAGAAGTTAGGAACTAATTAGAAACCTAAATATGCCATAGACAACTAAGTTGGCTAAAACTATGCTGTTATCTTATACACATTAACGTACGTATACTAATTACAAATTGTTATAGTTTCGCAATACTTTGCTAACCAGGCATATTTTTACAACATTATTTAATGGGAATAGTTTTTTTTCACCATAGCGATGGCAAATTTTATTTCAATTCAGAATATTTTGAAAATATTTTATTCTTGAGAACTGGTCGGGTATTCTTGGCTTATCGTGGTTACCGTTGACGACGGCGTGAACGGTGAAATGCAGCAACACGGTTTGAGCTTGGAACTGACAGTGGAAGCTAATGGGGTCTGGTGGGGGGCAGACTGTGTGCTGATGGGTTGGACATGCCGAAGTCCAGGGTATCGCTGCGGTTACCGTTGACGGCGGCGTGAACGGTGAAGTGCAGCAACACGGTGTGAGCTTGGAACTGGCAATGTAAGCTAATGGGGTCTGGTGGGGGGCAAACTGTGTGCTGATGGGTTGGACATGCCGAAGTCCAGGGTATCGCTGCGGTTACCGTTGACGGCGGCGTGAACGGTGAAGTGCAGCAACACGGTGTGAGCTTGGAACTGGCAATGTAAGCTAATGGGGTCTGGTGGGGGGCAAACTGTGTGCTGATGGGTTGGACATGCCGAAGTCCAGGGTATCGCTGCGGTTACCGTTGACGGCGGCGTGAACGGTGAAGTGCAGCAACACGGTGTGAGCTTGGAACTGGCAATGTAAGCTAATGGGGTCTGGTGGGGGGCAAACTGTGTGCTGATGGGTTGGACATGCCGAAGTCCAGGGTATCGCTGCGGTTACCGTTGACGGCGGCGTGAACGGTGAAGTGCAGCAACACGGTGTGAGCTTGGAACTGACTATGTAAGCTAATGGGGTCTGGTGGGGGGCAAACTGTGTGCTGATGGGTTGGACATGCCGAAGTCCAAGGTATCGCTGCGGTTACTGGTAATTATATTTAAATCAGAAATGTTCCTTTATATCGCTGTGGATTACTTGGTGAATAACATCCTGAGAACCGATCGCGCCCCTCATTTAGTATACGTCACCAGCCAACATTAATGTAATAAATACTAGCTAACTACACTACATGAAATTGACCACACTTACTGTTCTGTAGTGAATGAAGTTTTGCCCTTTCATATTGAATCTGAGTTGGATAAATTAAAAACGAATAGGTTTGGCCTCGGTACTTGATTTATTGTGTCCGCTGGTAAACAATTAAACTATGTGAATTAATTAATTTACGTAACTCGTCAAGATTCATGCCGATTAGAAATTAACTGGTTGGCGTCGACGTCTTGGAGTTTGACAGCTATATAATGTAATTATGCCCCTGTTGATAATCTATCCGCGATAGGTATTTACAGTCCAAAACTAATGAAATAAATTGGTAATAATTATCGTACGGCAGTTAGCAGAAACTAAAGTGAAGCGTTCAACAGGTAGGTCGTCTTGCAAATGGGGCGAGGGAGGTTACCAGCCCTTTTATGTTCCTTTAAAACAGCTGTTCGATTCGGTTTCCCGCCAGACTGTAAGAGCTCCACAGTTCAGTCAGTAAATCAGCACGCATTAATTATAGTATACAAAGTGACGTGCACGCCACTAGCTGTGCGAAGATCCCACCCGTGTAACTAACAACTATACCCGTGTAGGTTAGCACTGCTTAAATAAGAGCGATATTAATCGTGTTTTCTGAGGGTACTCATGTTAGTGAAGATGCTGGAATGAGGAGAATACATTACCTGGATACGTTAAGTTGTTCTGGATATACTTGCACAAAAAATGCCTGGACTTCATCATCGAGTCCCTCGTTTATTAAAGACCACCAGGATGAACCCCGAAATAGAGTACAAGTCTATTTCGGGGTTCCCAATTCCCTTTTGCGGCTCGTTGGGAACACTCTGCACTCTACCTTTACACTCTTCACTACTGTTTTATTTGACTAAAGCCTCATTGTGTATCGTTTACAATGTTTACATTTAGAGATTGAGGTTTATTCATCCTAACACATACGAACCATGCGATGATCTTAACAGACGTAACCGGAACTTGCACATATATAAACTTTCATACCTAACGTAAACCTTTTCGTTCCTTTAATTTGCCGTTGTCATTTCTCATCGGGAGTAGTCTGAGTGGGCACGGGTATCCAGTGTGATATACACCTGGGATGGCCGCCAGTTCCGTCGCTATAAGCCGGCCATTACCGGGTGCAGCGCTGGAGACTGGGGGATTACAGGATTCTGGTTCCTGTGACGGGCCCAAGCCGCTTAGCTCAGTGCACTCTTCACATTCACTGGCAGTTGTATACCATTTATTATTTTTTTATAACTCTCAATAAGACCGTGTACATACTACAAGCCTAAAACCTATGAATGTTTCAGGTCTAAAATTAGTAATTTTTCGGTTTCAGTCGCTTATTTTATAGAGAAGGTTTATCTTTAGTTAACAAAATCTAATTGGTAATAGTTTCGAAGTTTATGAACAAGTTTTAGATTCAAGCCGAAGCGTTTTGAGTGCCGTTATAAAATGTTTTGTTCCTACCTTAGACTCATCTTATTAAAAATTAAGGTGATTTTTGTGAGCAGGCCACTGGCAAAACTACTGTATCTTAAGTCAAGGTTGACGTACTATTTGAAAGCTCTTAACGTCTAGATGCGCGTTATAGGGCATTTGAAAGCTCTTAACGTCTAGATGCGCCTTTTAGGGCATTGGAAAACATCCACCTTTAGGCCTCTGGGCTTTCAAAGTTCCAACGTTAATCTTATGGAAAAATATAAATATATTTAGTTGAACGTCTAACAGCAGTTGATCATAAAATAACACAATCCATAGGCAAAAACAGCTGTTTCAAGCTAACTTTTGGAATGACGTCACAATATAAACTAACAGAACCGCTGTATAATCCAAAATACAATTATTCGCTCGAATTCGAGCAATTGGTTCCGCTAGTCTATTTATTAAAATAAACCGATTTCTGTGAGGAAGCTATTGGATCTTAAATGATCGTGATTTAATGATTAATGTTTGTGTGTCGTTTGAAAGCCCTTGGCGTTTATATGTGCCTTTTGCTCCTTGGGATTAAGTTACAATGTTAATCTTTTGGAGGAATAAAAATCCATTAATTGGACATATACAGCTATTGATACTAACAAAACCCAGTACGTTATAGAAGCAAGAACAGCTGTCTTAAGCTAAATTCTGGAATGGCATGACAAATCATTGAATTTAACCGTATATGAGCTTTTTAATCCCATATAGAAAAACATACCTGGTCGAATTCGAGCAACTGGATTCGTCAGTCTATTTATTCAAGAATAAGCAGATTTTTGTGAGGAGGCTACTGGCGAAACTATTGCCCGGTAACCAAGCCAAACCGGCCAACAAAAAACTATTAATGAACTATTAACTATTAATGACTGTTTATGAGTTGTTTGAAAGCCCTTAACGTCTAGAAATTCCTTTTGGGGCTTTGGAAAACACCCATCTTCCTCCCTGGGCTTTCAAAACTCCAATGTTAGAAATCAAATAGGCCAATTGAACATTCAACAGCTGTTTATTTTAACAAAACACAGTTCAGAAGCAAGAACACCTGTTTCAAGATAACTTCTGGAATTGCATCACAATACAAACTAACAGGACCGTACAAGAGCTGAGTAATCACAAAATAGAAATATTTCTCGAATTCGAGCAACTCGATCCGCTTGTGTGACTTTAATAACACAAGGCACAGAAACATGTGGCTGTTAACGTCCGTATCTGATTGGATGAAAGCAGATATTTGAGTTTGTAATGGTACTAGAATGTCTTAATACTCGCGCATCCATATAATACATTATACTCTAACCATCGCTTGTTCATTGTACAAGGCAGTTGGTGCTGGGTAATCTACATAACTTCAAAATAGTTTTATCTTCTTATATCATTAACTTTATTAATTGTAATCCCTTTTTGATGTCTTTCACAGAACACGTTCGTATATTTATTATATAGTTTTAGCGTATCGATATATTAGTGATGGAATTATGATATTGAGAAATTAAACTAAATATTAAATATATAGTTTACTATTAAAACTGTCATTCTGTTCTATTGACCACCTAATGGGTCCTTTGACCAGTATAGACAATACATGAATCAATACATCAATGACGCACTTAATCGAATTCCATTAGGGCTATGTATATTGAAGCACCAAGTTAATATTGTTTATGTCCCACAGAGAATATTGATTGTAGCCTCTACTTCTGCGTGATTGGGTTCCAACTGTTGCTGCTAACCGAGAAATTTAATCTTGTCGCGAATCATGGATTTAGGTCAATTGTAATGTTAAAATTGTAGGATTTGAATGCAACTTTATTATTTTAATGCTGATTGAGAATATTGTTATTACTCTTTGAGTGCAGTTTTTGTTTGTCTAATCTACATTTATAATTAACTCATCACTAATTCTCACACTTTTAGAGTAGGTACATGAAATAATGATATAATGATTTATTTCCGTCCACAAATTTTACATTAAATGGTACATTACATCCAGGAAATGCATAGCTATAACTTTATGTAATTATGACATAATTACATGGTTGTTTTGTCTCGCTGAAAAGTACTATACCAAAACGGAACATTGTGCAGCTATCTATTTCTATACACAAATATAAACTAAATACATGTTTAAACTATGAATAATACGTATACAAACATCTACGTACATACAACCTACTTACAAATCATTGCCAGTTGGGAAATGTCTTTAAGATTTAATAATAAAAAATTTATTTTATTTTTAAATACATTAAATGCTTTAAGATGGTTAATATTTTAAGAAATTTAATTAAAGGTTTTAGTCTAACCAGAAAAATGAAATATCTGTAAAACTGTTAGTGTGTTAAATAATATTATCGGCAACGATTACAGTGGTGTCGCTGCACTGCCATTCAAATGTTCCGTGCTACTGCTTCGAGCATAAGTTTGATTAGATCGAGTGATTAGTAAAATATGTGTTCATTGATTGAAATATTGAGGATAATGGGTTGCATTAAACGCAGGAAATATGTTTCATTTAACATTATAGAAATAGGCGAATGAAGCGAGTCAATTCGCCTGGCGTTGACAGGACACGAGCGTAGCGAATTATTTTGCTACGTTAAGAATGTGACTAAGGGTAGCTAATTAGGTTGTAATTCTAATGTAGTATTAGTTATTCACAAACAGTTTGTCTGGAGACTCAGCAGTGACGGGGTTTATGTGTGAATTCAGATTAAATACCTATCAATTATCACGGTAAGGTGCGACAGAGCTATTGTAATATCACAGAATTCCTAGCTTATTAATTAGCATTTTGAAATAACAAGTAGAAATAACGTATAATAGTGCCGTGACGTGCTTTGTCGTGATAAGTGAAATTAAATTGTAAATTGAGATTAAGTACATAATGAACTGAAGCACAAAAATGGATCAATATTGTTAATGATTTTTACTTATCGAAGTTTGCATTTTATTACTTGTGCAAGGAACAATCCGTTATCCCGCACAAATTCTCTGTTAACTTGAAGATTGGATTTGCGGATAAATCTTAAACAAAAGTTAATCGAGCCTCAACGGTACCGGTAATCTTCTTATTTCTTCTACGCAAGAACGATCTCCTTTAATCACCAGATCCTCTTTGGAACAAAAAAATCTTGATAGTCGTATTAATTTAATTGATTTGCAGTTTTTTTGTTAAATTTAAATAGAGTCAAATTAAATTGTAATTATAAATATCTAACTCACGATGTTGTATGATGTTGTCAACTCCTTTATTTGTCATCGTGTGCAAATCTCAGTCTTCAAGTAATTAATTTTACGTAAAGTAATAAAAAAATATAGACGAATCTAACCAATTCCTGTAAAAATAATCCTTTTTACTCATGGAAACATTTAACTATCTCCAAATTAAAATTTTTGCAATTATTTTAATTTTCTTCAAGGCTTTTTTAATTCGGTTTGATTAAAGAAGAAGAAAAATTAACCATTTTGTTAACCATTTTGTATTGGTCCGTGGCCCAATTGCAAATTCGTGGCAAATTGGGTCGGCAAACTTGGAAATTATTGGTTTTCGTAGACTGCTTTTGATATTGTATTTCTAATTATTATATTTTATAGATCGGTCTACATGATTATAGTTATTAATAAATAACTATCCATAAATATATTGATGTACGAGTAGTTTCACCCGTATTTCATGATATGGCCTTTAAAGCATAACATCACAATTGTTCTCAATGTACATATATTCTCAATTTAAGAAGAAGAAGTATTATTGTAAACAAACAGTTAACAGCTTAATATTTATACATTCAGGAACGGTTGCCCGTTACCTCTTCGGCACATCGCAGGTCTGTCCGGCGCCGCTACGTGATTCAGAGGCAGCCGTGTGTTGCGGGGTTAGTATCATGCAGGCGCAGCCCGTCATGGCAACAAACGTAGCAATGTTTTTCATCATGCCCTCGCAATAAACTATTGTTTTCAGTACTATCAGCTGTGATTGAAACCAATCGATTCCCGATAGGCCGGGTAAAACTGCAAAAAGGCCTAGGCCGGGAGAGAAGGTTCCAAAATTTCTCGCCTCGAGCTGACTGTTTCTAGCAACATAAACAAATGAAACAATAACAAACCTCTGATGTTGTTAGTTGTAAAAGTGTAAACGTACTCAATAATGGCTGATTCATATATTAATATTCCTGAATCAATATTGAAAATAAAAGGTGGTATGATGAAAAGTACTGTTCATAACTCGTCCGAAAGTGCTATACCGGTGCTTGCTCGGCTTCGCCTCGTACTTGACACTCGATCGTGCACCGGTAACGGCCACTTTCCGGACTTGTGACGAAATATACTATTTCAGCGGTGCATTTTAAACGGGTTATATCGTTATTAGTTGTTAATAAACAAATACAGTTCATAGGTAGTTGTTATATATTATACTAATTTGACGATATCCTAAATGTATTTGTGATTTATTAGATGTATTTTTGTTTTAGCGAATTTCCCCTATAGGGAAGAAGCTATTACCGTAGGTCTCATTGTAAGACTTAAGCCCGAGACCGTGATAACTTTTTGTTTTGAGGTCCCCAGATGTCAAAAACAATATTCGTTCAAATTTATATATGTATAATATATTATAACATATAATATATATATATACACATATAATATATATATATATATGTGTGTGTGTGTGTGTGTGTGTGTGTGTGTGTGTGTGTGTGTGTGTGTGTGTGTGTGTGTGTGTGTGTGTCCGTAAATGCGATAACTTGAGTAAAAAACGTCCGATTTCGATGAAATTTGGCTCAAATGTGTAAAGTGACATTCGTGACTTTTAAGTTCGAAAACCAAAAAAATCGGACCATGGGAAGGGGGGTTTATGGAGGTTTTAAGTTTTCAAAAAAGCAGTTTTTATGCATTTTCACCCTAAAATTTTTAAAAAACTTAATTTTGGTTTTGACCATGTTATAGAGCTTGAAAAAACAAATAATATAGTTTTTTTTAATTATAAACCTAGGTTGAGTGGTTGCGGAGAAAATCCAAAAAACCTACTCATAAAATCTCCCATGTTAGTCTTATGGGAAAAAGGATTTAGCGAATTTCCCCTATAGGGAAGAAGCTATTACCGTAGTCGGCATGGTAAGACCTAGGCCCGGGACCATGATAACATTTCGTTTTCAGGTCCCCAGACCTGTGTGTGTGTGTGTGTGTGTGTGTGTGTGTGTGTGTGTGTGTGTGTGTGTGTGTGTGTGTGTGTGTGTGTGTGTGTGTGTGTGTGTGTGTCCGTGAGCACGATAACTCTCGTAAAAATGATCCGATTTTGATGAAATTTGGTATAAACGTGTAAAGCAACGTTTATGACTTTAGTTCGAAAACCAGCCAGATCGCTGCCAGACCAGCTCATCCAAAGGGGTATTTTGGGGGGGTTTTGTACCCCAAAAATTGTTTTTTTGAATTTTTGACATATAATTTTTGAAATAGTCAAATTTTAGTTTTCACCATTGCATTTAGCTTAAATACACACAATTTGGTGTTTTGATCATTTCTCTACGTCAATTGGTTACCGAGATATTTTAAGTGCGTAGCACAGTACGTTGTCTAATGTTATTCTTATGGAGGAAAAGAACAATTTTATATCTCGCTTATTTATGAACGTATACTTACGAAACTTGGTATATGGCTTCATCTCGTTGTGGTCTATTGATATTTGCTCAAAAAATAATTGTTTGCCAAAGGCTCCCGTAGCAGTAAACCTGCGTACTCAGCCCCATGTTATTCTTATGGATAGTAATTAAATGCTATGTCTCCCTTAATTATGAACATAAATTGATAAAAACTGGTATATGACTTCACCTAGTTCACTTATAATGATATTAGCATAAAAACCCATTTTTTGTGTTCGTTGATGTAGAGAACCTGCGTACTCAGCCCCAATGTTATTCTTATGGAGAATAATTAAAATTGTATATATCGCTTATTTGTGAATATATTTTTATGAAACTTGGTAATTGGCTTTATGTATAGTATTAAGACAGTTATATATCCCTTGGAAATTCGCTGAGTATGCAGGTTTGCTGCGACGGGGGTATTTAGTCAACGATAAAGCCCAATTGTATTTTTGCAAGTCAGTTTATCCAGTTTTTATGTCTTAAACTATTTTTTTTGTTTTATATACATATTTTTTATAAAACTTGAACTGCTCGTCACCATAGGCTATTGACCTGTGCGGTGAACTAAAGACAGCGAGGTACCGTAACAGCATTAGTCACATGGGCAAGCCAGAGGTGACCGCTCATGATCTTACAGGATTCGGCCGGGACCGGGATATTGCACCAACACATATAGTGTAACTTCCTTTACTGAACTCTTTACTCTGATAAACACTGTATAATGCACGTGACAACTGACATCGGGTTTCACTGAAGTGTTTGCAGTAAGCGCTACATATCAGTAGGCGTGCTCACGACAGTTTGTATTGACAAGTTCTCAGCTGCGGCAAGAGGCGAGGGTATCCTTCGTTGAGAACGGCCCTTGAAACTTTCCCCTTGCTAACAGTTTGCCAAGAAGATAAGGGTCTTGGAACTGTCTAACCCTTCTTTTGTTCCGTTCTTTTACTTTTTTAAGTAAAAGTTTAAACAGTTCAATCTTTACAACGATTCCAGCGAGGGAAAATTTACTGTATAAGGACAAATTGTGTATTGGTAAAATGCTGACTAAAACGTGTTACTTTAGTTTCTAGTTCGATGTTTCAACGGTTTATGTAACCTATTGCAGATTTTTTACTTGTGTTATCTTTGTTTTATGGCTTTGCTATACATTAAACAATACCTTGTAACTTGTTGAGTGTTTGGCGAATGATATTATTTCGTTATTTGGAGAATCTATATTTATAACAAAGGAAGTTGGTTTGTTTGTTTGTATATATATTTTAAGTTTATGGACTCGGACACCGTTAGACCGTTTGCCATTAAACTTGGTATATTTATGTAAAATTTCACGGAGAAGGTTTTTAAGCCATCTATTTCGTTCTAACTCAATTGGGTTCCTCCCAAGAGGCCCAAAAGGGTTCCCATATAAACCTTATGGAAAGATATTGTTGTTTACATACAAGTTAAAGACAAGTTTACTTGAACAGGTGATCTTGGTGATATTGGTTTTAGTTGGTAATAGTCAAAGGCATGACAACGTCTGCCGGGTAACAGCTAGTAAAATATTAAGTTGAAGAAAGTAAATGACTGTTATGCTCAGTGGCGAATCTCGTGTCCTCTCAACTCGTTCCACTGTCAGGACCGCTCAATCTGTATTCTGATTCTGTGTACGACCTGATCCCTTCCTCCAGCGACTAGTTCCCAGGACAGGATGTCGGTCTCTGAGCGTTAGTTGTGTGGTTATTGATACAGTATTATCCATTTCACTAGTAGTGTGGTTCACTTCTAATCTCATTTCCAACAAGTAGTCAAACAATGATGAATTAAATTCATAATGATTACTTTTTATATCTTTTTTGCAAAACATAAAAAACACATTTGTAAATTATTAAACTACGTACACAAAATCTAAATCCGAATTTAACTGCAATTCCCGCATTCTACTGTATAGTTACTTTCGAACTGTTTTTTGTACTAATAACATAACAGTCAGTTTTATTTTAGAAATTGAATATCATTTACCTTTTCAGGACTATATTATATGCGAATAGTGTACATTTCCATAAACAATAAAATAAAATTCTGTATGCATTTTTTTAATCCTTAAAGATAGAAAAAAATACATAAACCTCCAGGCCAAGCTGAAAACACTCAAAAATACAACATTTGGTTTGTGAAAATGTTCCACAAGGAACATTGAAGGATTTTTTGCAATTTCCATAGTGCCCCGCCCACTAGGTTTTCTAAGTTTCTATGTTATTCTTAGTGGGCATTCTATTTTATTCTATGATAATTTAAACATATTTTGTATTCGAAATATATCAGAAGTTGACCACAGAATGCAGCACTCACAATTAATTGGTTTATTCTCCGGGCTTATGAGCGTATCAATTACTCAGCTGAAGCCAGTTACTAAACAAACAAATAATTTAATACTGGAACAATAACTTAGAAATTAATTAATTATGCTAATCATCTGCTGTACCTCTGCTGCTCTGCTGTACTTGCGTCTTAAGTTCAAGGTCTCTCGTGTAATATAGCAAAGCCTTTTTGCTATTACTCTCTGTGTTGGAAGATAATGTGGGAAAAGTTGGGGACCATATTGCGGGCGAGCCATTTGGGTAATGGCGCGGAACGGTTTTAAGGAGATAACAATAAGTTGTGTAACTTTTTTAACCCACATTAATTGCCTTTCGAGGAGTTCCTATAATGTTTTCCACATACCCTTAACATTTAGGAAACCTAAACATTTTACGGGCATCATATTGTGTAAGTTACTTGTTATTTATAGTTTTATTTTTTAATTGTTTAGATATATAAACCCCATTGTAAGTCGTTGATTAAAAGTTACATTAAAACCCTATGAACCTCTACTAATATATCTATGCCTGCCTCCTCTAATATAAATAAGGGTTAAGTATTAAATTCGATTCACACCAATAGAATTTAAAAAGTTGTAAAGTGCCAGTGCCAGATAGCTTATTGCTTAGTGGTTATAATACATTTTATTGAATAGATGGTTATTTTGTAACTGGTTTATCACTTTATTAGTTACGTAACACGATTTTTTGTTGTTTCAGGTAAAACGAATGGTCCGAAAAACTAGAACCAAAAACATAGTAAGTTGGTTTCTAAATGCTCTTAATACGTAATCATTGTTTAGTTTTAATTATTGTAATATATTTAAGAGGTTAAGTATTTTTCCGATTTTGAACAGCAATTACAATTGTTATAAACGGTACAGCGATGTAAAAGAGAATTGAAGGGTGGGCGGCGGTTGTGGTGGACGGAGATTTATTGTCGGTGTAGGTTAACTTTCGCCAACTGTACAATCGGAAGATTTGACGACCGTGAGATTCCCACCTAAAGTTTGAAAACATGGGAATTGACAAATGAAAGATAAAAAAGTAAAGTTGAACTTAATAACAAAATGTATTTATGAAATTAAATAATTTTTCTGAAAACTACAACCTTATTGTATAATTAACTAGTTGTTATGGCCAAGCTTTGCAACGGGGTAAAAATTCAGATTAGACAAATTGTAAACAAAACACTGACAGTCTGTAGTTAGATATAATACTAACAGCTGATTATTTAAATGAATTTACACTTCACGCTGAATAACTTGAGCCGTGTGAGATAACCAGCTGGGCTACTGAACATGGAATACTGACGAACAGTTTTTTGTTTACATAACAGCAATATTGGAATTAGCTGACTGAACAGATAATGGAAACAACAGATGACAGATTTAGACGGATGTCTAAATGTCGCTCTACTCCAACTGTTTGAACTGAAAACAGTTCCTCACACAGCTCAGGATATTCTGCGTCAAGTGTAATTAACATAGTTTTAGTTATTTCACTTGATAAATAAATTCAATCAACGGTAAACACACCCTTTTAGTTAATTTTAGCCAAATATAATGGCAATACGAATGTTTCGTATGAAGCTCGAGTACGCGCATAGAAACCATAACGTAAACCGCAACATCGGTAAGATAATTTAATAGTGTAATATTGTTTATAATTGCCTACAGTCTCTCCAGCAGAAAATGTGTCTAAACATAAATGCAACTTGCCCGTTTTAGCGAATTTCCCCTATAGGGAAGAAGCTGTTACCGTAGTCGGCATGGTAAGACCTAGGCCCGGGACCATGATAACTTTTCGTTAAAACACCATTCGTTCGAAACTGTATATATCTATATATATTTATTGGATTTGTGTGTGTGTGTGTGTGTGTGTGTGTGTGTGTGTGTGTGTGTGTGTGTGTGTGTGCGCGCGTGCGTGCGTGCGTGCGTGCGTGCGTGCGTGTCCATCCGTGGGTGCGATAGTTCCGATTTTGATGAAATTTGGTATAAACGTGTAAAGCAATTTATGACTTTAAGTTCGAAAACCAGCCATATCGCTCTATCTAAAGGGATATTTTGGGAGTTTTTGTACCTAAAAAATGGGTTATTTGAACTTTTTACCTCTAATTTTTGAAATAGTCAAATTTAATTTTTTACCATTGGACTCAGCTTAAAAAAATGCACAATTTAGTCTTTTGAACATTCCTCTACGTTAATCGGTTACCTAGATATTGAAAGTGCTAAACACAGTACGTTGTCTAATGTTTTTCTTATGGAGAATAAGAACAAAATTATATCTCGATTCTTTATGAACGTATATTGACGAAACTTGGTATACGGCTTTATCTGGTTGTGGTCTTTTGATTTTTGATTTGCTCAAAATGACAATTTATTTCTAAAGGTTCCCGTAGCAGAAACCTGCGTACTCATCAGCCCCCATGTTATTCTTATGGAGAAAAATTAAAATGCTATGTCTACCTTAATTATGATAATAAATTAATAAAACCTTGTATATGACTTCTCCTAGTTGAGTTACATTGATATTTGCCTAAACACCAATTTTTCGTTCCTTGTTGCAGCAAACCTGCGTACTCATCCCCCATGTTATTCTTATGGAGTTTAATCAAAATGGGATTTATCGTTTATTTATGAATGTATGTTGATATTTATCAAACTAGGTATGTGGCTTCACCTAGTTGAGTTATATTGATATTTGCATAGAAACCAATTGTTTATGTTCCTTGTTTCAGCAAACCTATCTACTCATCCCCAATGTTTTTCTTATGGAAAATAATTAAAATTGTATATATCGCTTATTTGTGATTATATTTTTATGAAAGTTGGTATGCGGCTTTATGTGATATTAAGACATATATTATGCACTGGAAATTCGCTGAGTCCGCAGGTTTGCTGCGACGGGGGTATTTTTATTTACTGTATTACTGTTGAACCAACCAAACTTTCTTGGTTAGTTCGTAGATGAATGATACTTTGAGGTGCAATATGACTAAGCTCGAATCAAAATTAGCATTTCAATGTACAATGCATATTTGTAGGCATAAATCTATTACCAAGGAGTAAATCGGCCAAATAAAACGGCCTGACTGATTTATTCTATGTTACAGTATTTTTTTTAATTACGTCTGATGAAAGGTTTTGAGCACATCGGTAGAAATTTGGTTTTGTTTGTTCACGTTGAACCGGACTAGTAGGCTAAAATCGGTCGGAATACTCGAGGTTTATGACAAGGTACGAAACCAAATGTGTATCGGTGTGGCCAAAACTTATCCATTTGACTGTTAAAATTGCTATAAACTTAAATCAATGGGGGTAGTAATCAACCAGTTTCAATTACTTAAATTAAACCGATTCATTTCCATCGCGTTGTTCGTCCAGTTGACCATCGCCGCGCCGCCGCAGATAACAACTCGGCGGCTCACGCGTATATATAGATGACGAATGTGTTTATTTATAATGGATATCGCCAGTGAAGAGCACCGTGTTTGTGTTACTTCGCCGCCTCCGGAACACGCCGGAAACGAGCGTCGGGGCGGAAATTGCAGCACGTAGCGTCGATTTCGACAACTCGCTGATTAGATGACGGGTCGAGGTGATCGGAAGTGTGTTTAGAGACGGTCGAGTGTTCAGATTAATAATTGTCTTGTGAAATCCGACCCATACATCAATGCATGTTTTGATTGTTGAACTGTTTGAAACAACATAGAAGCCTACAATTTACGTAAGTGGCCATTGATCAATAATGTCACCAGCAATTAACTTTATTAGGGAGTCTGTTTCCTTGTTTTGGATTGTAGTGACAGTAGTATTTCTGTTTATTTACTTTACTAACATAATTGGTGTCTAACCATGTAGTGTTTGCTTTTTCCATTTTTATGCAAAAAACCATGTGAGCTGGAGTTTTTATGATGAAATTCATTGTTGTATACACCAAACAATATATATACATACACATCAACATTGGTAAAATAGTTTTTCGTCGAATTCGCCTGCCCCCGTCAGTTCCATACGCTTACCAGATCTATTCCACTTTGTTCACTTTGCCAGGTATATTCCCTTTACTCTTTCGCCTATAATATTTGCTCGCTTTTTTACGCGCCAGTACACGAGAATGCGGTTCGTCCACCGTTACATGATATTTTTTACATGCTTAAATTATTACTTCATTATCAGTTCTTAGAGTAATAAGGCAATAAAAAGAACCCCACCGCCTTTGTGAGTATTTTCTTTCTCTAAACTCGTTCGGACCATTTACAGATCAGTAAGACATCAAATAACAAAATATGCAATCCTTATTTGTTAATAGTTCTTTGGCGAATATGTTAGAATATGAATTGGTCCTTTGGACATCAATATCTACAATCTCACCGCACCCTCGTCGACCCAACCCAATCTGCCTTACCGACAATTACCCATTGTCTCTAAATGCTGCCGTAAACTTAAACGGGTTCGCACGCAGCACGCTGACGTGAGGGAAGTGAAAATGCATTAAAACCTTTTAAAAAATCAAATCAAATCAATTGTTTCCGGAAAGCAAACTAATTGATCGATGAGGTTTCTTTGTTGTTCAACTAGATCTTTGTTGTTGATGTAGGAGACGTTGCCGTTGGCAGGAAGCCTCAGAACAGATCCGAACTACAATGGGATTACAGTACCTGAGTCCCGTCTCAGTGTCGGCGATATCTATACTGAGACAACAATGGGGACAAGTGGTTCAAGTTGATCACTTTTGTCGGATATTTCTATATACTCTGTATTTTGAAACGCTATACCCATTAAAATACCGTTGCACTTTAATTATGTAGAACGTTTACAACTTTATTATATGTGTTTTCTTTGTTTCAAGTAGTTTAGTTCGCTGCACATGACCAGGTGTAACAATCGGCTGCTAGTTACTTTGGTCAGTTTCGTTGACGGTCCGAGCTGTTAGTTATGTGATTCTGGGGCACAAATAAAAACAATTCTCCTAATGGGTATTCGCTTTTTCCTGACGAACTTGCAAGCTGTAATAGTTTAAATCTGGAAGCATTAGGTCCTTATGAATTGGAGGCTGTGTGGGATCTCTAGTATAAGTGACAGCCGAATCAAAGTGCGTTGCGAGCGAGGGTGGCGAGGGTGTAGCGGGACGTGGCGGAAGTAACACTACAGCAGACAGGACAGCTGTCGCCGAGGCTCTGTCTCGTCTCCGCCCACAGTTAATCTAAACTTTATCTAATGTTGGAATAAACTTGTTTTCGTCATACTACTTCAAAAGCGTTGTTTTTGACACTTGCATTCTGATGCTAAAATTATGGGGGGCCGAGCTTTGCTTGGGGGAAGGCCAGTCAGTTTGTTTAGATGACTTGGAGTAATACTTCACCACTTCCCCCTACTGATAATCAGATTTGTATAACTCATTTGCCTCTTTTCTACATTTTTAAGGTCACTCCAGTTGTTATTTATAGCTCAATGTCCCTTTGATTTATTTTACTACTCTATTTATGTAATCTTCACTCAAATCTTTTAATCTCTGCTCTCAGGAAACCACATGTTAATAATCATATTCAACATGAGTGTTACTTTGACAGTTTAAGGCTTCATGTAATTTCATACAAAGTCTCTAATAAAAGATTAAAAAAAATACTTTGACAGTTCCCTGGTTGATTATGAACAGCTGTTACAATTCTTTTGTTTTGATTTGAAACTCCATAAGCCCAATGTTATTTTTTCAACTTTTTATTTTAGTTTTTTTACATTACTTGATTTGTCCTGGGGATGAGGCCTGTCTAGAACTTATTTATATCCCAGAAATTGTTATTTCCAACATTTGAAGGATATCGTTGGAGCCGTTTTTGAGATCCATGTCGCAAGCAAGCAAACCTTACTCATATTAGAGTATAGGATATTTTGATGACCCTTTCCGTCCTAGGACAAACAAATAATTTGATGTCACTTGTTGGTCGAGGTCATCAGCTGTTATAAAATAATGCATTGATCGAGTTATTTAACTTGTAAACAATGCAAACTTCACTGTGTAATAGTTGTTGGTAAACCAAGCTCAAGATGGAAGCAAACTTTTGATAGTAAACCAGTAATGCAATTTTAGTTTTTGTGGAATTATTATCTTATTATTTTTAGTATGATGATCATCCCTAGGACCAAAAGTGGCTCTTCGATCATCGCTCATTTTCCTTCTAGCTCGTATCGAAAAGTTACACTTTTGGGTGGTAGTAATGAAATACAGGATGCTAATTTATCCATCCAAGTACACTCCAACGTTCTAATAATCACAAAACTTTACGTCCCATGTTTAAATAACGTTTTAAACGTTCTTCCGGGTTGGTTTCGTTGTGTCCGTAGATTCGTACATAACATTTTGTGAATATTTGTGAATGGTTAGGTCTTATTTATTTCTGAAGAAAGATGAGAAGCGTTAAATATTATTCCAGATTTGCCCGGGAGCTTAACGCAGTGAGTTACAATAGTAAATAGTTTTGGTACAAATATTAGAGAAAACCTGGGATTGTTGAATTTTGAGAATGTGTTGAAAATAAATATTATTGTATGAGTCGTATTCGTTTTATTTTTAACTATTTGGTTGTGTTAAAAATATTTATGTTTTACTATCTATACAACTCAAAGATTATTATCTTTCTAGTAGTATTCAAATAAAAATAAACCTTTGGGTTAATTTACTTGAATTGACTTGGGCAACGAATGCGTATTTGAAGTTGGTGTAGAGCGTTATCAGAGGTAAAAACAAAAGCAATAACAGCAGTTGTTAGCAACAGTTAAATAACCATCAAAAGCTTTATCATTATGACTGCTACATTAACTTAAAAAAAACTTAACTGGTCATAGGATGTAATTTAAATGATTATAATATCGTCTGAGATCACAATGGTGTATTTCAAACCACATCACAGCTACACTATCTCTGTCTGATAATGAACACCACAACACTGCCTGGCTCGGTGGCGGAGTGACAATCAGCTGATGACCAGCTGTGTAGTGTAGGAGCCGTGATCAGCTGATGGTAGTAGCGGGTGGCGTCGCACCACCCCAGCCGCCTCTCGCCACTCGCCAGTCGCACCCCAGCCTCCGCGAGAGTGTGACGCGTATTGTGGCGCGCCCTCCAGTGGTCCTGCCGTGCGTGCTTTGTGATCTTGTGCAGTTTTGGTTTCGACGGCTTTCCCCTTGCCACATTTTTTAAGAAGTTCAGTCATTTGAAATTTCAAACCTATTGGAAACAGGGTGGGATAATTCGATAGCATATATTATGTTTGATTATCTGTAAAAAATAGGTTAGTTGGATATATACATGCATGTACATAGTGTGTACTAAAGCGTTTAAGAAAATCTTAAGTAATAAATAAAATCATAAAACAGATTCATGTTATTTGCTTAGCAAGGTTACAATAGTTCAGAGAATAAATTAGAAAAATAAATAAGAATAAAATTAGAATCAATATTAAAATAAAGCAATTTAAAACGTAAAAATAAACGAGAAAAAAATATTTCCTTCTTCAACATACGTTGAAATGGAAAATTGTGGCGTTTTATTATTATCTATATGTCTGCTATATATTTGTTTAGAGATGACTTAAAAAGGATATAACAGTTCTATAAAAGTGAAACTTCGTTTGTTTTTGCTGCATTCTGCGGAGAATGTCTTGAAGTTTTACGACTTATTCACGTGTTTCTGTAATCACCTGATCAAATAAAATCATCTTCTTCTATGGCTAAACACATGGAGGACTTCAATAGAAAAAAAGCTTCAATAGAAAATATTGGAAATGTTCTGAATTTGTACATGTGTAGGAGTTGCAAAGAACTTGTAAGCAACACGTTGGGGTTTTGCCACATGTTATTTGCTTAGCAAGGTTACAATAGTTCAGAGAATAAATTAGAAAAATAAATAAGAATAAAATTAGAATCAATATTAAAATAAAGCAATTTAAAACGTAAAAATAAACGAGAAAAAAATATTTCCTTCTTCAACATACGTTGAAATGGAAAATTGTGGCGTTTTATTATTATCTATATGTCTGCTATATATTTGTTTAGAGATGACTTAAAAAGGATATAACAGTTCTATAAAAGTGAAACTTCGTTTGTTTTTGCTGCATTCTGCGGAGAATGTCTTGAAGTTTTACGACTTATTCACGTGTTTCTGTAATCACCTGATCAAATAAAATCATCTTCTTCTATGGCTAAACACATGGAGGACTTCAATAGAAAAAAAGCTTCAATAGAAAATATTGGAAATGTTCTGAATTTGTACATGTGTAGGAGTTGCAAAGAACTTGTAAGCAACACGTTGGGGTTTTGCCACGGTAACACCTTAATATTTGGTATGACGGGTATCCTATCTGGATACACTCATTCTAGCATAAAACGTGTTTACGTTTATACAACCCATACGCTCCGAAAAAAACGAATATTGGATACAACCAAATTACAAGTAAAGTAACGCACAAGTATTCGTGTAAAAAATGTAATCAATAATTTTTTTCAAATATCTTCTTAATTAGGATATGAGGCGAGTTTACTCGTATAGCGTGTAAAATACATCGTTCCCGAGGCAAACAATTATTAAGTGTTATGCCATCCACCGTGGTTTTACAACAGATTCATTGGTATGTGGCTCGTAAAATAGCCTGGTGTAAGCCGATAGTTTGTAACAGTGAAATATGCCCTAGAGTGTTTATCGCGCTGGTATATAAGGTTAGTTATCAGGTGGAATGTGATATTTAGACAGGGACCCTCCTAATCGGCTTCAGATGTTGGTACTAGCCAGAACAGAGTAAATTAATCCAAGATAAGTCGTAAAGCCCTCATTATAATCCATGTGGAAGACATCTGGCAGGACTTGCCCAAGCCGATCACTGACCTAATTAGCATATGCTATCATCTCAATCCCCAGAAATGAATAGAACTTAAAAAACACTATTTTAATAATGCTGTTATCAAACTCATCATCATATGTCTTGTATGCTGGGGATCCGTGCGTCTGAAAGACAATTTTTATATTATTGTATGTAGTCCATCGTCGACAGCACTGTACGTTGTTTTGTCGTAAGCCCATGGTGTCGGTGGTTTGCAATCTTCATCTACGACTTATATTGAGGGGGAGGTAGTTTAGTAGTTGTTTCTGGGGTATTAGTGATTAGAAAACTACCTCCCCATCTACGAGAACGTACGAGTACCGAGTACATTAGTACAGTAGTTGAACATAGAAACCACCTAAACCATAGTCCTACGATATTACAACGGACAGTATCACCAACGACGAACTACACTGAATATAAATCTCTACAAACACATGTAAAACATATTTAAAGCAGTAACGAGATCCGGACTCTTAATACTCTGCATAACAATAAATTTAAATCAGAACGTCTCATTACGCTTTTGCAGTGCTGGACCAAATTGTTTTCTGTTGGTATCGTTCGTAATTTTTTGATGTATTTCCAAACCAACTATTTACTTTCTAGGCGCAGGAGAACGAATTAAGTGACTGCATTTTAAATGAGGCTTGAGGAAAGAAAGAGTGATGGATGGGGCGAATTTTCATCAACCCGGCGTTGAGGAGGAAACACATCTCGTTCTGTGTTCGTTCTCGGAGGTGGCGGCTTTATTATTTGACACACGTCGCATCAGAACAGACTCCGGAGCTGAAGGCAGCCTCTAGACTGACTCGATATTCGGAGCACATCCCCTGCACCCCTCCCCCACTGTATTGGCCGCGTCTCGAGATATTGAGAATTAACTGACCGTGAACAGATGCTCGGGAATTCCGTGTACCTGTGTGGGGCTCCATATTAAATATCGTTGAATTTAGCTGTGCAAAAATTAACTATCGTATGTACAGAAGTTTCGAATTTGAGAGAAGTGTTAATTTGCATAGAGGAAAATTTAAGAGGAATCCTATGAATTGTATTGTTTGTTTAAGTTGTTATGCTAGACTCAATAAAACTTGGGTAAAAACGCTAGAACATTGATATTGAAGTAAGTTGTATTTCTCTTAAAAAGTTCAAAACCACGGTCAAAGCCACTAAATTATTGAAACAGTTCTTTCGTTTAGAAACTTGAATCCCTCCTTTGGTTCGTAGTTGTTGGTTTTCTAGTTTACGATACAAAATATAAACTCGTATATTTGAGGCGATGTTGATAAACCACTTTGTAATATCACTGTGTCAAAAGCCACGGCACTAATAATCTGTTTATCTTCGTCCTGTATTTTTAGGGGCAACAAAGCAAAACAATATTCAAAATTAACAATACAAAAAACATTTGGTGCGGTCTTTAAACAATTACGTAATCGTATCAAACATTAATATCTAATTATTACTCGGTATTAATTAAATTACCAAAGTTACATTGATGTTTCATTGCAGCAAAGTTGTTGCGGGATAGCAATCTGGTAATTAGAGCTGGATCGGCAACTATCGAAACCGCAGAGGTCAAGCTGTAGTGCTGTTGACACCGACGGACCGATGGACGGACAGACGCATGGCTCCTACTCGGGTCGATACTTACGCGTTGTAGACTACTTAGCTTTCTGGATAGGCTGCACATGTCTAGTAAGCCGAATGCAAATCTTTTGAGAATAAAAATAACGCTTATTTCGGAAAGAAGTGTTTTAATAATACGCAACCTTATAATATTAACCGTCTTTATTACAATGAAAAAATAACGTAATATATATATCCCGTCGTAATTTGCCAAAAACTTCCACTGGTAAAGAATTTCACACATTTTTATAACATACTATTTCCTTGTTAAACCTATGTTTACCTTTTTTTATTACAAAACATTCTCGTATTATTAATACCAGGACACTTGCAGGTACTTTATAAAACTCAAAACTTCGTACGTTTTCAAAGCTAGACCAAAAGTAACAGAATTAAGTGTAGTAAATCGTTATATAATTAATCCCTGTGAAACTTTACCAACATACTGTTGTACTGGATTTCGATTTGGCGTACCGTACATTAATTGTAACTTTGTACATTTAATTAACTCGTTTAATTAATTTAATTTAAATAAAATTTTAATTTAATTTAATTTAAATTTAAGTTAATTTACATTTAAATTAAATTTAAGTTAATTTAAATTTAAATTAAATTAAAGTTAATTTAAATTTAAATTAAATTTAAGTTAATTTAAATTAAATTTAAGTTAATTTTAATTTAATTAATTCGTTTTAAAAAAGTATAAAAGAAAAGTAAGTTTTCAAAATGTGTAGCGATTGCTGTGAGTAAAAGTCAGTTTAAAATAGGGTAACCATTTTTGGATCAACACACTGAAATTATGTAAATTCTTGTCGCTCAGTAATAAAAACAAACCGCCGTGACACGTTAAGCAGAAGACAAGCCATAAACAACTCAAGATGACGAGGAAAGTTATTGTTTAGTCTCGAGTTGCTAAAAAAGTTGTTTAATATTTTAACATTGCAGACAAGACAAGGCGAGTTTGGCGAAACAGAAGCCTGCTAGAGGCTCGGGAATGAATTTACGACCAGCGCCGTTGATGTAAGACAGTTTCGGCCTCTATATCTACCTATTTATACTTTTATTGGGGCTTTATCCCCCTTTTACTGAGTCTGGATACCATAAAAGGCGGAATTTACGATTGAGCCGACGTTATTTTACCTTCTGGAAGGTTTACTTGCATCGTTGTGCGTTATTGCTACGCGTACTTAAAACTGTTAAGTGTTGCTGGAATTTGGACTGCTTGGTGCTGATTAGTTTCGTTAGAAATGCTAATTTATTAATATGAGTGCCTTGCTAGCCTAATGGTTAGCGCTTGGAGTTGGTGCAAGAGGACACGAGTTCAATTCCAACATGACACTGAGAGTTTTGGACCATTGTCCTTTAAAACTGTTAAATACAAAATGTCACTGGCGTAGACAAATAAAAAAACAAATAAAATATTAAAATATGTAGACGTTTCACTGAGGTGGGAACCTTACGTCAGTTTTACTCAGTAATTAATTATAAATTGTAACTAATATTAATTCAGTCAGTAAGTTAAAAATAAATAATAAAGATGGTTAAGAGAGGTTCCTGTCAGCTACGATTGAATAATCGTTCAATATATTCCAAAAATACGCAATAGTTAAAATTTGTTTATGAGCGAACTGTTTATCAGATATAAATTCTGGTCATTGAGATCGTTAGATATCTTTTTTCATTTTAAAATTAACCACAAATCAACGATATCAGCTAATCCGTTGAGGAAGGACGGACTTGTAAAAGTTAACATTGGCCTTATGGGAGAAGCGGGTAGAAACGCCTTGTACTTTGTGACCGTAGCCCGCACTCATGTAGCATGCCGGAACAAAGTACAATTTCAGAGGCAGGAATATCTCACTAGTCCTCATAGCGAACATATCCCCAGGGCTACAGACGCTGTATAGACAAGTGCGTTGCAGGATATCTTTGTCACCACCCCCGCAGAGAGGCATAGACGGGATGAATTTTGTCAATGCGGCTCCCGCAGGCTTTGATCATCGAGGAGAAAAAGGAAGAATAAGAAGCTTTCTAACGCGTATGCAACGGGCGCCCACAACGTACGGCGCGATGTGTTCCCCGCCGTGACGAGCGAGGACGAGGAAGTTGTGTTTGTGTGGGCAACTTTTAGTGAACCGCAACATCGTGCGATTTACTGCGTTTTAGCCTCCACGTTACGGTCATGATTTCTACTGGCCCAATTAAATTAATATGTTACATACAAAACAATAGCAAATTTCAGTGTAAACGGAATAAGTCCATCAGAGTCCGCCTGTCTTCTTGGCGTTACCATTGATGATAGGCAGAACTGGTCCAAATATATTGACTCCCTATGTAAAAAACTGTCTTCACTTACTATCGCTTTTCGAATATTAATGCCTGTAGTTGGTAAAGAAACTACCCTTCAGATCTACTATGCTTATGTATATAGTAGAATGATATATGCAATTGGTTTCTGGGGATCGTCTAGTGAGTTCTTGAGGGTATTTAGACTCCAAAAAAGGATTGTTTGTATTATGTGTGGAGCTGGCTACCGAGCGCATTGTAAGCCTTTTTTTCAACAACTGCATCTTCTCACTCTCCCAAGTATTTATATTCTGGAGGTTTTATCCTTTTTTAAATGCAACTTCCATCTCTTTGAAGAGAATATTGCTAGACATCACTATAATACACGTCATAAGTGTAACATGGTCTACCCTATTGACCACAAGTAGATTGGCACTACTTGAAAAGGGCATCCACTACTCTGCTCTACGACTATACAATGCTCTGCCCCGGCACCTGAAAAACAGCCAGTGCAAGAATTTTTCTTAAAAAGGTAAAAAATATTCTGATTGAAAGGTGTCCGTACTCGGTGGATGAATTCCTGTCAGACTGCACAAATATGTGAAGGAAATGTGCACTTTTTGCTAGAGAACAAATTTTAAAATTGTCAATTTAGCATTAAGTATTAGTTTTTAAATCTGACTTGTTTCACATAACAATTTGTTATTCACGAAATAAATGATTTCTGATTCTGATTCTGATTCTGAATAACAAGCAGTGGTGGAAATTAATCAATTTAATATCTCGTAGTTAACAGTTTTTGAGTGGTTTGGAAGATTTGTACGACTATGCTACAATACAGTTAATACATTACTAATAGGTTAGCACCGACACCGATCCTTGTGTAAAATCCTACATCCTATACTCTAACGCAGCAAGGTTTGTTTCCTTGCCTACATGCTTACTTGCTTGCTTGATTGCGACTCTGATCTCAAAAACGGCTCCAACGATTTCCTTCAAAAGTTGTAATCAACTAATTTCTGGGTTAAAAATAAGTTCGAGACAGGTCTCATTCCCCCAAAAAATCGAATAACGCAAAAATGAATTCGAAACAAATACCATTGGGCTTATGGAGTTTCAAATCAAAACAAAAGAATCATAACAGCTGTTTATCAGTGAAATCAGTGAACTATCAAAGTAATACCGGTAATACTCATGTAGTTTAACTATTAACATGTGGTTTCCTGAGAGCAGTCACTAAAAATATTAAATAACATTTTAATTTAGAGAGGTCATACATACCATATCCAAAATTGATCAAAGGGACATTGACCTATAAATAACAGCTGGAGTAGGTAACCTTAAAAATGCAAAAAGAGGCAAATGAGCTATACAAATCCGCTAATCAGAAGGGAGATGTAGTAAAATATTACTCCAAGTCATCTAAACAAACTGACTGACCTTCCCCTATCAAAGCTCGACCCCCAGCGTTAACTTTATTACAACCAGCTAAAAAAGGCAGTTTAACCACTTACACAGAGAAGGTTTGTAGATTCACAAACTGTGATTTGTATTATTTCTGATTAAATATTAGTTGAATTTCTGTTGTGACAGTATTATCCAGTGTGTTGACATTTAAAACTATTGAATACAGCGTTTCCGGATAGAATTGTTTGAGCTCAATATAATGTAATTACAGTTCCTCTGGTAATCAGACAGTGTCGTGGCGCGGCCATGTCTCGGCCTAGTTCGTGACGGATCTGCGGGGTTACCTTCAGCAAAGCCTTCCGAAAAATAATATTATCAGACACCCTCTTCGGCGTGGTTTGTATGACAAATTGTACTTCGGTTTTTAAGTCCTCGCTTTATTTTAATTGAAAAACGCTCGAAAAGTCGTCTGTTTACTTGGAAGAAGGTGCATTATTCATCGCTCGACGCGACGCCGGCGCCGGCTTTATATTCAGGAAGGGCCGTGGAGCCTCACTCACTTAAGAGTAGAAATCTAATTCTTTACCCTTCCTTCGCCGTCGAACCACTTGACAGTAAATAGAAACTCACTTTGGGTCAAATAATACGAATGCAACATTAAGATTTATACGAAATTAGATGTCATAAAAACGCTAGTTAAAAAGACAAAAAAACACTGTTGTGTATCATGTATATAATGTGTAAGTCCACATAACACAATTATTGTTAGAATGGTCGTTTATTTTAAAAATGTGTTTTTCCGGATACTCCGAACATTTGGTCCTGTATGAGGCGACGCGACGGTCTAATGAGCTCTGACAAACAACGTTTTACGGTGTAGTTGGTTTAATTTGTGAATGGATATTTTAATTAAGCATTTAAGAATTTACATAATTAAAGGAATAAAATTATTTTGGGTGAGTCGTGGCGCGTAGTGGTCAAAGCAACGGACTTCGGAATCATGACAGTGGCCCCGTCGTGGGGTCGGAGTTCGGATCCCCCCTTGCTAGTAAATGTTTTCAGTACTGTTTAGCTTGGGTTTTCGCGACTCACCCCTTGCTTTGTTCGATACTTTCCACGCGCAGGCCCGAAGTGGAAAGGCAAAGAATATAAAAAAGAGGCCCTCAACCACTTTTAGCTTGGGTTTTCGCGACTCACCCCTTGCTTTGTTCGATACTTTCCACGCGCAGGCCCGAAGTGGAAAGGCAAAGAATATAAAAAAGAGGCCGTCAACCACTTAAAAGAATAAATTCTCGAAACCCACCCGATAGAAATGTTTATAAACCTACTACTAAGGTTTTTGTTATCATGTAGTCGTTTCGAAAAAGTTATCATGGTCCGGGCCTAGGTCTTACCATACCGACTATGGTAATATCTTCTTCCCTATAGGGGAAATTCGCTAATGACCTTAGCTTGGGTTTTCGCGACTCACCCCTTGCTTTGTTCGATACTTTCCACGCGCAGGCCCGAAGTGGAAAGGCAAAGAATATAAAAAAGAGGCCGTCAACCACTTAAAAGAATAAATTCTCGAAACCCACCCGATAGAAATGTTTATAAACCTACTACTAAGGTTTTTGTTATCATGTAGTCGTTTCGAAAAAGTTATCATGGTCCCGGGCCTAGGTCTTACCATACCGACTATGGTAATATCTTCTTCCCTATAGGGGAAATTCGCTAATGACCTGGGAGAGAGGGTTGGAGAGGGGGCGGGAGAGATGAGCGCAACAAAACCCACTAGATATTAACCTTTTTTCCAAATATTCGTCGAATAATATTTGGTCGAATTTCGACCTTTGGCCGGTCTCTAGTCTGTATAATTACATAGTGTTGGAACAAATATTTCAAGGGTGATATTTTGTACTACAGAACCGATGGTTAAAGCTACTGATACTTTTGGTTTGCTACACATTTGACGGAAACTGGGTTAAGTGAAACTGATACATTCCCATTTTACAGGTTTATTTTTTTATAAATTAACCGTATCAAAAAACTGTTGAAAAGTGCGCCTCGGGGTTGAGTGCAGTGTGGTTTGGTGGTGAGGGTGTGAGGGGAGGTAGTGAGTGGCGGAGTGGCGGAGAGACATGGGGCGGGGGCGAGCGGCGGGTGCGCCACCAGGAGGTACAGCTACAGCAGGGGCGACGACTGCGGGTCCGGGGGCGTCGCGGTGCCGCAGCCGGCGCTGGTGATGACGTCGCGGCGCCGCCCGCACAGCTGGCACTCCTCCAACCATGTCAGGCTGCAAGGTGAGTCCGGCGGCCGGCCGTCGATAACATTGAATATTGTTGTAGCGTTGAAACTTGGGCGATACTGCATAGTAGCTGGAGATTGGTAGATTATATGGTTGTCACTTGCAATTAAAGTTGTCCCACTATGGATAGAATTGCTGCAGTAGCAGTGAGACGACGAGTCAAGCGCAAATACCAATAACTCAACATCATATTATCAATGTTATGAACTGTGTGATGCCGGGTACGCTCAAAAGTTGGATGTTTTCTACGAAACAAAATACCCCCGTTACAGCAAACCTGCATACTCAGCCAATTTCCAATGAATATATAACATAACACATTAACACTTAACAGGAGAAATATATTCACAAACAAGCGATATTTACAATATTAATTATTCTCCGTAAGAATAACAATTATTCTCCGTAATAATATGGGGAAAAGTACGCAGGTTTGCTGCAACAAGGAACACAAAATAATGGGTTTTTATGCAAATATCATTAGAACTCACATGAATATCATTAGAACTTGGTAAAGTCACATACCAAGTTTCATTCAAATACATTTATAAATAAGCGATATATATCTTTTTAATTATTCTCCATAAGAATAACATGGGGACCGATTACCTAGGTTTGCTGCTACGGGAACTATACGTGAAAATTTTGTATTTTGTGCAAACAACGATAAACCCCAACCAGATGAAGCCATATACCAAATTTTGTCAGTTTATGTTCATAAATAAGCGAGATATACAATTTTCCTTTTTCTCCATAAGAATAACATTAGACAACGTACTGTGTTTAGCACTTTAAATATCTCAAGAACCAATTGACGTAGAGCAATGATCAAAATACCAAATTGTTTCTTTTTTATGCTGAATTAAATGGTATAAATTAAAATTTGATTTAAATAAAAATTACATGTGGAAACCCCAAAAACCCATTTTTGGGGTACAAAACCCCCCTTTGGGTGGTGCGGATCGTCTGGTTTTCGAACTCGTTCAAATAAATGGTGCCTTACACATTTGTACCAAATTTCATTAAGATCGGACCTTTTTTACGAGAGTTGTCGTGCTTACGGACATACATATATGTATATAATTATATAAAAATTAGAACGAATGGTGTTTTTGGCATCTGGGGACCTCTAAATGAAAAATTATCATGGTCTCGGGCTTAAGTCTTACCATGAGACCTACGGTAATAGCTTCTTCCCTATAGGGGAAATTCGCTAAATGTGTTTTAAGTATGTACACTGTGAGTTCTATTAATATACAGTTCAGTCATGTGTGAAATAACAGCTCCTCGCTATCAACCTTATGCATTTATTGATTTGAATTACCCACATATGAATTTATTGAGTAAAAGGCTTGTCTTAGAATGTAACTTGTAATTTTAACACTATGTATTAACACTATGGGTATTCAAATGAACGTAACCGCAGTCTATAAGAATTAGGGGATTAATTGCGAATAATTACTTCATATATAACAGAAATTATTGAATTACAGTATATTACTCTAAGAGACGAACTAGTCCCCCTCTCCCCCTCCACCAAGGTACTACTTACCCCTAAGGAGGAAATTAATTTTTTGGACAGTTTGATAATTATAATTTTACACTCGTAATTTGATCCCCCCTCTTACTTTAGGTCGTCGTAGTTTCTTTATTCCTCATTCATAAATGAGGCATTAATGTTGACGGATGTTACACGGGTTTAAAAATATGGCGTTAACTTTGAATTAATAAAATATTAATTTTTACACCGCTATTTAACTTGATTATAGCAGCTCAATATATTCCATACCGTAAATTTGCAGTCCTCATATTTCGTTATACCTGCTATTTAAACATATTTTATGCAGCGTTGCTTTTTCAAAGGAACACGCTCCGATTTAAATCACTCATTTAAATGGGAGTTAGAGACCAACTTTAAACGTTATCAGGACGGATTAATCGAGTTGTGTCGCCGGTTTCCCTTGACGCAAGGATCTCCAATCAGACCCGCACATGTGCTGATCAAAGCCCTTCTCTCCACTCGTCCTTTGTCCAGTCCCTCTGGTTACATTGGAGAGGTGGAGTAAAAAACTAACAGCCATTTTATGAATGGGTCGGTCGATTCAGATATATTGAATTTGTTTGAGTATTTGAGAAAGTTTGATAGTTATATGTGTAAAGAACGAAAGGTTAATGTAGTTATATATCTTCATCGGTCATGCCTTTGCGTGGCTGCGCTGGCAACTGACTGTTTTATCAGTAATAACGACCGTATTATACCAAGACTCCACTTGGTTTCACGCCCATGGAGTGTTTCTTACAGTAACGATTCATTTTTCAACTCTCGTTTATTACTATTTCCTTCATTAATTTTATTTTCATAAAGAATGCCGAATAAATTTGATTGTTTACTTATGATTTCCAATGCTTAGGGTTTGAATTGATTTAACTTGTTATCTTAATCATTGGCAGTCTTATATGTTGGTAGCTTTTTAGGTTCAGTACCTGAAACATAGTTAAATGTATATATGTTATCATGTAGGATAATCGAAGGACCAGTAGATGTATAAAAAATAAAACTTTCATCTTGAGATGTACAACAACTCAAGGTATATTTTCAGGACCGAGAATGTAAAAAAATACCCCCGTCGCAGCAAACCTGCATACTCAGCGAATTTCCAATAAATATATAACATAACACATTAAGTACTTAACAGGATTCATAAGATATATATTCAAAAACAAGTGATATTTAAAATATTAATTATTCTCCATAAGAATAACATTGAGGATGAGTACGCAGGTTTGCTGCAACAAGGAACACAAAATAATGGATTGTTATGCAAATATAAATAGAACTCATCTAAGTGAAGTCACATACCAAGTTCCATCCATATACGTTCATAAATAAGCGATATATAACATTTTAATTATTTTCCATAAGAATAACATGGGGACTGAGTGTACCTTGGTTTGCTGCTACGGGAACCATAGGCGAAAAATTCTTTTGTGCAATCAACAATAAACCACAACCAGATAAAGCCATATACCAAGTTTCATCAGTTTATGTACAAAACCCCCCAAAAATACCCTTTCGGGTAGAGCGATCTGGCTGGTTTTCGAACTTAAAGTCATAAATGTTGCTTTACACGTTTATACCACATTTCATCAAAATCGGATCATTTTTACGAGAGTTATCGTGCTCACGGACACACATATATATATATATACAGTGTCGAACAAATGGTGTTTTTGGGGTCTGGGGACCTCAAAACAAAAAGTTATCATGGTCCCGGGCCTAGGTCTTACCATGCCGACTACGGTAATAGCTTCTTCCCTATAGGGGAAATTCGCTAAAATGATCATAAAAACATGTTTAATATCATGTTTTGAAGATACATGGTTACCACAAACATTTAAATTCTGAACAAGATCGAGATAAATACCCAGAACTGGGTATTTATTACGTTGATGGTGTTTTGGAGGGTTTAATGAATTTCAAGTTTTGGAGGAAAATAATTTAAATTACATTACATTGTGATTTTGTTCTATATTTGTCCAATTATAAAATTACATATTTTAAAACTTGTATAGAATGTCTCGAATTTAACCAGTTCTTTCATAGTTTGGCAATGGTGTGGTTTGTAATCTTGACAAGTATTATACAAAATATCCATGTTATTATTTATTTATTGGTAAAATAACTAATAAAATACCCTACATTGATAATAAATACCCCCGTCGCAGCAAACCTGCGTACTCAGCGAATTTCCAATGCACAATATATGTCTTAATACCACATAAAGCCGCATACCAAGTTTCATAAAAATATATTCACATATAAGCGATTTTAATTATTCTCCATTAGAATAACATTGGTAATGAGTACGTAGGTTTGCTGTAACAAGGAACAAAAACAATTGTTTTTTATGCAAATATAAATAGAATTTAACCAGGCGAAGCCACATACCAAGTTTCATCAATATTCAATGATAAATAAGCGCTATATAACATTCTAGTTATTCTCCATAAGAATAACATGGGGGCTGAGTACGCAGGTTTGCTGCTACGGGAATAATCAACAAAAAATCAGTTTTTTGTGCAAATATCAATATACCAATACTACATGAAGCCACATACCAAGTTTCATCAACATACATCCATAAATAATCGAGATTTCAAATTGTAGCGAATTTCCCCTGTAGGGAAGAAGCTATTACCGTAGGTCTCATGGTAAGACTTAAGCCCGAGACCATGATAACTTTTTGTTTTGAGGTCCCCAGATGCCAAAAACACTATTCGTTCAAATTTATATATATGTATATATATATATATATATATATATATATATATATATATATATATCCGTTAACACGATAACTTGAGTAAAAATGTCCGATTTTGATGAAATTTGGCTCAAATGTGTAAAATGACATTCATGACTTTAAGTTCGAAAACCAGAAAATCGGACCATGGGAAGGGGGGTTTATGGGGGTTTTAAATTTTCCAAAAATCAGTTTTTTGCATTTTTCACCCTACATTTTTAAAAAACTTAATTTTGGTTTTGACCATGTTATAGAGCTTAAAAAAACAAATAATTTAGTATTTCGAATTATTAACCTAGGTTAAGTGGTTGCGGAGAAAATCCAAAAAAACCTGCTCATAAAATCTCCCATGTTAATCTTATGGGAAAAAGGTTTTTGGCTTCTCCTCAGTTTATTTTAATGTAAACTTCACATTTGCTTTTACCAATCTGTTCAGTTCCACAAAACAATCATTTTGGTGTTTAAATTGTGATTCTACGCCCAACCGTTGCAGAGATATTCGAAGTGCTAAACACAGTACGTTGTCCAATGTTATCCTTATGGAGAATAAATAAAATTTGATATCTCGATTATTTATTAATGTATGTTGATGAAACTTGGTATGTGGCTTCAAGTAGTACTGGTAAATTGATATTTCCACAAAAAATTGATTTTTTTGTTGATTATTCCCGTAGCAGCAAACCTCCGTACTCAGCCCCCATGTTATTCTTATGGAGAATAAGTAAAATGTACTGACTCCCTTAATTATGAACATAAATTAATAAAACTTGGTATGTAGCTTCAATTGGTTGAGTTATATTAATAATTATATAAAAACCCATTTTTCTGTTCCTTGTTGCAGCAAACCTGCTTTCTCAGCCCCCATGTTATACTTATGGAGAATAACTATAATGTCATATATCGCTTATTTATGATTGAATATCGATGAAACTTAGTATGTGGCTTCGCCTAGTTAAATTATATTTATATTTGCATAAAAACCAATTGTTTCTGTTCCTTGTTTCAGCAAACCTACATACTCATTACCAATGTTATTCTTATGGAGAATAATTAAAATCGCTTATATGTGAATATATTTTTATGAAACTTGGTTTGCGGCTTTATGTGGAATTCAGACAAATATTATGCATTGGAAATTCGCTGAGTCCGCAGGTTTGCTGCTACGGGGGTATTATTTATTCTCCATAAGGATAACATTGGACAACGTACTGTGTTTAGCACGTTGAATATCTCTGCAACGGTTGGGCGTAGAATCACAATTTAAACATCAAAATGATTGTTTTGTGGAGCTGAACAGATTGGGAAAAACAAATGTGAAGTTTACATTAAAATGAACTGAGGAAAAACCAAAAACCGTTTTCCCATAAGATTAACATGGGAGATTTTATGAGCAGGTTTTTTTTGGATTTTATCCGCAACCACTCAACCTAGGTTAATAATTCAAAAAACTATATTATTTGTTTTTTAAGCTCTATAACATGGTCAAAACCAAAATTAAGTTATTTAAAAATTTTAGGGTGAAAAATGCAAAAAAACTGATTTTTGGAAAATTTAATACCCCCATAAACCCCCCTTCCCATGATCCGATTTTTTTGGTTTTCGAACTTAGTCATGAATGTCATTTTACACATTAGAGCCAAATTTCATCAAAATTGGACCTTTTTACTCAAGTTATCGTGTTAACGGACATATATATATATATATATATATATATATATATATATATATATATATATATATATATATATATATATATATACATTTGAACGAATAGCGTTTTTGGCATCTGCGGACCTCAAAACAAAAAGTTATCATGGTCTCGGGCTTAAGTCTTACCATGAGACCTACGGTTATAGCTTCTTCCCTATAGGGGAAATTCGCTAAAAGGGTAGTAAGAGTAGATATACATTACATTGACGTTTTTTACATAAAATATCATAAACACCCAAAATATCCGGGAATTTATAAATTTTGGATATTTACTCCGAGTTTTCAATACCCGGTACATCACTAGGTAGTTCTACGGTTTTTTTACAGAAAACGATAACCAGTAATACAAAATAGACATGATGTCAATAAATAACATTACATTAAATTTAAATATTTAAATTGTATTTGAAAGGCTTCGTGCGATAAAACACAAGTTAAGAACTACATAAATGCTAAAGCGTAATCACAGCGTAATTATTGAATAATGTATTTTTAAATTTAAAACTGGGAGTATTTATTTGCATCACACAGTTTTATCAAAATGAAAGGTGGAAATGTATTCTCGGTGACGAGTTTAAAGCGTTATCCGGTTATAGTAATCAGATTGTGTCGGTTTCCTCGTAGCCAGAGGAGGGCGGCGACACTGTCGCTCACGTGGGCTGATCAAGGCTGCAGCTGCGTTCGTTGTAACACTAGTGATGGGATAATCGAATGAAAAAAAATAATCGAGTTAACCGATGACGATTATACCAATAATCGAATGATCATTCGGTTGATTTCAATCGAATGATTTTTCTTCGCAACACCAACTACGTCTAAGGTATGCTGCTATATAGTATTTTAGTATATGTATTTCGAAGTTGGTATTACTCACTTAAATTGGTTTCCCATTTTCCTGACATTATAACTTCTTACTGCATTATATATTAATAGCCCTTATGACGGCAGGAATATAAACGGGTGGACCAGGTAACTTTTTTGATTGGTTTAGAGGCTTACATTAGTTTTAATAAGTTTTTTGTTCAGTTTTTTATAACGTTTGTTATCTAACGTTTCTCATAAACTAATTTTTATAAGTTTAATTTTTTACTTTTCTTTCTTATATCGTTATTTTATGGAGCAATTTTGAAATTGTATCTATCACAAACATACATTGATAATTTTATTGCTAACATACATGTTTTAACAATAAATCGTCATAAAAGTTCATATGGTTTGAATTTTTCGTGGATTTTTACAGAGTATTTTCAGACGAAATAGATCATTTTTAAAATAATCGAATACTTGTTCATTTTCCAATAATCGAATAATCAATTTTGTTCATTCGATTATCCCATTACTATGTAAAGCACGTTCACAGTAAGCAATGTAAAGGGAATGGTAGTAACAATTGAATTGTTGGGACTTTGTTTCACCGCGTGTAGAGTAGGGTGTTGGCGGTACAACTCGTGTACAGCATGTAACCTTATTTCAGCATGTCTAAAACGTTTGTAGGCTATATTTGTATAATTGTTGGGGTATTTTATGCAACATACAACCTTTTTGATTGATTTATGCTTGATCAGCGAAACCAGAAAAATCAAATGAAAAATAATACAGTCCCAAGTAGTACCTAAAATAAAGCCTAAACCAAGGTTAATTATACGTAAACCATATTGTAATTGTAAACTAAGTACCATACGGAATTTAGAGCAAAGTGGTAATTGTTAGTATACATACCACTAAAATAAGTGCGGGTTTAAAATAAACTTAAATTTGTAACGGCCATCAGGATAATTTATTGTGATCTATAGAGCATATGTGACGTAGCTGTGATGAATTTGTAAGACAATAACCGTATTAATCTCTGTATTGCAACCACAGTTAAATTAAAGGGAGAGCTGCGCTTTAGGCTGGAGATCACAGAGCATCATAATGTTTTATATTCTGTAATTGGAAATAGTTGCAATAATGGTCGAGGATTAAAATGTCCACTCACTAGTGGGACAGATTTAAGCGTTTAAGTGCCTTATCTTACGTACTTTATGTATGTATTAATTATGTGTATTGTGTGAGAGAGATGGGTTAGCACTTGCATTTATATTTATTTATGTATTTTGTGCATGGACCACGTTAAGGCAGTATAGGTATCGTGTACAGTCGTGGTAGCCTTTTTCTGACTAACACCATTGAATATAGAGAGTGAGTGTATATTACTCAGTGCTAATACTCAGAGCTAAATATTAATCACCAGGCTGGGATTGTGACCTCCCCAGTACCAATATTATTTTATCATTATTGCTACGCCACGGGCATAACGGTAATATTATAATAGTAAATGCCAGTGAAACCATTGAAATGGTGATTAGCCAGTGATTGTTCCTAAAGGTATTAGCTGTATTGCCAAATTGGAGCGCAATTAGTTAAGTATATTATTCGCGTGATACACCAACAAGCGCACAGACATCATGCGTATACTATTGTATTATCATACTTTGATACAACTACATTCAATTAACTTGTTATTTTATTACATTTCTCAACCATTGTCAAACTATATAATAATTAATTAATAAGCTAACCATATAGTGCGCGAATTGTAGACACACAGTTAATATATAATGAAACGAGATCAGCTCATTTTACTTGTTATTTGCAAGGTTAGGCATTTAAACTGAACTTTTGTGTGAAACATTTAAAAATGTCGCTACGACATCAATACTGCCAGTGTTTTAAAAGTGTTACGCCAGATAAGGGCGCCACCCTTACATAACCATAATTGTAAAGGATATTTTAATTTGTGGTAATTTAAAAGTGGAGTAAGAATTATTTTAGTTATCTGTAGTTAAAAGTAAGAATTGTTAGTTTTGTAGGTGGTTTTGCGACATGCAACTCACAGCTGGCAGCGGATGTGTGTAAGTAGTTATGTAAGTGTAGTGTTTCATGGTTAATTGAGATGTTAGTTAAATTTTTATTTGTAAGTGAAAATTCGTCCTTTTAGTGAACTAGTGGGTGTATGGTAAGTGAACGATTCATTGTGAACGATTCTGTGATTGAACTAGTGAGTGTGTGTGGGGGGTTAGTTAGTGTAAATGATGGTGTAAGGGTTACTTGGATATGAATATGATAGGGGTATTGTAAGTTTACTTGGTTAAGGGTGTGACAAGGTTATGGTAAGGGTATTATATAGTTTACTTGGATAAGGATAGGTTACTAGGAGGGGTTTGTGAGTATGTGATGGTTTTTATATATTATGTGATGGTATGTGATGGTTTTATATAGTATGTGATGGTATGATGGTTTTTATATATATAGTATGTGACGATGGAGGAGGGGTTAATGTGATTTGGATATGAGAGATTATTTTTTTGTGTGTAATTTTACAGTATCTATAGTATATTTTTGTAAATGATTGAGAGTTCTGTAAACGTATGTTTTTACATATTAGCAAAGTGTGGGGGTGAATCTTGTTTTTATCTTGTGCAATGCGTGTTTGTGTATTTTTAAAAGAGTTTATACAGAGTATGTACAGACACTGGTATAGGACGATGTCTTTGAACCTTAGAGTTTCAGTGTGTGTAGACACCTGTGACCTCTTTCACTACTGTACATGGTTGAGTGCGTGTGCATGTACGCGTGTCTCCGGTCTTTCACCCATCGAGTGGTATTTAATGCTCCTCGACAAAGCTAACGCTCATTCCACAATAAGAAGCCATGGCCGCTGTAACATCCTATACAGTGTGGGATGCAGCGAGCATCACCAACTTGCTCAACATAATAAGAGGCGAGGCGGTTAACCGCCTGGTAATTGTTAGATGGGGGATGCTCTGCCCCGATGGCCGCCACCACCTGCTGCCACGGCGTTACGTGGCAAACCAACCCGGGCACCTGGAGGAGGTGGAGATGCGGCTCCGGAACCTCACAAACAACGGCGAGGTGGCCCTCCTACAGAAGAGGACAATAAACCTATTTTAGAATATAAGTTTTTTTATAAAATAAATAAAAATAAATAAAAAAAAACAAAAAAAACAACAAAAAAAACAACAAAAAACACAACAAAAAACTATAGTTTTAGTCACTTCTCTAAGAATCAGTTATTCTTAGAGGCACCGCGCTGGTTCTTGGAGCGTAGTGTCGCGGGTTCGCAGGATCCAAAAATACTGTATATGTGTTTCCGTGAGCAAGATACTTCTCGTAAAAACTTTGGATTAAATTTGGTATAAACGTGTAAAGCAACTCTATTAAGAATTTATACGAGTCTGTCTAGAGTTTATAAATATATTATTAATTACCAAAAGATGATCCAAACATTCAAACATCCAAACATTTTACCTATCATACCGTATAAATAATACATCACAGATTAGCAGCTCAAAAAGGTAACAACAATATGTTACAGCTGGTAAATTTACAACGGGGAACTATATTATGGTCCGGTCATATTTGGTCATATTTGGTCATATTTTTAAAGACAAAATCACTATGATAAAATGAAAATAAACTGTTTAAGAAGATATAATAAGTATTTAAGATTTACGGTGCTAGTCCGTAATGTATAACCGGTTTTATTTAACTATACATTCTATATACTTAAACGTGTCAATTCCATAAACTAAGATGGAGGTCATTATAAAGTGTCTAACTATGCGAAATGGGTGGTTCATCCTTACGCGCCCAACACTATACAGCCAGTGAGCCTAACAACAGGGGAGCCAGAGAAATGACTTATTTCAATAATTGTTTAATATTATCAGACTTAATTTGTAAGTTGAGAAAAAGCTGTCTGATAAAATAAAAGTGGCTTTGTAGACAACTACAAACTTGAAGATATGAGTCTCAAAATCCTTGCTGCTCTATATATAACTATACTTGTACTGTAACTGTACTTGCTCTATATATAACTATCCGAAAATATAAATATTGTTTTATTTTACCGTGGTTTAATATTTTCAATTATTAAAACGGGGGACATGAAAGGTCACTCGGGGGTTTGTTGTTTTTAAGTTAGAAACTGTTAATCCTTGAATTGTGCTAGTACTGTTAGAGCACCAAATTTTACATTTTTAATTTGTATATAGTTACAATACGTTTAGCTCAATATATGTTTCAGTTATTCGATTGTAAAAGAAAAAACAAAAATGTATCAGCTTTAATTAAGTTTATTGGTATTTAATATTTGGGTATATTCTGACGAAGGCCACCCGAATAATAGTTTATACGATGATTAAATCAAGTTTATTTACTGCCTACGATGTAGAATAGGCCAGCGGTGTACACCTTCAACTGGGTCAGGGCGCGTGCGTGACGGCGGGGGGAGGGTCAGTGCTCCGCGTGGCAACAATACTTGTCGTTATCACCACCTGTTGTCGTCGGTGGGCGTCTGACACAGTAGTCACACAGTAGCCACACAGTAGCCACACAGTAGCCACACAGTAATATTGCCACAGCAGTCTTTGCTAATAGTACACAGAGAAAAATGGAATTTGAAAAATGGATATTGGTTGTCATGACCAATATTAGTTAAACCACGATTAGTTAACGAAAGTGGTTGGCCAGGAAAGGTTATCGTAAACAAAACAACAGTTAGTTTAACTTTTTGTAGTAGTTGTTTCAAGGCAACTTTGGCTATTCCTCCGAGAGCTAAGTTAAGCCCGGGGTTCTAGGACTGTCTGGGTTAAGCATTGAGGCTAACAACTAAATGAATGAAAATGAAATGGGTTGTAACAAACTAGAATATGGAGTTATTACAACTACTTTGGTTAAATTAACCAAATCCTCAATTTTCAGTCAAGCCGTTTGGTTCGGGTTTTAACAACTACTTCTAAACAAATTAGTTTAACCAATGAATTTATTGGTTAACTTAACTTATAAAATATATATATATTTTTTAACTCTCTGAGCTTAGTTAAATGAACTCATACAAATAATTGTCCATATAGTAACCTCTGACACTGGTTGAACTAACTTATAAACTTGGATTAACCAATCACATTTCTCTGTGTAGTTTTTACCTGCTATTTGCTGAGTAACGTTTGTGCTAGTGAAAATGAGTGAGCGTATCTTAATTTTGGACTTGCCTAAAACAAAAGAAGGGGCTGTGTTTTTTTACAGCCGAAAGAGTGTTTGCCATCTCGTCACCATTTGGACTCGTATCTGGCCGAGAGCGAGATTACAGTCAGCGATTGAAACACAACCGAGTACTTATATCCAACAGTGAGATTCAAGCAAAATAAAAAACAACCCCAGAATCCCACATAAAAAATAAATATGAACAACTATTAACTATTATTTGGAAAAATACAAGATATATAAATTTGAAGTTTAGAGTAAGCATACCCCAACTAGTCCAAGATTTCTGGAGCAAATTACACTTGGATAACTATTTATTTAATAACCTCTTATCAGATTTTCAATTATAATTATTAAAAATTATTAAAAACCATATTGCAATATTAATCATTAGAGTGTAACCCTTTCAATATAAATATATTTTTAAGTATTCTTTATTATTTAGCAAATTACAATGAGTAATATGTTAATTTTTAATAAATTATCTATACATAGTGAAAGTGTGCTTAATATAGTCGGGTTAATAATGGTAAGACGGTTTTGTGGATAATAATTTTATTATTTATTCAAGTTAACTTTAATGGGGTTTTTCTTTTTTCACTGGTTTGATAAACATTGAAAGCGAAATTGTGTAATTAGTTTGATTACATTTCCATAAGAACTTATAAACAGTTACTTTAGTTTGAAATTTAAATTTACATGTTTAACATTAATAACAAATATTATTTTAAATTTCTCAATTTAAAAATGAAAAGAAAAAATAGTTCAAGAAAAAACGTTTGAGGAATGTCTGGTCCGTGGTCCTGGGTCCTTGGGGAGTTCGATGTCGGGGCTCGGAATCGTCTGTAGGCGGTTGACATCGGGACTCGGTGGACTTGGTGGTTCTTCCGGACAATGGAGTTGTGTGAGCTTCCGGTGCACGCCGATGCACACCGTTCCGGGGACGGGTTCGTAAGTAGACCATGAAAAAATAAACAAACGTGAGTAAATAGATTATTAAATAAACCACCCTAGGAGGAATAATAGTTTGAAATTTATTTCAGAAAATAAACTCACTGATTTTATTAAATTAATGGTAGCTATTCTGTTATGATTACAGTGAAGGCGGATTGGTAATTTGATTAAAATGTGCGGACTCCCAAAACTGCTGGTTGTGTGCATAGCTTCTGAAGTGCACGGTGTATTAATTTGTAGTTGATTGGGTATGTTACTCAATTTTATATTACTCAAATAAAAAACCTTGTACCAAAAATAACAAAATAAAATCATGGAACGTGTTGTATAGATTATCAATGAGTGATAGCCGGATTCTCTGATATTCTCTGATAGCAATTGCTTACATCTTTAGGCACTATGACATGTTTATACAGTTGCTCCAAGAACCAGCGCGATGCCTCTAAGAATAATTGATTCTTAGAGAAGTGACTAAAACTATAGTTTTTTGTTGTATTTTTTGTTGTTTTTTTGTGTTTTTTTTTATATTTTTTTATTTATTATCAAAAACTTAAAAACTAAAAGAGGGGGATGACCCTTTTCTGTAGAACTGCCACGGAAAGGTAACGTCAACGTGTACACGATACAGCGCCTGCATTAACCTCCTTACAACAGTCACTTTCCATTACACTTCCCATTACACCGCGACGTGACGAACGGCAACTGCTTTTGCTGCATCGTTTGATTTGGTGGCAAAGTGTGATGAAGAGTTTTATAATAAATCGATTGTGGTTTTAATTTGATAGAAATCTTGTAAAACAACAAAACTTGCCTGCTTGTTTACCAATTAATTTTGGCATTGACTGTCAATGTAGATCTGGATTTGGGCTCAATATAGGAACAAGAGTTCAAAAATTAACAATAAGAGGCTACTATTTATTTACTATTTATTATCTGTTTTACAACTGATATCTAAATGCGGGAGTGGGAGGGTTTGTGGTTCGGGGTTTTGGGATTTGAAAAATGAACCTAACGAGCGCGGGGTTGCGGCTTGGACAAAAACTGTTGTCTATTCGGTCCAACTCCGGGGTGGACACGGTGTAAATTCGTCTACCCTCTCTATAATTTGTTTAATGCGGCACAAATAATGTGTGTTTGGAATATACTATATAAAATAAATATACTATCCATATACTATCCATATACTATCCATATACCATCCAAACTTATTTTTAAACAACCCCGTTCTCCCCATAAAAAGTACCAATATTGAAAATATTTTAATTACATTGACTTAATTAAATTAAACTACAACTAAGCTAAAATGGTTTGGCGGGAATATATCGGTAGTATATTTTGTTATACTTAGTGCAATATATCTGATGTAATCGCCTATGATGTTTTAATGCGAATTTCTTTTAACTTCTTTTGTGGGATATCGTGTCCTGTTGAATGGTGTGGCCTCGTTCTTCTCGCAGCCATATTCTCTGGATCGCTGATAAAAATATCATTTCCTGTTGAATGTGTAGTTGCGCCTCGGGGTGATTGCGCCTCGTTCTTCTTGCAGCCATATTCTCTGGATCGCTGATAAAAATATCATTTCCTGTTGAATGTGTAGTTGCGCCTCGGGGTGATTGCGCCTCGTTCTCTGGATCGCTGACCCCAATGGCGTCCGTCGCTCCCGTACTCCCGCACATTCCCGCCACGCCCCACCTCTGTCCACCACGGATTCCGTTGAAGTAGGTTGAACGCGTCCATGTTGTAATATGTTCTTCTGATCAGGTGAAGACGCCGGTGGGGTCCCAATTGGAGTTTTTTCAATCGTTCTGAATCAAAAGTATGTGTAGCGAGTTTGTAGAATCCCAGAAACGCGTCTGCTGTGATTTTTCTTGCACGTTTAAAGAATTTTAGGTTTGTGGTTTGTGGCGGCCGGGCGTTTATCACGGCAGATGTTAGTGGGTGAGCCGCCTTGACACGGGGTTCCTTCAGTTTCGTCTGGTGTAAACACTTATCTGCACGTATTATATATTACCGTTATATTCCCCGGTTAAACGGAAAAATTTTTTCGCGACTATCTATCTTATATCTATTGTTTGATACTTAGAAATAATTTCCTATGTAAACTATAAATTTGACTCAACTAAAATATTAAAATTCCCCATGATAAACTATAAATTTGACTCTACTAAAATATTAAAATTCCCCATGATAAACTATAAATTTGACCCTACTAAAATATTAAAATTATCACTAAATTATCACTATATAAATAGTAAGTGATACTCTAGATTACAGTAACCCCATTTTTAACACACATTATTAGGCCTTATGTAATTAAACACTCTACAACATATTATTTTGATGATTACAATTTTAATAGCCGACCTCGAACCATTCCGCGGTGCCCAACGATCCACATTTGTTTGAAATGAGTGATGTGAGAAAACTGGGATGGGATTGATAGGAATAATGGATATTCATAAAAATTGTTCTCTACACTACTCTAAACAGCTGTTTTATGGGGAACGCCTCTAGGGCCGAATCCCGCCTAGATGTGGGGTTTGTTTATAAATAAATATTGTGTGGATTTCCTCCCAATCCGCATATTATCCGTGGCCACGGATAATAGGACAGATTTTTTTCTACCATCTGGATAAAGAGTAATATATAACTTGAGAATTACAAACAAAAGCACTATTATAATAATACTGATATATTAGAAAATATATTACTCTTACCAAATATAGCAGATTGTGAGGGGAAGTGCGTGTATTGTATGTATTTGTGTTTTATTATAAATTTATGATTATATGATAATAAGATGTGTACAAATTTAACATATACTAGCAAACCTATAAAACATCTAAAAAAGAAATGACTCATTACTCTCAAGTTGAGCCACGTGTTTTATTTCTTGCGTGTCTAGATTAAAGAGGGAAAAGCTGAAGATATCCTCAGCCCCAGGATCGGAGAAATGCGACAGTTGCACAAAAAACAAAGGGGACACAATACGCTATTAGTGTAACGGAACCCGGTGACGGTAGCTGTCCTATCGGGTGAAAGTGGCACTTACGGCGGTACAACGCGCAGTTCACTCTCGCTTTCACTGCTCATGCGCGTTGCCGCGCCGAGCCACTACATAAAATATATTTTTAGAGAGGCATACACCTGTTTATATGGAACAACAGATAAAATTGGTCACTAAATTTACCACTAAATTTTAGCCCCATTAATCGAGTAGGATTATTTGTGATGATTATATTAAAGACTACTCTTTAATATAATCAGAGCAGAGCCCCGAAGAATATCTGATACCATCAAAAATTTGTAAAAATTTTTAGTAAATAAAATAACTGGTTGTCCCATGTGGCAAGCTGTTGGCTGATGCCATCTGCGGGGAAGAAGCTATTACCGTAGTTGGAGACTATATTAACATCTTTTACAAACGTCAATTCGACCCCCGACGATTCAAAATAATTTGAGCCTGCAAACATAATAATTTTAAAAATGTGCGCAATGACTGCACACGTAAAACCGTTAAATATATGATAAAACAAAAACTATTTAAATATTTTGTTTAGTTGATGGGATGTCGTCCAAATTTTCAACTTTGGCGTTCTTAAAAAGTCTTTGAAGGAACACTTGTTTCTCTTGACCCTTTACGTAGACGGTGGTTTTTTGTGATAACAGCGCTGCCAGTTGTCTCTTGACGCAGTTGAAGGACGTGGTTCCTTCTTGTCATGGAATTCCGTGATAACAGTTTGCATTGAAGTTCGCCCGTCTTCTGTAGTCCGGAGATGGTTTGTCAAAACTATGGGTGTTAACCTTGATGTTCGGGTGTCGGGTCCTGACGTCGGTCAACAGGTTCAGGACTCGGGGATATGATAATTAGCTTCCGAGGTGTAAATGTAACTCGGCCGTTATTAATTAAAAGATCGGGGCAGTTTGATTAAAATCACGGGTAATTATTTTTATGGTAAATTATCTTGGGTTATTTCAATCCTACACGAGTAAGTAATGTTCAGTAATGCATGGGGACGAATTAATGTTTATTAATAAACTAGCAGATGTACCCGCCCTTCGTACGGGTTGTACATAAGTGGCAGATTAACTAAAAATATTAACAACCCACATAATTTTACAATACTAAAATTACATTTTACACTTTTAAAGTAGAATTAAAGTTAACGAAATATACTATGGCAGATAGTTCTGGTACTGCTGGGTACTGTTGCCAAGTCGAGGAACTCTGTCGGGTAGTGAACGGTGTGGTTTTTGCGACTCCAAATCGGTACACCTTGGATTCGATTTTAGAAATAAAAGAACTATCGAAATAAAAGTACAACAAAATATTAACCCTGTTTAATTAAACGTTTTAAATACTTTGATACATTAATCTTTACATTCCAATAAATTAATAGTAATGTAACGAAACATTAAACTTTAAAAACATTTACAAACCACTTTTAAAATCACCAGTCTTGCCAGGTCCTGTTTTCAATATAATTGTAAATATTTCTAGGTAGTGAAAATGGGTTATAACCACTTTTAAAATCACCAGTCTTGCCAGGTCCTGTTTTCAATATAATTGTAAATATTTCTAGGTAGTGAAAATGGGTTATAAATACTAACTGGTTGGTCGGCGCTCTCGAGACCCCTTGCTTCGTGGTCTCAACGGGAGCGGGGGGTGTGGGTGTGAGGGGTCTCAAACGTGGCAGATGGTCGTGGAATTCGTTTAATAGTGATAAGTAGGCCCAGCATTATTAATCTCCTGAAAAACAATAGCTTCGTGTACAACTTTTATATATTAGTCTGTTCCAAAAATGTCTTAACAGAATAGAATATTTTTATTTTCTCATAATACATAACGAAAATACATAGTTGTAACTTTATTTTTAATCACACGGCTTGTAACGGAGAAGTGTGGGCTAAGTGTGGAGGGGGGGGGGTTAATGTGATGAGGATATAATAGATTTATTTTGTGTAATTTTACATACTCTTTTATCTATTACTCTGTTATAGTATGCGTATATTTTTAATGTATCTATACTGGATAGTATATTTTTGTAATTTTCAAAACTAAATGATTGGGGTAAGTTTTTTAATTGAGAATCTTTTAGAGTTTTGTAACCGTATGTTTTACATCTCACTGTAGCAAAGTCTAGTATGGGGTTATTGGGAGATATATCTTTGAATAAACCTAGACGTGAAGGGTGAATGAAATCTTGTTTTGTAAACGAATCGGTTTTAGAGAATACGTGCAATGCGAAGGAATCGTTGTCTGTGTATATGAGATCGAAGGGGGGAAAGGTTTTCTTTAATTTATTGTAGTACATGTCGTACATGTATCTCTTACTTAGATCTAGTATTGAAAAACCTAAACATATTGGCTTATTACAACGAACCTTTCTTTTTGACATAAAGACTACGTAGTTATTTTCGTTTAATATTAATCTGTCTACAAAGGTGGGCTGTTTTATTAATCTCATAAGTTTTCTAGTGTTGTTGTACAGGAAGTGTTTATTTAAGTTATCGGTTACCCTTTCTATTGATTTACCATATATCAGGTTTGATTGGAGTTTAAAGAAATTGGATAGGGCTTTGTCTTGGGAATAGTGCATTCTCAAGTCTGTGTTCATTTTTATGTAGGGTTCTAACCAACATGATTCGTTAAATGAAATAGCTCTGTGGACTTTTTCTAATATGAGTCCCATTGAGAGAGCTTGTTTTAATGTCTCGTAGTGTATTACGTAATGTTTTCTGTCTTGAAAAGAAGATATTAATTTACCTTCTACGTGATGAGGACATAGTGGATAGTCCCTGTGATCTGAGTTAAATGGATATTTTAAATCCACTTCTAAGATGTAACCCGTACCTTCTGGTTTACTTTCTAAATGAACCGAGTCTGGAGATACCCACTTGAAACCGTCCAGAGGAAGTGGACATTTCAACATTACAGCGGAGTAAAGACCGATAATGTCATAAAAAAAAATTAGTGAGTCGGGTTTAGTGGGATCGTAATTGGGGAGTGAGGGGTGGTTGGAACTTGCGTATTTCTTTACTGCACGTGTAAATCCACCTCTTATACCTTTCATTATCATATTATACATTTTATCATCGTTTAAAAGTTCTATGCGAGTGTTTGTAATCTTGAGCATGACGTCGAAACTGTAAGCTCCTATTGTCAGGTAGTAGAACATGTCGAGTTTATAGTTTTCAATACAGATTGATCTTATAGTTTCTAATTTATCAATTTCTGGATAGAATTGAGAAGAGTCTAAAAACTTCATTGTAGTATTTTTAATTCTCTTTGAAATGCATAGGAACTTTTCTATTTGACCCTTGAAAGGTATGAATTTTATATTGGCATTGACGCTAGTGAAGTAGTTTAACAGTTCTATTCCTAGATCTTTTATAATTATTGGGACAAAGTATGGTAATCGGTAGTTTATATTACAAGTAGAGTGGGCGTAACCTCTTATTGATCCGTTTAAATGATTGTGATCGAGAACGTAATCGTTGAACATACCTTTACCACAGATGTGACAGGGAGAACCTTCTATGGGTGGATGTGGAAATTCCTTTGGAGGTATATTTCTCTTGTACAATCTACCGATTAGTTCACACTCTCTTTCTAAAGAGTTCATAAAAGCTGTAATGTCTGAAAAATTTCTAGTTCTAATTATTTTACTGTTTTCATTGACGATATTGTATGTGAGACTTTTTATAGTGAATGTGCCTATACAATGAACGAAAGAAGTGTTTGGATCTGGTTCACAAGTATCTTCTTTGTTTAGCTGTTGTTCTATGTCGCAGTATATGACAAACGGTATTTTCAACTGTCTGTTGTAGTTTTTAAAGAACAAAAACTTGTTTCCTTCTTTTGGAAAGGTGACGGTTGGTATTGAGTGACTGTTACAGTCGAGTTCGTGAATGAGGAGTCGGTCTTGTTTATAAAAGTGTTTGAAACACTGCCGACAAACGCATAACCTAGTAGTTGTTTTGACCAGTTGTCTACCGATAAATGCGTCAAAGTTTTTAATCCACATATAGTGGTTTTTATAAAACAGTATATCTCTGTGATCGGGTTTTCTATGAGGTGTTACTTTTAATGGAGTGATTTTTCTATTTCTATCTTCTATAGAGTAAACGTTTATGGAGATGTTATTTACGTTTTCAAATGTTTGTATTTCGTCTAGTTTTACGGGAAAAGACACGCACGACCATTTATACTTATCGTTCAAATACACGTATTTGAAGTAATTTAATATATTGTGATAATTCTTTCCCGAATCAGCCAAAATTTTTCCCATTATGGCGATTTTGAAACAGATATCGTTGCAACACGTTCTTCTACTACCCTTACCGCGGAATGGATTTACAAGAGATTTTTTTCCTCTAAGAAAGGGGGGTAGTTTGAATCTGGTAGATGAACCCCAGACTGGTTCGTATCTGTTGATACGGAGCTCTAGTTTGACAATCGTGTATATAGCCCAACCCGAACCTCGTAACTCCAAAGTGGATTTTTCTAATAATAATTTGTCTATACTGGAAGAGTACTGCTGATTTAAATCAGTTAAACTGAAAACTGTCAAATTTTGAGTTTTAAAACTTTTTGTTTGCAATTCGTCGTTAGATTTTGAAAACTTACACTCCAACAACATATTATACTTTATGCTATCGTGCATTTGTTGGTAGTGTTTCAATAAATAAATAACATTCCCCCTCAACCACTCCATGTAAGTTTTAACACAAGAAAACCCGAGGGGGTTGTCAGCCTTCAGTGTAACGAGTCTGCACCTTGCAGCCGATTCAATTTGAACGAAATGGTTTTCAAATGAGGTGGCGTGTTCGTGCGTGTCAAGTTCGGGATATAAAACGCCACATACTTCACATAGCACGTCCATCGTGAAAAATGAGGAAGTGGGGATTGATTGCGGATTAAATACCTTTGGGAAAATTTTAAAATTTTACATTTCTTTTTACTCCAAAACTCAATATGATCCCCTCTTGTAAACTGTTTTATATTCTTTTTTATATTTAATATTTGGTTTGAGACTTATTTCTCCATAGTTCGTGGTCTTCAACTTCTGTTATATATTTATCAAGTATTTGTTTTGCATCGATGTAACTTATAGAATCATCAAATTTTCTTTTTTTTGAAGTTGGAACTTTTCTTAAATCCTCAACATTAAGAATTTGGAAGTGGGTATCAATTATACTGGGTACGAGTGGTTTTGGTGAATTTTTTGTTATAAACATATTCAACCCCGCTTTGGGGAACTTATAGAGTAATAATAGTGCGTGTGGATATGTTACCTCATATGCGTTTTCAATATAGACATCTTTTACATCTAAATCTGGTTGAGTATAAATTAATGCTGTGTCAGTATAGTCATTTTTTTCTAAAATACTTTGTATGACATCGCAATCGTAAGGGTTTAGAAAATCTTCAACTTTTTTTAATTCTATATCTATTGGAAGATTGTCTACATAGTAAAGTTTTAATCTATTTAAAGGAGGTGTTTGGTTGGTTGCAGTCATTTGAATGAAGAACTGCGATAGCCTTCAGGAATTTATATCCCAAAAGACTGAGGAAACAATACGAACATATGTAGTTGTATTTCACCATAACAATATAGAATGTCTGGGATGTTTGAGAATCGATAGGAGCCTTCAAAAATTATTTAATTTGTCAGATAATAAAACATATGATATATATTTGAAATTGAAAAACCCACTGTCTGACTGTTGCACTCGTCTTGTTCTGACAAAAATAACAAGTGAAAACTATAAACAATAAACATTTGAAAAATTTTAAATGAAATAATTATATATAAAAAATATTTAATGGAAATTGTTGAGGTCGAAAATGAAAAACCAAAATCTAAAATACAAAATATTTTTTTAACAAGATTAAAGGAATTCATTCAAAATAGTCCTTCCCATAGAATCGAAAAAAATGAAATGAATGGCAAACCTTCACTGATGACGGTGACACTTCTTGGAGTAGTTTTTACGATAATTTTTTCAATATCAGCCGTAAAAGTCGGAATTATTAACGCATTACTTATATTACTGTTCATAATTTCTGTTATAATTCTAATTTTAAAAAATTCTAATTAATATTATATTCTATACAAAATAATACAGATTTCATTTTCAAGTTTTTATCACTTCTCTTGTAGTAAACATTTAAAATGTTGATTTTATTTCTATGCTTGAGCTCTAAGAACTGTATGAGAAGTTCTGGATATTTTTTAAAAACTATAGCCTTTTCTAAGCTCATGATGCATCTAAACTCCATTTAATGTCTCGGAAGAATTGTGATGTTGGTTCCTAATGACGTCACAAAAGCGCTTCCCGAATAACTCAAGGGGTTGGCAGAAACCCTGGCGGTTGTACTCCTACTTTCTCCAGATTTCTCTTCGTCTGCCAATTTCTTATATTCAGGAATTTCCAATTGTTCAATTGCACAATCCCACAGAGATTTCGTATGAGGAGAGTGAATTTGATCTATTTCCAAACTATTACCTTCGAAAATTAGGGGGTCGCCTTCGCATATTCGCCTTATTGAAACTACACCGATGGGCGTAAGTTTGCAGTTTGGAGTAAACGATGACACGGCTTCGTTTTTAAACTTCAATTCTGTTGGGTAGGTATTTCTGATAAACTTATACCAGTAGGCTTTGTGGCTATCGTCGAAGCAGTCCAGAATAGTTTCATCTGGTTTAATATCGGAATATTCTTCTCTAATCTTCACTATGTGAGAGTTTTCGTATTGTTGAATGAAGTTATGGAACCCGTCGCGGTTATTTTTACAAACGTCTGAACTATGAGATTCTGGAAATGCGATAGTGTTTTTTGGAAGATCTCCCGTGTACTTGAAGGCTTGACCCTTCTTATCGTCATCATTATAAGCCCATTTGCTTATATCACCACAATACGTCTTTGGCACTCCGATATTAAGAGTATCTTCCTTACAACAAATACTTTCTCTTGTACCGGGCGGATATTGCAAAAGCCGCTTAGCTTCTACTGGTATAACAGATAGTGCGCCAATGGATTGCGAGTAGAGAAGGTTCATTTTATGCAACATAAAATACTGTTCATCCAAGTTTCTACCTTCTGTATCTATACAACGATATGCTTTTATCCTTGTATAAATGTAGGGGTTTAACGTAACATAATGTAGTCCTGGTTTTGATGCATCTGTTGCTGTGTAGGGCTCAATTTTTGTTATCTTTAAATGTTCCCTATGCGTTTTAAACTCATCCCCAGCAGTACTCACCATTGAGATATTCTCTCCATCGTCCACCGCTTGTATGAATATTTTAAAATTATTCGGGTCACTACTAACGCCAATTTTATCGCCCGGTATTCCCAATAGAGACCATAATATCTCTCCTCTAGGTACTATAAGAGTGTTTTTATCAAATACGATATTATCGGGGCAACTATTTTCTGAAATTGGTGTGATTCTATACGGTCTGGTAGCAATTAAATACGAAATAACACTATCTTTTCCTTGATAACACGAGATGGTGCTGAACAAAGTCTTTACATAATCATCCCGCTGTGTAAGACCATACTGTGTGAATAAGTCGCTAATACACACCCCGGAAATAGCCGAGCTGATTTTATTGCCATACTTATTATACATGTATATTTCACGCTCGAAAACAGTATTCATAATGAAATTTTTAAACAACTCCTCCGAATCTCCTCCAGTTTTCTTGTAGTGTGGAACAACACAGTTTTTTATTCGCGTTGTATAAATTCCGGTTGTCATTTTCTTTTTTATTTACCAAAAAAAACCGATAATTAATTTTACTATTGCATTTTCAATTTCTTAGCTGGTGGTTCTTCCTCATTTTTAAAAAGCGATGCCACATATGGTGAAAACAACCTCTTCGTTAGTGTAAGACTGACCAGAAGGGATATGTTCTGCAGGCTCGATTTTAACGCCTTCAATGAAGGCGAATCGTTATCCTGAACCGATCTGAGAATTTCGTCGACGTCTTTGGCTCCTAATATTCTAGCGATGATGTTCGATCCAGAATCATTTAAAATGGTTATTTTATCCTTTTGTAGGGACGTTGAAAACACTTCTATGTACTTTTGAATATCCGGAGGGGTAAACTTTTTTGCCTCGGTCAGTAATACCTCAAAAAATGTAAACACGTAATTCGCCATGTTTTTATCTGAACTGTTTTTACCCAAAACAGAATCAATTATGAGTCCAATTTTAAACTTTTTATAAAGTATATTGTCATTAACACCGTCAATGTCCTCTAGCTTTGCAAAACAACTCTGTAAGTAGGCGCAGGATCCCGTGTTGTACAAGTATTTAATAATGTCTTTCTTTAACGAGTCAGAGGACGATATTGATGAGGGAGGCGGTGTCCGCGGCGGGGGGAGTGTTGGTGATGGAACTATCTGTGGTTGGGAATTGCTGTTGCTGTTATTATTATTATTATTATTATTATTATTATTACTATCATCCATCCAATTTAAATCAGCGAATATATCTAACATTTCCGGGTTGGGTATATCTCGCTGTAAAGTGAAATCCTCTGCATTTAAAAAGGTGGGAGGGTTATTTAAAATAGTGTTCATTTTTTATAAAGAAAAAAATGATTTTTATGCAATGTTTTGTGTTTGACTTGGATGAAACTTTGGTTTACGTACAAGGAAAGGATATTTTTGTCAGGCCGTACTCAGAATCTATTCTACAAGCATTAAATAAAACACAGAGTAATATGCTAATTTTATGGTCGGCTGCTGATTTTACGTATGTTCATAACATACTTATAAGACTAAATTGGAGTCATTATTTTAAAAAGGTTCTTAGCAGAGAAGACTGCGAGGTTTCTTTTAAACTATACGGTGAAAATAAATCTTGTTTTTTTATAAAGAATTTATTGAAAAGGGAAAGTGAAATGTACAATATACAATTTATATTGATTGATGATTTAGCTTCAAAAAACGAAACAACAAATGAGTACGATTTTAAAATTAATATTGTGCCGTATAAAAATCCAAACTCCGGTCCAGATATACACCTATACAATGCAATCAAATGTTTCCTATAAATTTAGAAACCAACTCTTTGACCACAATTGGTTTATGGCGTGAATCTGAAATAATCATAGTTGAAAAATATTTAATAATGAATGATAACCTTTCGATATTATAGGGCTGAAATATAATCGAAAATACAATAAAAAATAAGACTGATAATAAAAATAATGAATTTTTTATATTCATATTATTATATTTTTATACTTGTTATCATAATGGTAATTTACAAACGCCCCAGTAGAACCTTTGAGATATTTAAATACAACAATAAATATATGTATTTCAAAGAAATACCTATGGGTATAACTGGTGTAATTTACAATGGCATTCCGTATATATATGACAAAGATTCATTAACAGAGTGTGGTGGAAAGTATGATTCGGTGTTTGAAATAAAAGGAGTTAATAATAGGTTCATCTCGAAATGTTTTATTTCTGAAAACGTTGTAAGAAGCGTGTTTGAGGAAGCCCCATCCGCGTTAGGCGACGTTGATTTCAATTTCCCCACACTCGTTGACCATTAACAATTTTTTATCTGGTATGTAATGAAAGTTGGTATTTCTGATGAAATTAGTTGGCCTGTTGTACAGCAAATCGAGAAACCAAATTAAACTGTCCGCGTTGTTGACCACGAAATCTGCGACTGGAAAGAGTAAAATGTTGAGTTTTCGAACGCTTTTATGTGTTTTTAGGAATTCATTTAAATCGCTGACGCTATAGTCCCCGTTCATGTGACCTAAACGGCCACAGTTTTTTACTTCTATAATAGTCTGATATGACTTTTTTACGTCTCTGGAATCCCAAAAATGGATGCTGTATTCTGATAGCCGTTTAAATAAATCATCGTAATAAAATATTATATTCTTTGTATATTTTGGCATCCAAATATTGACTTTGAAGGGTAAAATAAACCCATCTATTTCGTTACACTTTATAGAATCTAAATAGCGTGTAAAAATATTGTTTGTATTTAAAATATATTTTTCTATTGTGGAAATGAAATTAAAGACTTTTTTTATCACCTCCGTTCTATCAATTGGTAATCCAACTTTATTTATCCTCTCATAGAACTCTACAGAATCTCTTTTTTTTCTTTTTTTGTCTTTATAAAATTTATCAAAGACTGGCAAAACGTAAGACAGCAGTAGTTCACCATTTGTTGAAAAATTTTCATCAACTCCGAGAACGTTTCGCCTATAACTGCATGTGGCGTTAAAGGAATTCAAATTTGTATATTCATAAAAAACCCTCGAGTTACAAACAAACGCGTAATCGTTTATTGAGGTATTCTCCAAAACATATTTAAAAAACGTCTCAATAAAAGTGTTATAACGTGGGTTGAATTCTTCTCTCTTATCATAATAATTTTCAATCATTTCTAAAAATTGGCGAAAGAAGAGTTCAACAAAATCTTTAAACTTTGGATTTATTCTTCTGGCCACCCCCACTATTTTTAAACACCCACTCTTAAGCTTCATTATGTAGTTTTTCTTCTCTGCTAAAAACATTGTCGTTTTTGCTTCATAATCTAGGGTTAAAGAGATAGTCTCTAAACCCAAACCCTCTTTTATGTACTTATTCAAGACGTTAGCCACATCGATATCAAAATTCTCTTGTAAAATAAAAAGAGAATCTGTATCTCCGTAAACAACAGTCATCTTTAGTTGTTTTTCTATATAGGATTTGATTAATGAGTGAATCTTTCTTCCGTATGACGTTACAAGTGCCGCACAGGGGAGGTCACGCATCCGTCCCTTTGACGCCAATAACCCATAAATGGAGTTGGCTATGAGTTTGTATGCCTTGTTTAGATAGACATTTTTTGTTTTTTTCCTCTGCTCAATTAAATATTCCACTATAACAGACAGCGGAGCTTTTAAAAACTGTCTTTTGATTGTATAAAATCTGTCCATTTTATTAGTTCGTCTCAGGAATTCTTTAGCAAGGGGAGAATTCTGATTTAGATTATCGATGACGTAATTGGAACTTATATTAAATTCCCTAATAATACTGGGATACAAAGAAGTAAAATCGACTACCGAAATTGGTCTGTTAACATAGACGGTTCTTTGAGCTTTCAATACCGTTGCACCGCGATACTGTTTGTTAACTATGGACTCAAACATATCTCCGGAAAATGTACGATCCTCTACAAGTTTAAATGGTACACACATGCCCTGTGCGGGGTACATTATCGACGTGAACTTACTTATAATCTTGGACGTCGCTTTGCTCATGTAGTCAACCGTATCACAAAAACATATACTTACCAAAGGTAGTAAGTGGTGAATTATTTCCTTTTTCGCATATATTTCTACTGTCAGTTCAGAATCGCGTGCAACGTAATCGCACATTTGTTGAAGAAATTCTAAATCTTGCCCACTCTCTGCATAGTATTGGTTTAGTTTCATGAAAGACATGTCTAATTTATTTTTGCCCAGTTCTACTTTGGCTATGTTTTTTAATGAAAATGAATTGTATTCGTTGGAGTGCATGCGTTTGAGATAAGCCATTACGTCGATGATTTGAAAACGCTCACAACATACCAAGGGACTTTTAATTCCTATTAACATTTTGTTTATTTCTTCTACTGAATAATAGTTTCTCGCCAATCCTAAAATTATCATTCTATTTAAAATAACAGGAAAATCAAATTCCAATATATTGTATCCGATTAAAAACGACGCTTTTAATTCAATTCTAAAAAAGTCACATAGTGCTGCTACAAGTTTCTTTTCTTCTACAAAACACTTATAAATCCTCTTATCGTCTGTAGAGTCTATTTTTATGTTCGGATTGGGCAGTAATAAATAAATTATTTCCAACTCTTTATCAAATCTCTTACCGCTGACGGTACCTATAACGAAAGAAACCGAAACAATCTTTTCATCGGGAGCTGCCCCATTGGGTATAACATCATACTCTCTACCTTTCACCACCTCTATGTCGAACGAACACACCCTTTGATTTGGGACTGTCTCGAAACCATATAATTCTTGTAATGTATTTTTAAAAACTCCATAGTAAAGAAAATCTTTGTTTTTACGTTTTTCAAATTCAAAGTATCTCTGCAGAGAAGAGGGGGTGAAGTTGATATCGAAAATATGAAAGAGCGACTTGTTGAAGGTTAAAAACTTTTCAAGACCTGGTAGGATGTGAACACTATTAACGTGAACAAACGCTGACAAACCCCTAAGACTATCTATGTAAACCACATCTTCCACGGTTATTTGAGACTGAGTTCTCAGATTCGCCAAACCGTCATTGTATGTGATTTTATATATATGTTTACCAAAGAAATCGTGAGCTTTTTTTTCAAAATCTTCCTTCTTCTTTTTATGAATTAATAATTGCAAATAATAACAATTATCACTATTTAAATTTAATTTTCCACATATAAAATTACAATTGAAGTCAAATCCAACGTAATCACCCTCGGTGCTCGTCCACTTTGTAATAAAATGATCTCCCTCTTCGAACATTAGTCCGGACTGAGGCGAACCTATAAAAAACCTATATATAATAAAAAATGTTTGAAATATTTGTATTATTTATTATTGTTACAATTGTAATGTTAAAGCCAGATTCAATTCAAATCTCATTTCCAAAGTATGATTACAAAAAGTTTTGTGACAAATTCACAGGATCGTGGGACGGGGAAGATTGCACTTGTAAACATCCAGATTTCATAACAAACAACCACTATAACGGAAATTGCGATAGGGTTGTCGATATTAAATGTATAAAAATATTCAACTCGGGGGGAAAGTTATTGAACTTCAATATCCAAGATCCTTACACTGAGGGTTTCTGTGACTGTGGCAAATACTATTCTTATGATGTTTCGAGTCGTAAATGTGTTTTGAGAAAGTTAAATATGAGGTTGAGCATCCCGGAAAGGTGCGAAGATGGATATTATTTTGATGATAAATATAAAACCTGCTTGAAAAAACTCTGTTCCTGGGACATTTTAAACCCTCTGGAAAAAATTGACCAACGCGCTATATCACCCACCACATGCAAGTGCGATTTTGAAAACGGTTATGCCCCCATTGCTTTAGTTAACGGCACAATCGGCTGTACAAAAGTGCTCAGAGGAAAGGCGTGGTCTACAAATCACATAATTCTATTAGAGAAGTCTGGAAATGGCCGGAAGATATCGCATTTGTACCCACTGTCAGCACTCGGTCCCAGATTTGCAAAACGCATAAGCGATATTAACGGTGACAGTGGAGCTTTTATGCTGGCCATAGAGCAAAGTCACGGAGACTGGCTGAAAGATTTATTTTCTAGGGGGGTTAAGATCGACTCCTCTGGTGACGACTATGACAAAGCCTTGGGGTTTTATGAATCGATGACTAATATATTAACTGTTAAAATTAAAAATGAATGAAAGTTTTAAACTGATTTCTCTGTTATTTATTTTCTTATCAATATTTATTCTGTTTAAAATATCAATTGAAACTGTTTATAGATATTTTGTCAATGAAAAGTTGAACGAAATACTTGGAATATCCAATAACGTAAATACAAAAGAAATTAAATTCAAATCAATTTACGATTTTGACAATACGTTGACGATTGACAGTTTCAAATTAATTAAACCAAAGAAAGTACCTTTGGAGGTAAGGGGGTGGAATGCTGACGGATTTAAAATATATTTAGATAATAAATTAATAATCAGTAGAAAGTGTTTGAATGGATTTTACTATACAAAAAATGGTTGTTCCAAAACAAACGCATGTCAAGACAGGCGGGATGGTGAAATAGTAGCAGATAGTCGGAATAAAAATATGTTATACAAATGCAATGGTCACAATGGAGTAAGAGACATAATCTCGGCATATGGTGTGAAACTATTGAAACCATTGAAACCATTGAAACCAAAGGAGGATGTGACGAATAAACTCGGGGGAAATTGTGATTCACATAAAGCCGTCCCAGTGAACGTACCAGACATGTGGACTTCCTCTGACATGTATAAGCAGTGCGTAGACGCATTTTGGAATTTCAAATTCTGTCCCAAGGTTGAGAACACCAATTACTCGAAAATTTTGGAGGAAATCAGAGATGTTTTAGATGATGGAATCTTGTATCGTCCACTAAATTTAGATGTATCGGTGTTTGATGAGAACGTCCAGAATTGTGTTCCCTTTGATTATGCACGACATTATAAAAACGGTAAAATACCTCTACTGTATAATGACATTTTCATGTTAGATCACAGTAATGTTCTACCCACGGTGGTATACAATTCAATTACAAAGAAAAAAGAATCGATACCCAACCTTCACGAAAATGACAATTATAATGACCGAGACAAAGAGGAATGTCTTTCACAATACCAAGAATATACGAACGGTGAATTTTTGGGACTGTTAACAGTAGCGTATTCCAATGTAATTCTTTCGTGTAGATGCGGCAAACCCGTAAATAAACTCGTTGTTGATCAAAATGAAAATCCTAGTTTTTGGGGGCGTGGTTTTTTTGGAGAAAACTCTTACACCGATAAAAAACACAACATTCATATCTGCGAAGGTCATCTCCATAAGTTTATACCCACGTGTGTGGAAAACATCGAGTGTGTTAATGCAGACGGGTTAATTCCTCTGAAATCACCCGGTGTTGGTATAACGAATGATTTTGATTTAAGTTTCTGTTCAAAAACGGGACGTTTACAATACATCCTCCAAAATAATATAAAAATAGATAAATTCTGTAAAAATTTAAAAAAATATCGAGTTCACCCATACTACAATATTCCAATAGATTGTAAAAAGAAGAAAATTCTAAAAGATTTATCTTATAGAGATTTATCTTTAAACACTTTTAAAATTAAAAACGATTCAATATTTAAAAACGATATTAATGCGCTGAATTTGCATTTTTTGGGGGGGGTTCTACCGTAAGGGTATATAAAACCACTTTCCTTGTGTTGGGAAAAAATTTATCACGGCGCGGCTTCACGATACTCACAACCCGTTGATCTTTGTCGAGCAAACACTCGTATATGGTGTTGGTAGTTAAATTATCGCTTGGTGTGCATATCTTGTAACAAATGCCGTTTCTATCGGCCATTTCGCTCGATGTAAATTTCAAGTCGACGGTAGACTGGTATTTTGTTTTGTAAAGTCTTTCGCCGTGTATAAAGATACTTCCATCGGTTTTTATATTAGATTTGATATATTCCGCATCAAAACTTTGAAATAGAATTGTACTATTATTGGGTGAATGAGTTTTGCGAATCTTTTCTGCTAGGCGTTCTATAAACTCCATTCTCACACTAGCGCCAAAGTGTTTCGAGTGAGCGAGGTCTATAAAAATTAAAACATTCCCCACCAGTTCCGCCACGAATGTTATGTTTTTTAAGTAAAAACTATATTCCCGTCCCCATTGTTTGTAAAGGGGAGGTTTTAAAGTAAAGCTTGTAGTATTGCTTGTAAAGATTTCATAGTTGGAATAAAAGTTCACTAAACCCCTTTCCCCGTCAACCTTTGGGTATTCATTAGTGGGTGTAATAAATGGATTTTGGGATACATTTTCAATGGAACAAGTAAGGTACTGTTCATCTATATGCAAACCGTAAGTAAGAGCGGTTTGTAAATACAAATTCCTCGAGTTCTCGTCCGCACTCAACGGGTTTTCAAGCTCTATTACACATTTGTTTTGGAGACTGTATATATTTACCTCGAGATTTTCTAAAGTGTACAGAATAAAACCCCCCTCTTTTAAATAGATGTTTTTTTTTACCAAAAGACCGTTTTTAATAATATCATATAACAGCGAGCTTGGCATAATTTCTTCTTGCGACTCGTAGCAAATTTCCAACGTAGTCCAATTTAAAAATATCGGTTTAGTTTTCAGGAGAGTTTTTTTCTCTATGCGAGGATTTTTACAGTTCGTGTATGCTCTGAGATTGTTCCAGTAAATTATAAAATTAGTCTCTATTGGTTTTAGAGATTTTTTTATCACCTCTACCGCGAGAGGACTCTTTCTCCGGATTTCGCACTCAAACTCCATAGTGTTTTAAAAGTCTTCTTTGGCGGTGGGATAAGATATACATAATATAAAACTCTTTAATGTTAATAATATCAGAGTATTGAAAATAATAAATGTAACAATAATGTGCATAGTATTGTGTTTTTATTCTCCTGCTTCTATACGTTGTAAATTTTTTATCACACATCCAACAATTAAAAACTTTGAACGAAGTGTCTGAACTCCTCCTGTCTACTAACCATAAGTTGATTTCCCTAAAACAGTTTTTATTATTAACTAACGCCGGTATGATCAGTTTGTCCCTATGCTCAAGTATAAAATCTCTTTTCATCGGCATACGCGCCGAGATATATAGCCAATGCTGATATGTCAAAAACCGCATACATTCATTGCTCATATTTTTAAAGTTGTGTTTGATAAAATATAGTTCGTGAAACAGTCTTTTCTTGTTAAATTGTTTTTCAGTTTTTTTCACATGTTTAATAAAAAAACGAAAGGGGGTTGACCAGTAAAGTGCTCTAAAATAGTTTACTTTGTCTTTTAAACTTAAATAACTTGGAATGATTTGTTCCAACACCAATAAGTCCAACTGTATAAATTTCATTTATAATAAAAGATGAGGTTATTCTGTTTAAAGTGTAAAAAATATACAAAATCGGAAAATATAAAAAAGGTTTTGATATATATTAGGGGGAATAAGAGGTTGCAGTTAAAAGCTCGCTGTTTTGTTTGTAATGTCAGGAAGTGTAAATTCTTACCAAATGTACAGCTCCGGTGATAATAATTACAACAGTTGTGGTGATATAAGCACGAGTGGAATTGACTATGACGATGATGAGTATATAAGCCTTAGTGATAATGATATTTATGAAAATTCTGAAAATACTCAGTATCACAAGGAGTATATTTTGAAGCATGTAAAATTTGCATTTAAGAAATTTGGAGACATAGAAAGTTTGTTTTTAAAATATTTCATTATTATTTGGTATTTGTTAGATATCATTTCTCTACCACCCCAGAGTATAATGGAACATGTAATACCAAACGAGAATGAAGAAGAATTGTGTGAGCCTTGGAAGTTCTTCTCTATTATGATAAAACATTACAAGAGATATTGTTGTTCTGAATACAAGTTATACAATATAAAGTCAACTTTGACTGAGACTCTTGAATTGCAAAATAAACTGTCTAAATACTTGAGATTACCGCTAGATAATTCTTTTATACCAAGAATAAAAGAAATTCTGTGGCATTATAGACACCATAAAACCGTCTGTAATATCGAATCAATTTATAAAATTTTAGCAAACATAATAGATTTGGAATAATCACAGACTGGGCGTCAAAAAGTATTTAAATAGTGGTCTTGGAATGATGTTCTCAACGGTTTTATAATAATTATGATCTTCATGATTCATATAAGAGTTATTGAATGTAACGCTACAGTATAGATGCAACATGGCGTGTAAAACGGCATATACCATATGGGTTACAAAAAATTCTACCTCCACAGATTTATTTTGAGAGGTGGTTATGTAATCGTTGTTGTACAAAATCTCTGATCTGTATCTATTGTCTATTAAATTCAATAACTCTTTAGAATTGTAAAAAAAAACTACAGCATTTTTAATAATAACGGGAATGATAAATTCGTTTGTGTATTTTTTTCTTTTAGATTCAAAGAGCAATTTTATTTTAAGGTCACTTTCATAAGTAACATTGAGAAACGACACTTGGCCCATCTTTTCTATTTTAGGTATCAAAAACAGGTGTTCGCTGATTAAAGAATAAACCTGTTTCAAGTCTATTATGTAATTGTTATTATTATACTCTTCAGAGTTTTTAAGCTTATTCATTATGGCAGATATTCCTTCGGTCCACTTTTTTATAATATTAACGTCGGTCTTTTCCTCCAAATCAATAAAAGATTTTACGTGTCTGCTCGGTTCTGACACTAAAAAGATTAAAAACGATTTAATCTCGGTAAGAGTAACGTAGACATCTTTAATCATCTGTTCGTAGGGGGTTTTTTCAGATGTATCAGTTGTTGCTTCCTCTGTAATATCGGAATTGTTTCTTTCTTGTAATGGAGTTTTCTTTAAAAAGTTAAACCACAGTGTCGGGTTTGTTGTCTTTATTTCACTTTTATAAGAATCATATAGTCGTTTGACCTCATCTTTTGGTACATTCGAAGCCGCACAAAATCGCTGCCACTGATTGTACAAATTCTTACTATTCATGTTTTTTTTTATATATAAATAAAAAAGGATGGAAAATACAAATCCTATTAATGGTTTTGATACTCCTATTTATTGTATAAAATGTACAAATTTCACAGCAAACAAAGATCCGATGGTGGTTAAACGTGAAACACATCACTTGAAAGCTTTGTGCGTTAAATGCAATTCTAAGAAAAATAAATTTCTCAAAAGAAATCGCCAAATTACCGCTAAAGAAAAAGAGATCGAATCAAAACCGGACATTATTAACTCTGATACCCCTGAACAATCTGATGAGCTTTCGTAAAAAGGATTGCCACGCCGGAAGCGTGTGTATGTACACCTTGTTTGAAATGTAAACTATTGCAAAAGACGTCACGATATTTAATGTAGTCGGATTATTACTGTCTATCCAAAGGGATTCATAGGGGCGTTCAGAGTATTCTTTTGATGAGGGGTGTATCAAATTTATTAACTTGATTGTTTTTAACGATTTATTTTTTTCTCTTAGTAGAAATATACTTTCAAAATCAATATATCTATAAAATACAAAACCGTTTATGTTTAACTGATTTGCTCTAAGAATAATTTTACAAGTCTGCGCACAAAACTCATATTCTTTTTTCAAATCGTTGTACAGAAGAACTTCTTTGTTGTCCATTTACATATATTTTTTATATCTTGTTAAGTCGAATTTCCTTTACTCTTTCACAACTGCACATCCACCCGCAGTGTTATCTGTGTTTGATGAGTCGTGGAGTCTGGGAGTTTTGTCTCTGAAAGCTTTGATTGCTGAATTTATAACGTTTCTGTAATTCCCCTCGCTGCATTCTTGATTCTGTTTGGTTGAAACTCTTTTAGTTTTTTTGTGGCTTTTCGCGCAAAATATTTTATGTATGCTACAAGTCTGCGCACAGTTTCTTTTTTCATCTTTTGTTGTCCATTTACATATATTTTTTATATCTTGTTAAGTCGAATTTTATTTGGTTTACTTTTTCACAGCTGCACATCCACCTATTGTTCACCTTCTTGCAGTCAAGTATATCTGTGTAATTTTTGATTATGTGTCGCTTTATAGATGAGTCGTGGACGGTTATACTGGGGCATTGGTCTCTGAAAGCTTTGATTGCAATACTAATAGGTTGATAAATTTCAGTTTTGATAGAATCAATGAATTTATAATGGTTCTGTAATTCTTCTCGATGTATTCTTAATTGTTCTTGATTCTGTTTAGTTGAAACTCTTTTAGTTTTTTTGGGTGGCTTTTCACAAGAGTCACTCAATGCCAGGGAATGTTCTGAGGCGGTATCGCTGTCAAATTCCTGCATTGTAGTTTGCTGGTCTCTCGGTTCTAGGGAATGTTCACTGTCGTATCCCATCGTAGTATAATGAGTGGTGGTCATATTTTGCTTGTATTTATACAGTTTAGCCGAAATTATCTTTTGTAAAAAAATATTACTATAATTCTTGTTATAAAACAAATATACAATATCTATGTTATTTTTTTTACAAATACTAGCTTTAACTAGATCGCGGTTTATAACTCTTAAACATTGGAAATGGAAAGGACCCTGCAATTCAAAAGCCAATTTTAGTTTTGGAATGTATATATCTAGTTCAAAACGAAACCCCCCAATTCTTTGATTTATTTTTATTGGATGGTAGTATTTTGGAAGAATTTTATAAATCTTTTTGTATATCGAACGTTCCCACTGAGAATTGAATTTTAATTTTCCTAAAACAACTCTTTTGGATTTTATTATCTTCAACATTTTTATTTCAGAATAAATTGCACATTTTAGCACATTTTATCAGGGTGTTTTAAATGTAGGCGCTTTGGATAAGTAGTACAGTGTGTTGCTTTGCAAGCCGGCTGCGTACGGATCACATTTCTTTAATATTAGAGGAAAAAAATCTATAGCAATTGTTGGATAGGTTATTTTAGACTGTAAAAAATCGTCTGCCTCATTTATATTGTTGAACGATTTATTTATCATACTGTATTCTAGAATATTATTTATATCACTAACGTCGACACTTTGTATAAACAACACAAGACGATGTTTCAATATCAATTCTCGTCTATTTAACCAAATTCTTTTTTCTAAAGTTGAGGAGCAAACGTCTTCTAAAAATATTTTTCTTGTTATTTTCGGCCAAGCACATTTTAAAATTTGTAATTGTTGGTTTAGTATGTCCTCATCCTTGATATTAGCATAGAATTCTAACGGACTTTTGTTGTAAATACATCTTACAACATTATGATTTGTATACCCGAGCAATTCCAAAATCAAGTTCATTTTTATTCAAACTATAAATAAAATAGATGGTTTACGTATATCTAGCTTTAATATTAATCATATGCCTTTCCACTTACTCGGTGTATTACGCAAAAACTGCAAGCCCCGAAAAAACCGAAAGGGCCGAAAAACCTCAAATAGAGGACAAAGATGATTTAAAACAAATTTTAGATAAACTGTCCCTTATTAAAGTGGACAATTTGGAAGATTTCAGGGGTTATATGAGGGGGCCTACCGAAAATATAAATACAATGTTGAGTTTACTTAAAACCCTTAAAGAACATTACGATAAACTGGATACACCATTAAATGAATTTTCGAAATTAAAATCAAACTTGGAAACAATTAGCAACTCAATTACACGGTTGGAAAATCAACAGTTGTCCACACTAATCACGAATATGCAAATAGAATTGCAAGGATTAAAAATCATAAATAATGAAGATGTTTCAAATAAAATAACAGAATTAGGAAAGAGCATTGAATCATTAAAGTCTCTCATTTCTGCACTCAAATTGCCAGAATCTGAAATGGTAGTTTTAAAGGGTCAGATTACGGACTTTCAAAATTCTTTAGGTATACTTAAAGACATTAAAGAACGTTGCGATAAATTGGATACACCATTAAACGAGTTGTTGAAATTAAAAACGCTATTGGAAACAATTAGCAACTCAGTTACGCAGTTGGAAAATCAACGGTTGTCCACACTAATCACGAATATGCAAAAAGAATTGGAAGGATTAAAAATCATGAATAATGAAGATGTGTCAAATAAAATAACAGAATTAGGAACGAGTATTGAATCGTTAAAGTCGCTTATTTCTACCCTCAAATTGCCAGAATCTGAAATGGTAGTTTTGAAGGGTCAGATTACAGAATTTCAAAAGTCTTTAGGAAAGACTAGCGAAGATGTTAAAGAAGTTATAAAAATACTAACGAAAATAGAAAAATTAAACATTTCCGATGAAGTCTCCAAAATAGAAAACAATCTAAAGCCCCTTCCCGGAATTTTAAAAACCAGCGCCGAAATTAAAACGAGTGTTGATGATTTAAAACCCCTTATTGAATCTCTAAAATGCAGTCCAAATCTTCACGATATTGAAAGTAAAATAAATTCTCACTGGCAAGAACTATCAAAAACGCTAGGTAGAGTCGATAGTGTCGTTAAAAGTTTAAAGGATGTTAAGGAGCTTATTGAAAAAATACCATTAAATCAAATAAACAAAATTTCTGATGTGGTAAAAACCTCTTCAACAATAAACACTAATTTGCAAGCCGTTAAAACAGACGTATTAGCGAATAAAGAACTTGTAAATCGAGTAAATCTTAGTCTAGCTGACATTAAAAGTAAAATTGAAACTCTTGATTTGACCCCTTTACAAGAAGTCAAAGATAATATTTCTCAACTACATGCTGCGTTTGAACGAGTCATTAAAACTTTAAAACCAGGAGCGCGTAATCTACTGCGAGACGGTGTTTTGATTTTCAAAGATGATCAAAACCAAGATTACTCTGTTCACATTAAAATCGCAGCTTATAGGATAGGGGAATTGGAAAGTGAAATTAGGAAATCCTTAACCAAAGACCAAGAAAAGTTTAAAATTCAATTGGTAAATGGTCTAGTAGAAGTGGAGTATTCGCAGGGGTTCCATATGGATAATCCCATTCGCGAATTACTAGGATTTCCTAGGGTTGATGGTCCGATATTTTTAAAACACTACAAAGCTACCAACCCTAGTAACATAGAACACATTATCTTAGAAACCCTGGTTCACAAACATAGCGTCGACGCAATTACTAGGAAGATGAAAAGTGCCGTACACGAGCAGATAAGTATTGTAAATAAAATACCCAAAAATTTAGAAACTATCATAAAAAAATTAGAGGAAAACAAGATTCCAAAAGCTGTTGCTATAGCTGCGGATCATATAAGAAACAACTATTCTGAAGCTGAAATGTGTTGGGTAATCGATATTATATTTAAGAGTCACGAGTTCAACAAGGAATTTAAAAAATATTTAAACATTCCCTGGAACGCTGATTATACATTTAAAGACATAATCAATTTATTGGACAAGAAAATTGACGTTCAAATTCAAAAAATTGTCGAGAAGCTCAGAATCGGAACCGTTGAGACTTTATTAGATAAGCAGACATATTTTGAACATTATCATCTATTAATAACAGCAATAGACTCTCAATTTAATGCGCTTGAAAAGAAAGTAGTCGCCACAATCACTGCGTTGCTAAATAGGGGCGATGGAAAAACAATCTAATGCAATCTAATGCAATCTAAGTAAAAATATTTGTCCCAGATAGTGCAGGTAAATTAAACATATTTCGACTACGCGAATAAACTAACCTATCTTCCTCGTTATCAATCCGTAAAATCTTTCTTTGAACATCTTCGTACATAACCGATTTGAGGATTTCTTTTCTTTCTATGGTCGCGTTCCTAGTTATGGGAGAAATGTCACTTTTAGGAAATATTGCCAGTGCTAAGAGTATTAAAGTGTAATTAATCTCATTAGATTCGATTCTATTTAAAAGGTTTGAAATGTTAATCATAGAACAGAGGGGGCCCATTATACGTAGATAGCTATGAATGTCAGTGCAATATTCAATACAACATTCGGGGAAATCATCGTACCACGTCCGGAGCCAAGGGAGTTGTTGCGTTTGAGTTTTTCTATACTGACAAAATATTGGATTCGGTTCTCCGTCAAATTTGATAACCACGATATTTTTCGGCTTTAAAAGGTCAATAAAATCGCTCAATTGTTTGTACAAATTGATATCGCGCAGATCGTGTTCGTTATAAAAATTTACCTTTTCCGTCTTTAAAATGTGCACAGAATCTAATTTCTCTTGTGTTGGAACCTGTTGGTATTTTTTTATCATATTAATCGTGATGTTAGTCCTTCCAGTCGGAAAACCACACATTTTGGCGCTTACTCTTTTAATCTCCTCATTTATCATTTCATTAAAAACTTCCTCTCCATATAAGTCAACACCAATTAAATACAACTTATCTGTTAATTTAACACTCCCACCGTGCATTGTCCAATAAAAATACTCTAATGTTATAAGATACCTCCACAAGCTTTGATATATATTCTTCTTTAGATTTGAATCTTGTATTTAAAATGTCTTGTTCTAGTTCCTTTGGTATTTTTAAAACTGTTTCGTGATTCAAAGCCCACATTGGGCACTTCTTCATGTAATTCCTAACAACACAAGATTTTATTTTTTTAAAACCCCCAAAGTCTTTCACCGCATTAAAATCATCCACTATCACAAATTCTAAATTTAACCTTTTCATAGACACTATCAAGAGCTCAAACAACTCGTCGGGACTCCATCTATGACTCTTTGTCATGTCAATATCCGCTATGACGTTTGAATCGTGAAAATTTACAACCCTGTTGTATCGAAACAAGACAAACTTATTAGGAATTAGTGGTGGTAATATTTCCAACCTGTAGTTTAGAATGTGTAAAGTTTGTTTCTTAAATATTACTATTTTTTCCGCCATGTAAAAAAGGAATGATAGATACTAACATTCAATCCTGTTATATAAGGTGTTTAGTTGATCAGATAAATCCCGAATGGATTGAAAAATGTAATTTCGTAAGCTTGTACAGCAACAAGAGTAAAAATAATATCACAACGTTATATATCACGGACGATGGGAAAAAGATACTGTACATAACAAATAAAATCTACGTTTTAAATGACCAAGACGGCAAACCCTGGAGTCAAAAGTATGAAAAGTACCTAAAACATCTGTTTCCAAAAGAATTAACCATTTCTAGATTTTCTTACAGCGGTTTATACTTTAATGAGTTTAAACACGGGGATAGTCTACTGACTCTATCTGAATACATGAGAGTTGAAACTTACAATCCTAAAATAATTTGCGGGTTCTTAGATGGTTTGAAGAATTTGTTAAAATATCATTTAAGTGTATTTTGTTTTTCAGAAAACCTACTATTGGTAGATAGAAACAATGAAGAAATATTGTTGCCATCTTATAATTATATAGTTTCTCTCGCCCATCCTATTCCCGAAGAATTGTTTACGGTTTTCAAAAACAAATTACACCCCAGCGTTTCAAAACATATGAAAACTTTAAAACTAAAAAATAATGTTGCCAACACCGGCTTGTACAATCCCTCAAAAATGAAACAAATCTGTACTCGAGTAATAGAGAGAAGCGCAGCGAATGACCGAGTTTACCTTCTAAGCTCTATTATATATTATTTTTCAACAATTGGAACTCTGTGGAAATTACAAAAACACTGGACACTGGGTGCAAAGAAAAATCAAAAGTGTGTTGGTCTATGTTCACATTCTAAAAATCATACAAATGTTAATTTAAAAACAATGATTCACAATTACGTTTGTGTAGATCTTGTGAATTTACCAATTAATTTAAAAAAAACTAAATTTCTTTATACTGAATTTATAAAACATGTAAATGATTTGCAGTGCTACCTTGAGAATCTAAATTAGCTGTGAAGTAATCAGTGGCAGTATTGTTTTTAATATATAGTTTACTAATTCAGAAAAGGAGTGGTCGGTTTTCATAAAATAAAACAAAACCTCATCCGTGAGGTTGTTTATTTTAAAACAGGGGTTTTTCTCTTGTAAATTCAACATATATTTTTTATAGGGATCAACAAAATTAAAAATCACTGCCACGTCATTTTTCATTTCTTTATAAAGATTCTGACGCAACTCGGTGGTAACGTTTCGAATACCGATGTTTTCTATATTAAAATTAGCCAAATTTTTTGTCCCAGTTATATTTTTAATTGGTTTTGCAATGCGTAAGCTCGAAAGGCTTAATCCAAATATTATAATGTAAATATAAAGTTCTGGTTTTTTATAAAAGTTGAATACTTTTCTCATGTAAGCTAAAACTACGTCAAACTCGTGATCCTTGAAGATATTAAATTGAAAAAACAGATATTGTAAAATATCCAAGCAGTCTTCGCGACTACAAACGTTCTGGGCATTTTTTACTTTCATTTGAAACCTGTACCATCCATAATTGTCGTCTCTATTAAATTTAGCCCTGTTAAACAACGTTTTCGCTTTATTATTTAGATCTCTGGATATTTCTTGGGGTATTGAAGTCGGCATAGTAGACGCGACCGCCAAGGCACACATAAAGGGCAGTAGAGCAGAGTAGTTGTTTGTAGAAGAATTTGTATCTTGTAGAAATTGAATAAATATTATATTACTGGCTATGACATATTCAATGTTTTTATCAGCCGCTTCCCAAACGCAGATATATCTCATTAAGTTGTTGGCTAACATAAACACGTCACGAGGATGAATTTTATACAGGGTTTCAAGAGTAGGAATGATTATCGCGTATTTTTCTATGACCTCGTTAAACCAAAATATTTTCTTAATGTTACTGTTGAAATCAAATAAATTCACAGAGTCTGTAAAACATTTTCTATTTTCTTCTGATATATCATTTACATTTAAGTTTTTAAAAATCTGCTCTATTTGTAATTGATTAAAGGGTTTAAATTCCACATCTGTTCCATTTATTTTTCCAATTATAAGCTTTACCCAAGCATAGAGCTGTTTTAACGACGTCAAACTAGACTTTACATTTGTGTGGACAAACATGTCCAGATTTTCTGGCATCAAAAGCACAGTTGGTACCACTTGTTTATCTTGGGACATCAAAGCTATCCTTATAATATCCTCTTTGTCGACTCTATACAACAGCTGGCTATAATCAATAAAGAATACCATTTCATCAGTTTCAATGTTTTTAAATATGTAGGAGGTGTCGTTCTCTGTAATATTTACGGGAACGCCATTATACTTATAAATGTGTTGGTCAAACTTTAAACCGTGTAAAGTGTTCATTACGAATGAGGAGCTGGCTTACTCTCCTTCTTTATTTATATAAAAAATATGTTGCGCTATAAACCGCAATCTACAAAAACCCCTGATCTGAAAACGATTTTAAAAAGAAAGTTGATTTACAAATTATTGGTTAAATTCCTTTTATACATAAGTTGTATTACAATATCGTGCTACTGCTTGCTGGATTATTCAGAATCTAATTTTCACACTGTAAAATACTTATTGCTGTATTCGTCTATCATGTCTCAACTGTCCTGTCTCGCTATTATGCATTTGTCTTAAATACTTGCTAATATCTTTGGGGTTTATATTTTTAAATAAAGATCTCCATTGATCATATATCGGCAGCAGCATTATATCTGGTAAATCATATCCAAAACTATAATATCTAATGGTTTGTGTAACAGACTCCATTTTGAGGCGCGTTATTCGACACAAAACCCGGAGTGATAAGCCCGTAATGACGACCGACTTTGATGGTTTGATGTTTAACGTTGACCAGAGTCTAAGTAAGTTTGCAATGGATACTTTAAAACTGTGTTTTTTTCCAAAGTCGTATATCTGAGAAATTTGATTTTTTGTGCCAGAAACTATGGGGCATTCGTAATCGTTCCCACAAAAAAATACGAAATAAAATAATAACCTCTTGTAGCATAATGAATTGCTATTTAACCAATTATTCAATGAAGAAGACGTAAGGCACTGTAAACCCACGTTAGGTAATCTAATTACTATAAGGATATTTTTATATCTCAGCGAATTAAGAGAGATGAAAATGTCTGTATCGGCGGTTATTATAACTTCAATAACTTCAGTCGAATTTATTGAGTTCAAAACCGCTCTTACAATTTTAATATCCGCTTCACCGGGTTGGTCCGTAGAAAACAATTGGATATTTTCACATTCCTGACCAATTTTACATACAATATTATTGGCAATATATGAAATTATGGAACTTCTTCTATTACGATCTGTAATTAAACTCAGACCAAAGAGTTTTTTTCCAGCAGTTAATGCCCGTTGAATTCTTTCATCTCGTTTCTTTTGTAGGCTTAATTTTTGATCTGGAGATTTTCCATCGAAAAACAAATAAATGGATGTGGGATTTAGTGATAGTTCTTTGACAATTTTAATATAATATACTAAATTCTCCACCATTAAATTTAACAAAGTATCAGTGTTTTCGACTATAACCCCGGTGGGTATGGCGTAGGATATTTGATACAACAAACCCGTACAATCAAAATAAATTCTGCTGCACTTGTTGTTTTCTCTAGGATGACTCTGTAACGGATATATTACTTGGTCTCCAAAAATATATCTATGCAAAAACGTGAAACCCATTTAAGAAAAAATGAGAAAAAAATGACAGCGAAATCAAGCACAAACTTCCTCGGAATGGATTTTAGCACTCCTCTGAAGAGCAGTTCGCCGTTTACTAACATAATACTGTTACTCCTGTGGTTTATATTTTCGTATATCGCCACAGTAATTGTAAAATTTATGGATGGAGAATTTTAAAATATTAAATAAAAATGTTTATCAGCGATGAGGACATTGATAATTTACTATTTGTTGATGAGATTAATGAGTTTTTACACTACATATCGAATAAAGATATTGATAAAAAAATTATTGTAAATATTATACTTGTTGTATTTGTAAATACAAATATAATATGCCCGGACTGGATAAAAGAAATAATTTCAGTAATAGAGAATGACAATTTCAATACTAATATGCTGGCACCGACATTGAAATACGCTGACGGAATAGAACTGATTTTCAATGACCTTGTTGAAAAGATTTACGATTTAAATGACAACAGAGAAATAAACGTCAACGAATATTGCGTTACTTATGACACGTTCAACGAATATTTAGATGCCTTGTACGTGTGGTTCAAAGAAAACTTTGAAATTAATTAGATTCAATGTCAACGGAAAAATTAACATCAACTCCGACTAGTGACAACATGTCCAGAACCCTTGCAGCCGAGGTTGAATATGGAATGTTTACCCTTTCGCCCCTATTATTTTCTAGGGTTATGTTTGTTGAATCACTCAAATCGTACATTTCCTCAACGAAACTGTTCAGCCCAAGTGCGATCAAAACCTCTCGTTCGCTCTCAGATAGCCCGAATGCGTGATTATTTCTATTGCTATATTTTTGATAACTTACTTCCGGTTGTCCAGTTAAAGCCGACGTGGGTGTCGAATCTGCTTCTGCACTATGTATTAATCCGTAAGGGTTCTGTTTTCCCATTATAACCACAAAACCCTCATACAAAATTGCTTTAACGGGGCTTCCGTCTTTACCGTTGACGTAAAAACTTTTTGTGGCGGGATCGCTTACAAAGTAGTCCTTTTTACTTTGCAAAACTTTTAATTTGTCATAAGGTGTAACCCGAAAACATTCATTGTATAACGCTGATATTTCGGGAGTAAAAAGAAAATTAAATGCTAACCTTTTAAGTGAAAACGGGTGCTGAATTATATCAATATCGCGATCTGCGACGTCATCCAGCGATAAAGTATTGTGTAATTTTGGCATAGATTTCGCTTTGAGTATGTGCCCAACAACGGATTTTTGTGCGCCGTTCAGTATAAAGAGTTTTGTTCCCAAACACCCGTCTTGTTGGTAGGAAATTGAAACGTCACAGTACAAATTTGTATTGTCATCGTAATTAAGATGAATCCTATTTAGAAATATCTTTTTAGTTTTTATCAAATCTGGATTTGGGGTCCAAATTAAATTCATGACTTCTTTGTTCAGCGGGTCGGGATTAATAGATAGATTTTTACCCAAATGAATAACTTTATCGCTTTTAAATTTTAAAAGAACTAAATAGGGTTTGATTAGAACGGGAAATTCATTTACCAAAACTTGAATTAATGAAACCTGTTGTAAATGCAAAGTTACAGTCACTATATTGTCAGTTGTGAATAGTTTCTTTTTATATACAGAATTTGCGTTTAAGACACACGAGTCTTCTATGTTGTATTCCAGAGGTAGTATTAAAATATTCGCCTTCAAACAATAAAAAGGAACACCTTTAATTAGTTGATATCTGTTTTTTTTCAGTAGCAATCTTTCATTGTTTAAAAAGGGCCAAGCCGTTACACCGCTGACACACTGTTTTATCGCATGTGTGATCATTGTATTCCTTACCAAGTTATTACTGTTTAGATTGAAAATCAACAGAGACGTTGGACCGTGCAAGTTACATTCCTCGGAGATTATTTCCGTCATTAATTTTTCTGACCGAGAAACTTCCATGGCAGAATAAGCACAGCCGTCTGGTAATATCTTATACATGGTTAACGGGAAGGAGTATATTGTATACAGTCTACTACTTACGTGATAAACCTCAATACACGGATATATTGATTTTAATACACGTCTTAAAAAATTAGTCCACTGTTCAATGTTTACATCTCTCGGGGAGTGTTTGTATATAGATTGGTTGATGATTACGTACCACCAGCAATCTTGTAAATCTTGTAAATCGTTTGAAATTAAATTCAAATCTACATATTTGCTCAACACCTCCTTTATATGATCTTGGGGCATACAGTCCTTTTCCGAGGAGATGAATGTCCCAATAACAGATTCCAGTCCGTTCATACCCGGGGAATTCTCACTTGATGATGTAATACAAATAAATCCACAATCTTCGATTTTAAAGTCGATAGGTATTTTTTTTGAATACAACGTAGTCAATATATCTAACTGCAAGGTTTTTGAATATGTTGTAACGTCTAATTTTGTCAATACTTTGTACCTGCCGATATTATTGCTATAGTATTTCGGATTAGTGCCGGACGAGTCCAGACAGTCCTGCATATTGAAAACCGTATTTCTACCAATAATCGCATCAATAACGCCCATATTAACGCGTTTTGTTTGTGTTTTATTTATTTGCTTGATAAATAGATTCTTTTTAGGTAGTTTCAAAACCTTATTCACATCAACTAATGTTTGCTTCAACATTTCCGTAAAAATATAACCTCCATGGAAAATTCTGCGATTCCCGATACAACATTCCAACAAGTGCTTGATGTCATTAAAATCGTTCAGAATTGGAAACTCTTCAGCGGTAATTGTTATGTTTGGCCTTTTTTTGAACAGCGTTATACCTCTTTTTTTCCTGAGACAAACTACTTTATCGTAGTTTGTCCATGCCAGCAGTCCCAACGTATAACACTTACCTTTAATAACAAACGTTGTTGGCTTCATCTCGTCACCGTAGCCACAGAGTAAACATTTCAACGAATCCTTCCAGTAAATATCACTCCATAATTTAAAACCGATTTGATTGTAGTTTGAAAGTAAAAAAAACATTTTACTTCCCACTAAAATGGGGCAGTTAAACAGTTGGTGACCGAAATAGTATGTATACACACCCACCGTTTCACGTTTATTAATGGCACATGCTACGCTTTTAGTCGTAGGATAGAATACGAGACTTGGAAATTTATTAAAAATACAGTCAAATTGTTCACTTTCTACTCGTAAAATTCTTGTCAAAGACTCGCGAACATTCCATTCAAAATTTGAAACAGTTTCATTACCGGAACAATTGCAGGGTTCTTCTATTAGCCTCCATTTGAATTTTTTTAATCCTGTAACATCCACCATGTTTATACCGTTCACGGTTAACAACTGATATTTATCACGATGAAAATAGTTTTTAATGGTTTTAAATAGTTTTAAATAGTTTTAAACAGTTTTAAATAAACATTTAAAAATCCACGGTTAAGAATAAGCTGTTTGAAGAATAACCATTATTTCGATATGAAACATGGTACTATCAACACTTGTTTCCTATCTAAATCCGGACAATCAAACGAAAATGTGTATGGATTGGCCCCAATCTGTGTGACCAAAGATTGTCTTGAATCTTATGCAAAATGTAAAAAAATTAAACTCTCCAATTATAAAAAAATCCCAAAGTCTTTGGCGTTAAGGCTAAGCAAAATTTGTCCAAACTGTTACTTTTTACAGTGTACGTGTAACATATCTAGCAATTTTTGCAACAATTGTAAAACGCGTTATATAGTACAAAGAGAACAGTTTATTGCTATTTTAAAAAAAATTATAAAAAATGAAATTTTATCTCGCTGTAAGATATGTAAAAATAAAATGGAACGTATTTTATTGAATTATAAGCATTCGTACAAAAATAAGTTAAAATTATTTGAAAAAAATACAGAGAATCCGATTGAAAATTTTAAATTTCGAATTCAAGTGGGAAATTGTACATACCCTCCAGCTTTTCTTTGGAACACAAATAGCACTCTATGTGATTTAATAATCAAACTCCTAAGGAACAATAAGACTTACGACCCAACACAAAAGTCACAAGTAAACATAAAACCAGACCCCCTAACATTCATTGGACAGGGTAAGAATAATTGTTTTAGGAAAGTTCTTTTAAGTAAAAAATCCTACTACTCGGCACGTAGTGTCGTCACACCCGCCCCAAACTGTAAAACCAACGAAATCATCCTAAACAGAAAAATTTGGGCTTGTATGAACTATCCAAAATATGTTTTGGCTATAAGGTATCCAGTTTTAGATACCAGGGCGTTTACTTTCCATAGAGTTAAAAGTACGTGGAATGCACCAGTAGTAGGCCTACCCACCTCGATCACGGAAAAAAACAATTTGGATTTTGACGGGGACACTTTGAGTTTTTATGCCCTCAATAGTTGTATGTCTATTTCGGAATGCTATTTTTTATTAAATCCCGAATTTTCTTTCGTGGCGATGGGGGAAATCAGGCCCAATCTGACTCACGAACAACTGGAGACTATGTTTACGTTTTTTAAAATAAAGAAGCAAAACCTCTATAATTGGCTTTATGCAAAATATTTATTGTATGATTCTCATACAGCACTAAATATTTTTGAAAAGCTAAGAAGTGTCTTGATGAAACTTAATTGTATCGTAAAACCGACAGTTTCTTATCATGAATTTTACAACATTTTAAAACTGTTTTTGCTACACAGCTATGACGAGGAGGATTTTTGTAACATTTGGGAGACTAATGACATTACAAAAAACACTTTGTTCAACCGATACATGACTTCAAATAGTAACCGTTTTAAAAAGCAACATCTTCACTTGATGATTAAGTGTTTGAGGGGTTTAAATAAAATTGAATATTTGAAAGAATCTTTCAATAGTCGGTCCATTCTGTCAAAGTCGGGAGTGGAAATGATGGGTTATTCCACGCACAAACTCAGTTACGTCTTGCCCGAACTGTATTATGATAATGATGGTATTGTATACTACGGCATTGATCAAATAGCTTATCAGAATTTTAGAAGATTATATACTCCCGTCTACCCATTGAATATTCTAAGACAATATGCCATCTACAACCTAATCCGGCTTCGTTTTTGATTGATCTAATACTCTTTGTAATATTTTAAGAAATTCGTTGTAGTCTAGACCCGATTTTAATGGTTGCTCTAAATGCTCCGGTAATTTACACCTAGGATCTAATTCCTCAGTTTGAATGTTTAATTTATTTTTATTAATTATATTTGTTAGAAAGTTTTCTATTGAAGTACCGATGTCAATGGCTGGAGGTGGCCGTGGACAAATCGGCCAATTCAACCCCAATAAATATTCAACCGTAGTAAGAAGGATAGAGTCGTTTAACTGACTACTCTTTTTAGTTGTCGTGATAAACTCAACCGGATAAACGCTCTCAGACGGATCTTCAGTCATTTTTATTAAATAATTTTAAATAATTTTAAATAATTTTAAATAATTTCAAACAATTCCAATTATATCAATTCGAACGCTTCCTCATATAACATCTTAAAGCGGTCTATGGATATACCTACAATAACCTGTTCATATATCTTCTTAGATTTGTTGAGGCACGTGCCTACAGAATACCGGTGTTTCAATAAATTTAATATAGTTTCTATATCTTCATTGAAAAAACTCATTTGAAATTTAGAACATTTATTTGAAACCCTTATTGCATTAATTTCCGCAATCAGATCATTTATCCTTATGAATAGATTTGGAGATTCTATTATATTAAAAGCATTTAAGATACCACTCGTCAAATCATTTTTCCAGATCAACTCGTGAGAGTACCACTTCACCGATTTTGGGGGGTAAACTATATCATATTTATCGTTGTAGAAAATATTTGTTTCTAAATAGTATTTTTCCAACCAAAATATTGTTGCTAAAATATCGCTTGCTATAATTTTAAAAGTGTTTTGGTTACAGTAGTAGTCAGAATTATCTGGAAAAAAGTTTAAAAACGGAATCATCAAAATTCTTTTCATCGTGGCGAAATCCGCGTTCAACCTCAAGGAATTACAACTGCCCGTAAACAGCCACTTCATTTGAATATCGGTTCCGCAATTGTACAAAGTCCTCAGGTACATGTGGGCTCCGGAAACAATCTGTTTTAGAGTAGTGGGGTTTATCTTTTGTAAATCGTCTGCGTATACTATCTTTGCGTCTTTTGCGTTATATAAATCGGGAGCGAGAGTTGATATTTTTCCACGAATCGTATCAGTGCCAATGAAACTCATGGCTTTACCAAATAACGCGTACATAACACAACTCAAAGAGCTTTTTCCGTTCTGGCCTTGGCCATAGAATATGAATGCTCTCTTGATGCTCAATCCTAATAGGACAAATCGCAGCGTCCACAGCATGAAAAATACCAGCTCTACATCTTTTGAAAACAATGTAAGAAAATAGCGCAAACAATTATACACCGGACATTCCCCCTCGCTGTTGCACTTCTCTAAATCATTGATACAAAGCTCGGGACCATTTTCTTTTGAATAATTGTAGCGGAAGTAATCAATAACTCCGTCGGGACAAAGTGAACTTTCGCACTTTGCACCGATGTTTTCATTAAGAGTATCGAAAACTTTTTGATACGTGCAAGAACGGTTGCTGATGTGTTGAATCTTTTCCCTCATCCCCTTCCAACTGAGTCTGCACGGATATCCTCTAAATAGAGGTGTGTGTGAAAAAACAAGATACTCGTTACTGATTAACACGAAACCGTCCTTAAAAGATACAACATTTGTTGGAAACTCAATCGTGATTACTCTGCCCCAGAACTGGATTAAATAAGTGTAAATCTTGGGAAGGCTTTCTTCGGGTTTATTTTTTTTTCGCCTCTTTTTCAAACCACTTTCGGTTTCCAATTCTATATCATCACAACCGTATTTATGTAATATTTTCAAAGGTAAAAACACGTGCTCTAACCTGTTTAAGGACATACACCAAGAGTTCTTTTCGTGATAAAATATGGAACCGTCCTTCTGAGTTGCATATATGGGATACATCAACTTTACTAGTTCTAAAATAGATAAAGACTTTTTGTTGACAAGCGATAAAATGTTTGACGATATGAAGACGCTTTCATCAGTAGAGTCGTCAAAAATTAATTCCACTTTATTTGACTCTGTATACGATTGAACAAAGAGGCATTTTAAAAATAGCAACGGGTTTAGTTTACGAAATGACTTTTCAGAATCTTCACACAATTTTACAGTTTCCTTGACTAACTGCACAATCTTACTCGAAATGTTAGTGAAATAGTTCACAAGGTCTGTGTTTTGAATTTCACACAGTATTTCTTCTGCAAAGGATGTGTTGGATTCACAAATTCTATCATATAGTGCTATTAAGAACACGAATATATTAAATATAGCTCGAGACTTACCTCCGGTGTCGCCAGTTGTTAGGTCTGTATAAAAAACCAAGAGTTCCTCCCTTAAATAGGACAGACTGAAAGGAGAAAGCGACTTTTCAATTTGGGATTCGCCTAGTACTATTAAGCAATTATTTTTGTAAAACCGCGACACGGCAAAATCAGCATATGGAAGTACGTTTTTGTTTATTGTTATCACACCCTCCAAGTCATCACCCAATAGCGCAAGTTGTGAATGTTTGTAGACTTTTACATTATTGCAATTACCAAAGTAACATCCTTGAAATTGTTTGAGTAAATCCAAAGGGAAATAAGCTTGTACGCTGTCTGGATCATAATTTTTTATCACCGAATAGTTTTTTACAAATGAATTATCAAATTCATTATTTATCAATAACTCCCTTCCAGACTCCCAAAATTCAATGTTTTCGGTTAAATTATAGGACCCAACTGGTAGATAAATGTCTTTATTTTGTTTTTTCGATAGGGGTAAATTCCAGTTGATGGGTTGGTCGATTACGTTGTTTTTAATAAAGTGTGGGTATTTACCGATTAAAAGCTTCTTTAACACCTCAATAAACCAGATATTATCTCCTCTGTATAAGACTAAATCTTTAATTTCAAAATGGACACCGTTTGTTGCGCTCTCGAAAATATCTTTGTTGTCTAGGAAGTTTAGATTTTTTTTTACCATCAAAGTCAATTCAAACTCTTGGTCATTTATTAAATTGTTTAAAATACTTTTAACGGCTTTTGAAAAATCATCACAAAACTCCTTTACAATTGTCCTATCTATATTTTGAAGTTTCTTAAAATCTACATCAATCACAACGTGATGGAACTCCAAATGGTTTAAATTAACGCATATACAATAGTCAATATTCCTATTTAACAAAGATAAAATATAATCTATAACTTCATGATTATAATGCTTTAAAATACAAGCGTTACATTTAAAAATAAACGATTGAATTTTTAAAACAATATCCGATTTAGAGACGCATTTGTAATCTGCATCCGATTTTGTTAAAAATCCAGGCAAGTTTCTTAGTTGGTAAAAGTTGTATATAAGTGCTATGAGATCATTCATAAGATAAAATGACTTTGAAAGAGTGCGTTACCGATATTTATAACCTCTCTCCTTTGTCATATAATAAAATTTACAAATTCGGGCTATTTGCAACTGAAATTCTACTTTTGGAAAATAAAATAGCAATCGGGTCTAATAAAAGGAGTTCCCTGACGTGGAGCATTCATAAGAATGGAAAGCGAACAATCAACCGGCGATATAATTAATCTATGGGCTGAAGAAGACCAGATTGAAGACTATATGGAGGAACAGATAGACTTATTATCACAGCTAAAGTCCAAACACTTTGAGTCTTTACAAAAGACGTTATTTTTTAGATTGTCTGGATTAATAATTGCTCGCTTGGATGGAATAGTTAATGAGGAAGATTTTCAAAAAAATATTAAAGAATTTTTGTTAGAATATACACAAAATTATGATTTAATTGACAAATTAACTATTCAAATTTACCACATTATGAGAGAAATAAACAAAAACGTACCAGGAAATGAAAATTACTATGGAAATGATGGTATCAAAGTCACATTTAAAGGAAGTGAAAACGCGAGACGAAAAGTTGTTTTCGTAGACCCGATAGATACCAATCAATTCTCAAACCTCCTCCAACTTTCAGATTTTAGTTTGATAAATAGAATTGAACTTGGTTTGTATGCTGTTATGTTAGAAATGGGATTTAACCAGTTTAATCAAAACGTCCGAACTGAGATTGAAAAGATTCGTCAAAGGGCGCATGTGGATTTATTGCCAGCATACAGAAAAGGAGTTGACCTTGTGATTAACAATTCAATGTATATGACAAATCGTACGTATGGCGTTATGTACAATAGGTTTTACAACCGCGTCTTGAAGCGGTTTGTAGATAAAATTTAAAATAAAAATAATGGAGATTAGTGAAACCGACGTTTTACTTTACATAAAATCTTATCAATATTCAAAAGCTAAAAAACTCCTGTCATCTTTTTTAAAAACCCTTTTACAAACTCTTCAGTCTCAGCAGGGTGAAAATGTTTTAGTGTTGAAATCGAGCGAAGACTGTATAAGTTCGTTGATATTTAGTTTACTTTCAAAGAAATCTACAAAACTGCACAAGGCCCAGTATGACGAACATTTTGAAAACTATAGAGCTCAATATAAAGACATGCTCCGTTTTTTAAGTGCAAATATGTTTGAGTTTTTAAACTGTTATCAGTTAGTTTTTAACGATGACGCGGAGCTTGAAACCTTTTTAAAAAGTGGAAGTGATGTTTTGGATATATTGATAAGCTGTAAAATTGACAAAAAAATTATGTTATTACAAGATCTTAATAAAAGATTAACTGTTATCGGCGCACAAGATAATTTTTCACCATCGAATGTAATAAGTATATTTGAAGATATACTGTCTAAAACAAATTCTTTTACACTATCTAAACTAAAGGCCGGAATCGAGTATGTTGTAAATACTTTCGGCGGTAGGGAGTTTAAATGGAAAAGTTTAGAAGCTCCTTATAATTTTGTTGAAAAAATGTCTGATAAACACACAACAACAGAAACGCCTCTAAAATTCAGTAAAGCCTTACAGACTGACGATTTAATCATCGATGACGGTAAAATATTGTTTGCCGAGACGGTTGTAGATATTTTAGGTCTAACAGATGTTGACTTCCAAACATTAACCTACAGTAAAATTTACTCTATTTTAAATGAATTTGTTCGTAGCAGATTAAAGAAAACGGTATCTTCAGAAAATATCTCAGAGGCAGATATCAAATGTATGTATTTGAAATATACAGACTTGTGTGAATTATTTTCAATTATATTAGACGAATTGAAAGTTTTAGAACCACGGGTTGCTGTTACAAAAATACAGACTATTAATCAGGTGATTGAAAAAATATTTCATCTATTCAATGTTGACGATGAATATGTGCTGTTTGGTATGTTGGAAGAGCAACATAAATTAGTTAAGACTCTAAATATAAATCAAACAAATTATAAACTCATACAAGAAATTATCAGCAACCTGTTATATCTTAACAACAACTCAACCCTGATTAAATTTGGTAAAGAATTTAAAGAATTACACAAAACATTTTTAGATTGTGATTTCAACAGTTTGTTTTCTTTAGAAAATATTGGGATTATGTTAAAACAGTTGAAATCTTTGACTGTGGATATGGAATCAATAAAGAATCAACTCTCTAATAAAATTATCGCCTATAACCGGTTACATGTGGATGTAAAACCATTTCTGGTTTTGGAAAATGAAATGGGTGTAGACCTTGCATATATCGTGGATTTCCTAGATAGTGTTTATAAACAAAAACCGCTCAACGTAGATGTAAAGAATTTCCTCAATAGTTGTCAAAGGCGAATAGTTTTATTTGAGGAGGTCAGAAAAGAAAGTGTTCAGTTGAAATCCGAAAACATACGTCTTTCTACTGAGGTCACCAATTTGGAAAAAGAATTGTCAGATTACCAAAAGTTAAAAACCGATAACATGTATTGCAATCAAAAACTATCAGAGCGCGAACAGATTATTCAAGATTTAAGGCTAGAAAATGAACAGAGCTCCGAGCAATTGGCTCTGTTGGAAAAGGAACACGAACAGTTCAAGAACGCTCTTGTCTTAGCTGAACAATACAACATAGAAAGAAACAGATACATCGAGGATTTGGAAAATCAAATACAAAACTTTGTCGTTCCCGTGTGATGAGACTCAAATCGGTTGAAACACTGAAGAAAAATAATCCAAGGAACTGAAAAACGTTGTTTTTACAGTATCTACAAAATTTGGATGTACTTGGCCCAAAGATTTTTTATACTTCATTATACTTCATGCACTATGCTGACTGTATATTTGAGAGGGGAAGATTCTCTGCGTTGGAGTATTAAACCCCGAAGTGTTTGATTCCTTTTTTTGTGACACGTTTTATAAAATATTACAAACATAAATAAAATATGAATTTCATAATATTTGTTGTTGTTTGTTTTTTTGTATTCCTTAGAATTATTTTGAAAAGAACAAAACATTTTAACCTTTCAAATTTACCAATGAAATCTATTGAAACAGATTGTAGGTTTCAACCCAAAAAATGTCCACAAGGTGTGATTAAATGTGACTGTAAAAACTATTGCAAAAGTAAAGATGCCAAAATTTTGAAAACAGATGAAAACTATTACTGCTACATTCCCCATTACTACTTTGGCTGTAAACAGGATTACGGGACTTATGATTTTGATGGAACTTGGAAATGTCTCCCGAAGTATCCCGGTGTTTTTACAACGTCCGGGGACCAGATAGTGGGCAAATATCCATATTCAAAAGCCAACAGTATTGCAAAAAACGTGGATTATAATGATCCTTCACAGTACAAAGTCGATTGTACTGGGTTATACGATGAGTATGGGAATAAACTTGTTAAAGCAACTCTGAATCGCGGGGTATCTTTTTGCGTAAAGGATTATTGTTTAAACAACACACCCAACAATCCGGCCAGCGGTTATAATTTCATCACGGGCCTATGTGAATGCACTAACGGTACTCGAAACTTGGACGGTGGTGACAAGACTACGCCTTGTGTTTTGAGCCATCGGAGCACTCATCAAAACGCCCCCTTTATAATAAATTGTTACAACAAGGATTCTTATTTAAAAGACGTGGTTTCAAATTATTTAATAGAATGTCCCGATGGGGAGGAGTATGTCGCATCGAAAGAACATGATGTCAAAATTGTTAAAATATATTCTTAAATAAAAATGATTTATTTTTGTAAAAAGTGTAATTTGTATTATAATTATAATTTTTTAAAAGACATCAAAATAAACAGAAAGTTATGTTTAATGTGTTTATTAGAAACTATGGATAAGATATATTGTGATAATGATATTTGCCTTGATATGGACACTCCTTTACTACGTAAACCGTTGATATGTGATTACGGGTTTTTTGATGTGATTTATTATGTATAATAAAACAAAATGGAATCATCTGTAAAAAACGACTTGATTGATACTTATTTTGCTGATGTGAGAAAGCGGTTTCCTAGACGTCGTTACGTGTTGAAGGGTATAAATGATCTAATTCAGGGGGACATTATGGATTTAAAAAAATACGAAGAATTCAACGATGGTTATATCTATATACTGACCGCAATTAACTGTTTTACAAAATTTGCATATATAGAGCCATTAAAAACAAAAACGGGTGACGAAGTAACAAGCGCCATGAGTAGAATATTACTACGAGTTTTTCCGATGGTTAGAAACCTACAAGTAGATCACGGTGGGGAGTTTTACAACGATAAGTTTAAAGCCCTGATGAAAAAATATAACATTAACATGTATTCTGTCTATACGGAAATCAAAGCATCATTTATTGAAAGGTTTCATAGAACATTTAGGAAAATGCTTGTAAAGGAGACTTACAAGAGAAACTCCCCCAAATGGATTGATTTTTTACAAGATGTCTTAGATAGATACAACAACACAATTCACAGTGTAACTAAATTCAAACCCTCTGAGGTGTCATTTTCGCATGAAAAAATTATTCTCAGACGGCTGGCTCCGAAAAAACACCCCAAGAGAGGGAAACCTAAATTTAAAGTTGGTGATTATGTTCATATATCGAAATCCAAGCACGTTTTTGAAAAATCTACTTTTAATTTTACACCGCTGGTATTTCAAGTACGAAAAGTAGTGTTAGAGGACAATCCCGTGACTTATAGACTCAGAGACACAGAGGGTAGTAGGGAACCCATCAAGGGAACGTTTTATGAACAAGAGTTAAAATTAGCCGTGCACGGCTTAACTTATGTTGTCGAAAAAGTAATCAAACAGAAGAAAATTCGGAATAAACCTCACCTTTACGTGAAATGGCTTGGGTTTGACTCGGAACGGTGGAATTCCTGGATTCCAAAAGAGAATGTTGTAGTTTAATTGAAAATTAATTGCCAATTAATTGCGAATTAATTGCAAATTAATTTGAATTAATTGTGAATTAATTGCGAATTCGATTCAAAAGTTTTGTAATCGAGCCCCCCGATTTACAGCTAAAACAATAAAAAACACCAATTTTCAAATTTACACTCATGCTTGGGTTTTTATCGGTGTGAAAAACGCAACACGTCTTAAAAATATCATCTTCGGTTTTAAAATATTCTTTTACCATAGTATTCCTCATCCCACCTGCAACCCCTGCAACCTTTGCAATCATTCCTTTCCGAGCAGGAAGTTTGCGGATGTTTCGTAATAAATTAAACTGTTGTCCACATGACTCGGGAAATTCGACATGTTTGCCAATGTAAAGCGTACCTTTGGACTGCTCAATATCTTTTTCATTCAAGTAAAACCCGTAGTATATGTTATCAACTTTTAGAGTCGTAATTAAATGGCGTGTGGGTAGGTTCTCTCTATTAGTATCACACTTTACGATGATTGCGTCGTTATCGTTCCGGAATAACATGTTAAATAAAAAAACTGTTATATTACGAACAAATATATTCTATATATTTTTCAAATAAATAAAACAGTGGATTGTGCACTAACAGACATATTAAATAAAAGTAGTAAAAAGAGATATAAGCTGTAATTGAAGACGCCCCCGATATGTCAGCACTGGTGGTGTTGTCGTCATAAAAGTGGACAAAACTCAAGTAGTTATTATGTTCCCTTATGAACTTGCCAGTTAACCGTTGATGTTCGAATAACACTTCCCAATCCAGCTTATCTTTAAACCTGTCGATGAAATTCTCAGATAGATTTTGATATTTGCTTACTACTTCCCAACAGTTATTAAAATTTGATGTCATCTCCACAAGAAAGTCTTCAGAAAACTGTTGTCTTTGTAGAATATGGATCCAGTTAACTTGATGAAAATACATTCTTAACATGGTCACCGTAAAAAAATAATGTATGGAAAGTTGTTCCCAATCCATATAACTATCAAACCGTTGAACAAAACTATCTGTCAACACTCCTTCCGGGAACCTCGGCTCTTGAGATATTAAACTCCAGGCAGTAATATTGGATGCAATCATCGTGCAACTGTCTGGTTTAGCCATGCGAGTGTCCTTTTATACAATTTTATACAATTTTATACAATTTTATACAATTTTATGCAAAGACTTCGTCCAATTTCGCAACCAATTCAAAAAGATTTATGTTCAGGAAGTAATTTCTGATTTTGTACCAACAAGTACATATTACAATATTAAAATTGTCACTTACAAGTGGCAAATCTGGTGTTTTTAAAATTGTCGTTGAGTATCTGGAAATTGGAATATCAACTACATAGTAAAAGCACGAGTATGTTTTATTGTTTTTAGCGGTATAAGTGTAGTCAATGTTTGACAAAATATTGACTGAATTTGCATTCAAACAAATACCAGTTTCTTCAAAGAATTCTCTTACGGCACAGTTAAAAGGCGTTTCAGATTTCTCTCGTACACCCCTTGGAAATTCGTAAATCGTATTACAACCAAAATACATGCTAAGAGCCATGTCGGTGCTAGCATTTTCATAGGGTATAATGTTGTTATTCAATCGGTTATAAAGCGCGTAGTTAATTCTACTTAGGACTAGTGTATTTTTTAAATTTCTATCTACAAGTATTATCCCGTACCGTTTAGACTTCATACTTGTTTAAAATTATCTTGACTTGAGAACAGTATACGGTGAATCAGAGGAATACACACATCAAACTCGTCGTAATACTTAAATAACACACTGTTGCTATTACAAACACATTTGTTTTCTTTGACATCGTCGCAAAAATGTATCGTTTTTGAACAATCTTTGCCATAATAAAGTGAACTACAAACACATTGATATTTCACCTCTTTTTTATTGGAATCGTATATAGCCGTTAATTTACCAAAAATACAATTTGGTTTTAAAGTATCGGTATTAACAGTGCATTGACTTTCCAAACAGATCCAGGGTAATCCCTTATTGCAAATGTCTAAACATTCTTTATCAGTATTACAGTTAAATTTCTTTCTTAAACAATCTGAAAGTTCATATTTATGTTCACTATGTAAAATCTCGTCTAAAACTGATAGATTATTTTTATCATAATCGTGAGTGGTTGGAGACTTTTTTCTATTATACATTATGAAAAGTAAAATAAATCCAACCGATGTAAATATGAATGTTTTGTTTAAAATCATATTTTTATTATAATAAAAATAACCAATGATAAACTACATGGCATTATACGCAATTATTTTTGTGGTAATTTTATTAGGCGCCGGCGTGTATTACTTCTACAAAAAATATAAATCAAAGAAGGGTGATGATTCAAAGGACAAAAGTGAGAGCAAACAAGCTAAAGGTGGATCAGCGGGTGGCGGAGGGACTCCTCCAGTGAGTGGCGGAGGCACTCCTCCCGCGGGTGGCGGGGGCACTCCTCCCGCGGGTGGCGGAGGCACTCCTCCGGCGGGTGGCGGGGGGAGTGGAAATAAAAAATCAGGACAAAGTGGATAATAACACATTAATAAAATAACACGGGCGATTGTATATCTTACACGTTTTTTTCATTTATAAAAAATACAAAACATGGTCGATATTATGTCATTGGGTCTCGGAGCGGCAGTAGGTATTGTCATAGGCGTATTACTATATATGATGTACAAAAAGTTTGTTGAATGAATGGTTTACCAATAAAATACTTTTCTGAGTTCTAAACAATAAAGTAAATATTTTAAGTCTTCAACTTCATCAAATAATATATTATTATGAAACAATTTAAACCTATCAATTACAGAATGGTTATTTGTTATTTTTTCACTTTGTAATAATTCAATACCCGTAATGAGCTGCATACTTTTTATTTTAAGATTCTAAACTCTTCAACAAATCTAAAGCCTTTAAAAAGTATTCCTTATTAATTTCTTTTTTTTTATACAGATTTATATTTTTTATTAATTCGTAGAGTTCAAAAAATTTCACTATCCTCAAAAAATCCTTTTTGTCCTCGGGCAAACTAGAAATTCGAAACATTTGCCAGAGTTTATTCAAACAGTTTTCCCTCTCATAGAAATCTTGTAATTTGTGTGTTATGACTTTATTCAGTTTTTCACTATACGCGTCTATCTTATTTCTTCTGAATCTCTCCCTGTCGGCTCTTCTCTGTAACAGAGACCTATCATCTAATTTATCTTTTAAAAATGTAACATTTGAATTAGATCCGCAATCTATGACGTAAACCAAATCATAAAATCTCACACTCATTTTTATAATAAAAATGTTGACACGTCGTTTTGACGGTCCCAGTGCTGTTGTTGAGGGTGAGAGATATGGATTAAATTTATTATTCCAAAACCCTCACCTTATATATTGGATTCCGATGTGTTATAAGGTGGCAGACCACGAATTTCAAAATCCGAGTAACGTAACATTTGAATACAATTTTCAACTGAAAAGGGTTACTAAACATACAATATTTTCCAAATACGCATTTGATTTAGTATACTACTCAAATAAAGGGAATATCCCATTCAGGACAAGCTCAAATTTAATTTCATTTATTGTAAGTGTTTTGATTTGTATTTTATTTGTAAACATCTCCCAAGGTGCTGGTACAAAATAGCACAAAATATAATATCTTCACGCTAGGATTTTACGTGTAGACTTTGATTTGGAAATTTTTGGGGAATTTTTTGGGGAATTTTATCGCTCTCTCTTTCCAAAAGATTTTTAAAATTGTTTTAATTAAAAATACTAAAAGGTATATAATAAGTATAATCAGAGACAATATAAAAATTGGAAATTCAAGAAATGCAACAAAAACAATCTCCATTTTTGAATATTTATGTACCCGGTAGCTCCGGGTCCTCGATTGAACACTTACGTTTTTGTTCTAAACTTTATTTTAGCCGAAATTATTTTAATCACTAAATTTTTCTAAGTTCAGAGTAAAAAAATCATATTTTAGCCGAAATTATTTTAAGTACTAAATAAGACTTGGGCTGATTCTGTGAATCTACAAACATAGTATTGTAAAAATAACTTATAAAAGAGAATTTATCCAACCAATTACCACTCCATGACTAACATTGCAATGATATATAAACATATAAGGCAATTTAACAACGAGATTCCTAGAATTATTGAAAATATTAAGTACCAATACAGTTTTTATAAACATTATTATAATCCTGATGCAAGATATTTGCAAACAGATTTACAAAAGAATTAGGCATTTACCCGCAATAAAGAACACAATAGACATTTAATATTTTTATTCATACCCTCTTTGTTCCAAGTAGGTTTGAATCTTATAAATATTTTCAAGAGCGCACATGAAACTATTAAATCTATGATAATAACAATAATTATTTAGATACTTAGATTTTAGTTTTTTAAGTGATGGCATGTCGTCCAAATTTTCAACTTTGGCGTTCTTAAAAAGTCTTTGAAGGAACACTTGTTTCTCTTGACCCTTTACGTAGACGGTGGTGTTTTGTGATAACAGCTCCGCCAGTTGTCTCTTGACGTAATTGAAGGACGTAGTTCCTTCCTGCCATGGAATTCCGTGGTAATAGTTTGCGTTGAAGATCGCCTGTCTTCTGTAGTCCGGAGATAGTTTGTCAAAATCGTACGGCGATTTTACAAACCAGTGTCTCAGAAACCAATTACCGCTGGTTTTTGTAAGTGCAATTTCTTTAATAATAAAATTGTTTTTGTTGTCTTTAAATCCTTGAAAATCGATAATATAAGCATGTTTAGCCATGTTGAGACGTCCTTAGATATCGGAATCAGCGAGGTAAATAGAGCTCTTTTCGGTTCTCTATCAGACCAAACACCAGTGCAGGAGTTCAGCAACTACTGGTATATTGGGGGGACCCGTTCCTTTATAAAGCCTCGGAATTTGTATTATGCCCTTATTTCAAATGTTGACGGGGGTGGGAGAATTTGTTGAAAGCAGGGGAATATAATAGTTTCTCCGTGTGAAACAAAACATACCTACCATTTACATACATACTGTAGTTTCAAACTCCTACATAGTCTTCAACATGGATCCGTGTGATGATGTCTCGTACCTAAGCGAAAGCGATTCGTGTGATGATGATGATGTCTGTTACCTAGGCGAAAGCATTTGCCAAGCATGTCGCCACCAACGCGCTCAGGGCGCGGGCGCGTCGGAGGACAGTGGAGTTGGCTGGATCATTATAAATTTGATGAAGGACGGGAGACTCGTTCGCAAAATAGATTTCAACGGGGAACTTTTGAAATTGGAAGTAAAATCTAATGGAAATTTTGACAGAATAGAATTCGAATTTATAGATACTAAGGCCATGTCCCTTAGCGGGTTCTCAGAGAAGCAGATTATTCAAAAAGCAGATTTTTTTTCAAAGTATAACAAATTGGACGTCCACATTTATACCAAAGACAAATGGCATGAGCGCGAATCATTTTGGATTGAGGATGATTGTGATGAAACAGATCGTCCATATACTAGCCTCAAAGAGTTTGGAGAATTTAAACAAGAAGAGGTAGATTACGTGGTCATTAAATTTAGAAACCCAAAGTATGATGACTCTTCAGATGAGGAGGGAGAGGAGAGGATCGAGTTTGCAATCGACTTGCAAGTTGGACGGGGGAGGAGATTGAAAAAAAATACGAGAAGTTTGGATTAAAAGAGGAAGAGGGTAGCTTAGGACTATGGATGTTATCATAAGCGTTCACACACAAGCGGCATTGTTTCAGAGTTTATCAACTATTATTATTTTAAGGTTTTAGTTTACCAACTTCAAAACTTAAAATCTTTAATGTTGTACAAGTTATCACTATCTTGTTAAAATATTTCGTCATTTGACTAACCCACAAAAACATAAAGACCTGGCTCGCTAAGAAAGATTGTATGTTTCTCATTATGGGTTAGGGGGGCGTTTCACCCCCCTCGTACTTCCAGTCTTGTTTTGCGGTGTTTTTGTCTGTTAACGTTTAAGAATAAAGAGCGCTAAAAGTATCGTCAAAATAAATGTTATATTCTAATTCATCGTGGAGAATTTAGCTACTTTTTTTATAATCCTTTCTCTAGAGAATCCACTATTTAGCATAGCCCTACTGCTCAAAAATTCAACCCCTATCCTGTCAAAGTCTGCATTTGATTTTAAGTCCAATTTTAATGGCTTTCCATCAAATTTTATTTTTCGAACGGGTCTTCCGTCATATAGGTTTCTTTCACACTAAATTATTCTCTTTATGTTGCACTCCAGTAAAAATGTGATAACTACTTACTTTAAAAAATATATTTTCACTAAACTCTAAAAACAACTTAGGATCAAGATTTTCTTAGGCGAGTTGAGTTGTTGAACTTACCTCGGCCGCTTCAGAGACTAAATAGACTATCTTTTTATCAAATCAGAGGGGAAAATTCAGGTTTCGTTAAAGCAAAGTTTAAAGTTAATGTTTATTTATTAATTCAATTAATGTAAAAAAAATAACAAAATTGCATTAATATTTGAGAAAAGAAGAAAAAAAAAAATAAAATTTAGATTAAATTTTGTAACACAGAGCGTTTTCCACTAATACAAAAATGGAATATGTAGATTCAAAGTAATTTAGAAGAGGAAAAATCTAGACTGAGAAACACTTAGTCTCTTGGTGATTTTTGATGTATTCCCTCCTCCTTGGACAGTCGCGGATAAAAAACAATATTGTAAAATTTTTCATATTGTTTTTTATGATATTCCACACCCAATCTTTCCCTCCTGTCCATGGGTTTACAGTTGTCGTGAAGTATACTATAAAACTCAAAGAGTTCGTTATTCTTGGCGTACATCATTGATTCAAATGGAAGAGTTAACTGAAACGGCCGGGCAAAATCTTCTTCTTCGTTGAACTTAAACAAACTTGAATAGTGATATCTGCATATCGAACATGGTAATAAAAGATCAAAAAATCCCGTTAAACTGCATAAAGCTTCTTGATATTCTTCTTTAAGTTTAGATTCCTCCATTTTATCTATAACCAATGTTGTGAAATGTATTACTACCCAGTACGAACTACCCCAAGCGACCATTCCACTAACTATTTCATAAAGCCTAGAACACGGTATAGCGTCTGTTGATTTCTCAATGGACCCTACCGGAAAGAATTTTGAAATGCTATCAATAAATAACTTGGAGTCCTTAATAGACATGTAATTCTCAATTGTAATAAACGGAAGAACAACGTCTTTTGAAAGATGTTTAACCCCTTTCAAGTATTCCACATTTTTTCTGTACAATTCATCATTAAGTTTTATTTTGATTCCCAAAACACAATTGATAATTACAACCAAAACATCCAAGAGGTGATTTTTATTTTGTAAAAGCTCTTTTCTGCTATTTTCAAAACCCCATTCCTCGTGACTGTAGATTTTCGGCAGTATTCCAAGAGCTAACCAGTTATAAACAACAAAGGGCAAATAAGTAGCAGGGTGGTTTAAATGAAAATCTTCAAATTTCAATACGTCTCTGTACTTTATGAAAATACAATCAGACATTTTTTATATAATTTTATTTACTTCTCGACCGAGAACGACTTCGCGACCTAGATCGTCTAGTTCTAGACCGCGATCTAGACCTTTTGGGGCATTTATTTCTAAGCTTGGTAAAAGATTTTGGTCCCTTTGCGGTAGAATATTTAAAATAACCAATAGTGGGACGTTTTTTTTTCTTAATATTCATACAAGTGCACACAGCAGTTTGAGATTTCTTAGACTTTTTCATGATTTTATTTATAACAAAAAAATATGTAAAAATAATAAACTCTCGAGTGATCATGCACTGATCATGCACTACAATCATAGAGATTACCCCAGTTGCGATGTGTTCCTCCAACGTTGATCACTAGAAATCCGCACGGTGGTGCCAACCATCTTCTAGAAGTATTAGAATGCTGCAAGGAATTCTATATATAAATGGGAGAGTGATTAGAAATATTAGTTCTTCGTTTGAGATTATTTACTTTAAATTTCCCCGGGGCGCACTCTACAATCGGGGTAATATTGGTTTCAGAATAATAATTTTAAAAATTCAAAATTATAACAAAAAACACACAAAAAACACACAACTCAACCCGTATTAACTTTATTTTTAATTACACAGCTTGTTTGTAACTTAAATAAATAATAATGTACATTTTACTTGTCGGGCTGGCATAAAAATAAAAATAAAATAATGAAAAAACAATAGGTCCTCTTAAGACAAAGCCTGCTATAGGGTTCCATCACTTAAATTAAAAATAATGTAAAGTAGGCGAACAGAAATGATCGAAATATAATAAACACAATTGTCTCAGACAACCCATGTGTATACAAAAATTAAACAAAAATTAAACGTAAATTTAAAATTAAACGTTAAGAAAAATACAAAATTAAATATTTGACGCGCCTTATTTCTCTCATGAACACTGAAATTCAGCGTGTGCTCAGTGCATAAAAACTAATTACAGAAAATAAATAAAACTGTATTTGTAGATTCATATAGTCTATCATATAAATTATACACGTATTATAATATTCTAAGGTTTACTCTTTCAGGCGGCTTATGGCACCTCTCCAGAGACTTGCCTCTGGGGTTGGTCTCCCCAGGTGCCGTCGAAGCTCATTGCATGCAATGCATAGTCCCCGTGTGAACCCTCAGCTATAATATCAAAAATAAAACTATTGCTGAATTTGAAATAACAATCAGTATTCTCTAGTTGAAATAACCATTTCCTTAATCTACATAAAAAAAAATTAATATTAAATGCAATCTTAACATTTTCAGGAAGTTTATTAAACAGTTTCGGAGCTATAAAATTGAAAGTTTTTGTAAAAAATGTATTGGTTGGCTTGGGAATAAAAAACTGGTTAGCTTTCCTTAATTTTTTTCTATACTCATTCTCATTTTGGGGCATATTTCCACTTTTATTGTAGAAAAGTTTTAGAAAAGTTTTAGTTTTAGAACTTTATAAACATAAATATATTTAAACGAAAAAATTCTCTGACTTATGAAAAGGGGTTTTGATCATTCATATCTGGTTTTGTATAAAATCAATCTTAAAATATGTTTCTGCTGCAAATATAATGGTTTAGTATATGACTCATGGGTATTACCCCAAAAGACTATGCCTTATACTATTATAGGGTTGGAAGAAGGTCTAGTAAGGCCAGGTTGTAGGTGCCAGGTTGCTGAGGACTATAGAGATATTTTTATATACTATTTAATTATACACATTTTAAAACCTGTTTTCTGTCAAGCCGTTTTAAAACGTCGATAACGTCGATAAATATTCTTGTTCTTCTAACGATAGTTCTGGGGCCGTGATCACCATCCTGTTAGGATTTTCCGGAAATAGTATACAGTCATCTGTGACACCAACAATAGATTCTTCATCCGCTTGTCTAACTTGAATTAATCCAATTAAATTTCCTTCTTCTGCAAAGTTCAAACTATCTGAGTCGTTACGCACTTCTGTCGTCTCTTGATTCGTGGCGGAACACTGCTGTATGTTATTATCTACTGAAGGTGGTTTTGAGTTTTTTTTGCGATATTGTCGCTTTTGAGAAACCTTGTGTATAATTGATTGTTGTTCGTCGGGCGGAAATTTAAATAATAATCTGTTTATTAAATGTTGGAATTCGTGATGATAATCTTCTTGCAATAGGGTGAATTTGGATTGCATGATCAGAAATCTTAGAATGCGTGTAACAATCTTCTTTTGCTGGGGTGTATACACGCTCTCCATTTCAAAATGACGCGTTTGCAAGTTCACGATATATTTAAGTGAATTTAGTTATTTACTTTTAAATTTTTAAAGATGTCTAAAAGTCATTTGTTTACACTTTCAGTTGTATGATATATTTAAATGTGATTTAAATGTGATTTAAATGTGATTTAAATGTGATTTAAATGTGATAACTACTTACTTTGAAAAATATATTTTTACTAAACTCTAAAAACAACTTAGGATCATAAGAACTCTCTTGGGCGAGTTGAGTTGTTGAACTGACCGACTTCGAACCAAGAAACGATTCTAGACACTCTCTCGGGGACAAACCAGCCCGGAAATCCGGTTGCAGAACACGGAAACTCGCTCGGGGATCTTGTGTAAATAGTGACCGGCGACTCACACCGTGACCCAGTTGCGCAACACGCAATTGTACTCACACCGTGACCCAGTTGCGCAACACGCAATTGTACAACAGAACTACATTAGCCTTCGCAACCTCGAGAATTTTAAAATTCTCAAGGAAGTGGTATATAAACAAACACAGGAAGCCGCGGTGGCCTTTTGTTGTCCGCGTGCACGTATGTATTGTTGTTACAGTTTAGATGTGGCTAGTAATTTTATACTTTTTATTTAGTGAAAATAATAGTTTTTCCTGGTAAGTTTTAAAATATAACTAAATATGGAGAAGATGAACAAATTAATTGCATTATTAGAGCAAAACAATAATGTGTACGGGAATTTATCGAATCTATCAACCGTAGAAGTGCTACATTTATACATCAAAGTAAGAAATGAATCTGTGCTGGAAATATTGAGAAACAAACTATTAAACTTCCCAACCGACAGTTGGAACATGATTTCTCTTTCAAATAATTTGAAAACGCCATTTTTGATGGAATTCCGACATAAAATTAACTGGGTAATTCTTTCTCAAAACATTAGGTTAACAGCTGATATTCTGTACGGGTTTCAAGATTATCTGGATTTGGACATTATTGTAAAAAGGGGCTATTTCATACCAGAAGATATAATTTTTAAAAAGTATACTGCAATCAACATACAACAACTTCTACGTATGCAGAATTTATCCGAAGACTTATTATTGTTTTTGATTTCGACGCCCAGTGAATTAGAGCTGTGTTATATTTCATATATTGATATAGAATCTTACTTAAACATATCATATTGGCCTTTAATTTGCCAAACACAAGATATGTCGGAGAGATTAATTTCTATAATTTACAATACCAGAGTTAAATATACAAGCAATTCATTAAAAAACCATTATTGGAATCTTATTCGTCGGTATCAAAAGATGAGTCTTCAAACTATGTCACGATTTGAAAAATACCTCAACCGCGATCAGCTGAAATGAACTCTAAAGTATAATGTGCTTGTGTTGTTACGTATGGTGTTCTGAGAATTATTTGTGGTGTGGTCTTGTCGGTGGAAATTTAAGTGTTATGAATATTTATACGAAATATTTTATTACGTTGTAGCTCAAATCATTTTTAAGGGTATTTTTTATGATTGTATTTTAACTTGTAAAGTTGTTCCTGTTTAATAGTAAGATTTAAAGTTAAATTGTCCCACTTGTTGTATTATATTTTACACATTATCAAATGAGGAATAATAAACACAAATATACAACTAAAATGTGCCTAGCTCAACTCATATATCATAATTATTTTTAATTATTTTTGATATAATTTATTAGTATGTTCCAGAATGTATTTTAACAGATTTAAGTTTTAACATTCGCTCGCAAAGCATATAAATAGGCCAGAATTGGGTCAATTCACATACCAAAGTTTCGCTAAAATATGATCACTTTAAATAACTGAAAAGAGTATTTTTTAGTATTTTTTAGTATTTTTTATTTAAATTAAACAACAGATAATTTTAATCAAAATATTTGTTTACAAAAATTGAATTAATACAGTTCATATGATAACGGTTTTTAACAAGATCCAGTATAAAATACGATTGAATCAGTCGGCGTGGCGGGCCGATGCAGTTTAGTGTGAGAGAGTAAAGAGGTGTGCGAGTGAGACAGAAATATGGTGAAATCGGACCACTCCCGTTTCCACCTTTTGAGAGGCCTCCACGCATGCGCCATTTGTTACCAAAATTTGAAAGTGGGCTACGTGGAATGTTCGCATCCGGGGCGCGCGGGCGTTGCCAAACCGAGCGTTCTTGTCCAAGGTTGCCAAATCGCACGCCAGGTGCAAGGTTTCGGCCCGATAAAATATCGCGGCCCCGTCCTACGGGTCTTAAAAGTCCCCATATTATTCATGTTGAGGAGTAGTATTAAAATGGAGAAGTAAAACCGTCTTGTGGGTTAATTCGCTAACTCAAAAACTTTAAAAAGCCGCGAGATTTTAGCACGACAACGTCCTCTTGGGTCAGTGTTCCTGTATCACTTATACCGATTCTGGGGTTTTAAATTATTAAGATTTAGGCAGATTCGGGACTTGTACGATTCTACAATGAGTTAATTTTATTTAATTTTAGGGCTCTGGACTTGTAAAATTTTACAGCGATTTCCCAACACTTAGAAACCAACTATTGGGCTCTAAACATTTAATCTGGGGACTAACACCTATAAACATTCGCACTCGCCGCTATTTAACTAACAACTGATTCTAGTGTCTGTCTTATCAAGGCGACACAATTCAAAATGCAATTTTAAAATTGGGGTTTAAAATTATTATTATTTAGGCAGATTCGGGACTTGTACGATTCTACAATGAGTTAATTTTGTTTAATTTTAGGGCTCTGGACTTGTAAAATTTTACAGCGATTTCCCAACACTTAGAAACCAACTATTGGGCTCTAAACATTTAATCTGGGGACTAACACCTATAAACATTCGCACTCGCCGCTATTTAACTAACAACTGATTCTAGTGTCTGTCTCATCAAGGCGACACAATTCAAAATGCAATTTTAAAATTGGGGTTTAAAATTATTATTATTTAGGCAGATTCGGGACTTGTACGATTCTACAATGAGTTAATTTTATTTAATTTTAGGGCTCTGGACTTGTAAAATTTTACAGTGATTTCCCAACACTTAGAAACCAACTATTGGGCTCTAAACTTTTAATCTGGGGACTAACACCTATAAACATTCGCACTCGCCGCTATTTAACTAACAACTGATTCTAGTGTCTGTCTCATCAAGGCGACACAATTCAAAATGCAATTTTAAAATTGGGGTTTTAAATTATTATTATTTAGGCAGATTCGGGACTTGTACGATTCTACAATGAGTTAATTTTGTTTAATTTTAGGGCTCTGGACTTGTAAAATTTTACAGTGATTTCCCAACACTTAGAAACCAACTATTGGGCTCTAAACTTTTAACCTGGGGACTAACACCTATAAACACTCGCACAAGTTCACTCGCCGCGATTTAACTAACAACTGATTCTAGTGTCTGTCTTATCAAGGCGACACAATTCAAAATTCAATTTTAAAATTATCTTTTGAAATATTATTATTTGCAAATGAAACATTCTCAGGGTTACCATGTGCCTAGAAACTACCACGCATCCGCGCCACAACGCCGCGAGATTTTAGCACGACAACGTCCTCTTGGGTCAGTGTTCCTGTATCACTTATACCGATTCTGGGGTTTTAAATTATTAAGATTTAGGCAGATTCGGGACTTGTACGATTCTACAAGGAGTTAATTTTATTTAATTTTAGGGCTCTGGACTTGTAAAATTTTACAGCGATTTCCCAACACTTAGAAACCAACACAGTGATTTCCCAACACTTAGAAACCAACTATTGGGCTCTAAACATTTAATCTGGGGACTAACACCTATAAACATTCGCACTCGCCGCTATTTAACTAACAACTGATTCTAGTGTCTGTCTCATCAAGGCGACACAATTCAAAATTCAATTTTAAAATTATCTTTTGAAATATTATTATTTGCAAATGAAACATTCTCAAGGTTACCACGTGCCCAGAACCCACCACACACCCGCGCCACAACGCCGCGAGATTTTAGCACGACAACACCCTCTTGGGTCAGTGTTTCCTAACATTTAGACCAAGACTTGGGTTAATTCTGTGAATCGGGATTTTTAAATTTTATCTTATTTTTCGGCTCGGCACTTGTGATTTTTAACTAGTGTTAACCGACAAGTCTCCATGAGTACTATCCGAGTCAACAATGTTATTTCGCTAAATCAAAAACTAAGTTAAATTTAACTACAACAGTTAAAACTGTTTTGTTCAAAGTTCCATTTATGAATTGAATTCTAATTGCTTTAATTTTAATAATTTTAGATTATTGGTGATGTGATCGTTCCACTCAGACTCAGTCCCCCGCCGCACGCAAACACCAACAGAATACGCTTCATTTCTACACACACCCGCGCGTATAAAATTCAAAGAAACGGTTTCAACAAATTCCCCCACCCCCGTCAACATTTGAAATAAATGCACAAATACTTTGCGAATTCTATTTTCTGAGGGTTTATAAGGGAACGGTTCTCCACACATACCAGTAGTTCCTGTAATGAACTCCTGCGTGTTCGGTAAAGTTGTTGTTTGTTTTTGAGTTGATTTGTGATAGGTAACTAGAACCATGGTGGAGAGAATTACATTTTACGAACTCAAAGCTATTTGCCAAAGTATGGGTATCAAGTCAACCCACCTAACTAGGAAAAAGATTTTGTGGAAGATTTTAAATTCTATTAAAAGCGCTGATGGTGTTACCGCCTTTATAGACAAACTTACGGATCCTTCTGACTTGTACAGTTTGTATACTTCATTGGAACAGGAGACATTAGATAACAGCAGTCAATTCCTACACTTCACTAAATTTGAAAAAATTACGGAAAAAATTCATCAACTCCCAGTCAACCTTTGGAGAATACTATACCGGAGAGAACAGTTCACGCATGGGTTCATGTTGAAGTTTAAAGAAGTTTTAAATTTCAACGAAATTGTCATCCAACAAAGACTGACGACTAAAGATATAGAAAGTTTTCATTCAAAAATTAACTTTTCGCTTTTGGTTAAGTACCAAAATCTCTCTGAAGCAGTGTTGGTCACATTCAATCACAAGTTCGACTGGAATGCAGTTGTGGAACACCAAAATGTCCCGGAGTGGATTCTTAGACAGTTTTACCATAAGATTGATCCAATTGTCATAATAAAATCACAGAAGCTGACTCAAGATTTTATGTTGTGGATGATGGAGGGGGTCAATCCGCAGTGTAGATTTCACAATACAGACGAAGAAGAGTATTATAAAACAGTTCTGTGGCCATATCTCATAAAACACCAATCATTAAGTAAAAATGTATTATGCTACATTTACTTCTCGAAAGTGGGTAATCAAATCGATCTTTTAAAACTACTGTTTGGCTCACTAATAAGTAAATGTCAAACTCTTGATTCTTTTCTTCTGGATACGTTTAAAAATATTTTGTGCTGGTGGTCTGTCTCAAAACATCAAACACTCAGAGATGAAGATATTATTAAATATTGCAAATTAATCGATTTTCAAACATATACGTCGCGGGGTTTACAAATTTCTGATTTTGTGAAGAGGAATCTGCCCAATCCATTTACAAAAGTAGAATCTGAAACCGATTGTCCGGTTTGCCTTGACACTAAAAAAAAAGATTGTATCAGTCTTAATGATTGTCAACACATATTTTGTACAACGTGTATATTTAAATGGCTTAAAGTAAATAAATCATGTCCTCTTTGTAGGATTAAAATTCACTTGCCAGGCTACTGTTGGGTATAAAATAGAACTCGCCGCACATATTTGCACATATTTGTACTCATTTGTAAAACTTGTGAAAAATAAATCATATTTAAAAATTTCAAATTGTGTTTTTATTTACATGACTTAAAACAGACCCGGTCTCTAGAGGTTAATCATTAGTCTATTTGAATGTTGTGCAGTGTGGTTTAAAGACAATCAGTATATTTTAATTAACATTGGCAATATTGAGGTTTTTTCGCGTGATATAATTTACCAGAAAACCCTTTGAAAAACGAGTCCATTAGACTTCTTCTTGGTTATAAAACTCATTTTGTCTCCTTTAGAAAAACATAAGAATTTGTTCAGTGTTTCAACATAAAATATTACAACACCTTAGGGGAAATCACCAAAAGTAACAATGTTAAATTCTTTTTGCTATTTCTGTATTTGAAGTCTTTGATAAATGGCTCTGTAAAGGTAATTTTGAATTTGTCAAACTTTAATTTAATTTTAAATGTATGGTTAAAAAAGAATATACCGGTTATAAATAGGATGTCAGCCCGATCCTGGGCATTAAGTCCAGGACCGCGAACCTTGTACAAGGACCAAGGCAACGGCGCAAAACATAGCCTCTCCTGGTCAAGTCAACCCCTACCGTGACGTGGTGTACGAGGCTTTACACATACGGGGCTCTGGCGAAGTAGGTTAAGTAGTATGTAGAGGTTTGTTCTCTCTTAGTAATTTAATAATTGAGTGGTATAGGTAGTTTTAAGGCATGCATATGTTAGGTAGGTTACACAGAGGTTGGGTAAGTCCTCTCTTCGTAGTTATAAGTCCTATCGAATTGCTCCGGTTGCCTTGCGGTGTTAACGAAGAGCAATTCCCTTCCAGCACCAAAACTTTTCATATCCTAAACCCCTCCAAACCTCCTTTCCTTTATGGCTCTTTGCGCTGGCGGTTACAATCCACGCAGAGGGTCTCCTTCCAATTTCCCAAATGTCCCTCACCCGTAGCTTAGAATAGTTTAGTAGTGAGAGCTTGGTTCGTGAAATACGGATACAGAACCGATCAAGTACGTGAAATACGGACACGGTTCTGAAGCTCTAAGTTCGTAAGCTGCGGACACACTATCCACTTTAGTGAAATACTGACATAACGACTGACTTTTCTGACAACTTAGTTTTTAAGTTAGATAGGGGGAATGTTTTACCACTCGGGTGGGTAGTTTTAAGTTATGCATATGTTAGGTGGGTTACATAGAGCTTGGGTAAGTTGTAGATGGGGGAATTTTCATAAAATACTGACATACTACTGACTAAAAATATGGCCACGGTAGTGAGAGCTTGGTTCGTGAAATACGGATACAGAACCGATCAAGTACGTGAAATACGGACACGGTTCTGAAGCTCTAAGTTCGTAAGCTGCGGACACACTATCCACTTTAGTGAAATACTGACATAACGACTGACTTTTCTGACAACTTAGTTTTTAAGTTAGATAGGGGGAATGTTTTACCACTCGGGTGGGTAGTTTTAAGGCATGCATATGTTAGGTAGGTTACACAGAGGTTGGGTAAGTCCTCTCTTCGTAGTTATAAGTCCTATCGAATTGCTCCGGTTGCCTTGCGGTGTTAACGAAGAGCAATTCCCTTCCAGCACCAAAACTTTTCATATCCTAAACCCCTCCAAACCTCCTTTCCTTTATGGCTCTTTGCGCTGGCGGTTACAATCCACGCAGAGGGTCTCCTTCCAATTTCCCAATTTCCCTCACCCGTAGCTTAGAATAGTTTAGTAGTGAGAGCTTGGTTCGTGAAATACGGATACAGAACCGATGATGTACGTGAAATACGGACACGGTTCTGAAGCTCTAAGTTCGTAAGCTGCGGACACACTATCCACTTTAGTGAAATACTGACATAACAGACTGACTTTTCTGACAACTTAGTTTTTAAGTTAGATAGGGGGAATGTTTTACCACTCGGGTGGGTAGTTTTAAGTTATGCATATGTTAGGTGGGTTACATAGAGCTTGGGTAAGTTGTAGATGGGGGAATTTTCATAAAATACTGACATACTACTGACTAAAAATATGGCCACGGTAGTGAGAGCTTGGTTCGTGAAATACGGATACAGAACCGATCAAGTACGTGAAATACGGACACGGTTCTGAAGCTCTAAGTTCGTAAGCTGCGGACACACTATCTACTGAGTGGTATAGGTAGTTTTAAGGCATGCATATGTTAGGTAGGTTACACAGAGGTTGGGTAAGTCCTCTCTTCGTAGTTATAAGTCCTATCGAATTGCTCCGGTTGCCTTGCGGTGTTAACGAAGAGCAATTCCCTTCCAGCACCAAAACTTTTCATATCCTAAACCCCTCCAAACCTCCTTTCCTTTATGGCTCTTTGCGCTGGCGGTTACAATCCACGCAGAGGGTCTCCTTCCAATTTCCCAATTTCCCTCACCCGTAGCTTAGAATAGTTTAGTAGTGAGAGCTTGGTTCGTGAAATACGGATACAGAACCGATCAAGTACGTGAAATACGGACACGGTTCTGAAGCTCTAAGTTCGTAAGCTGCGGACACACTATCTACTTTAGTGAAATACTGACATAACAGACTGACTTTTCTGACAACTTAGTTTTTAAGTTAGATAGGGGGAATGTTTTACCACTCGGGTGGGTAGTTTTAAGTTATGCATATGTTAGGTGGGTTACATAGAGCTTGGGTAAGTTGTAGATGGGGGAATTTTCATAAAATACTGACATACTACTGACTAAAAATATGGCCACGGTAGTGAGAGCTTGGTTCGTGAAATACGGATACAGAACCGATCAAGTACGTGAAATACGGACACGGTTCTGAAGCTCTAAGTTCGTAAGCTGCGGACACACTATCTACTGAGTGGTATAGGTAGTTTTAAGGCATGCATATGTTAGGTAGGTTACACAGAGGTTGGGTAAGTCCTCTCTTCGTAGTTATAAGTCCTATCGAATTGCTCCGGTTGCCTTGCGGTGTTAACGAAGAGCAATTCCCTTCCAGCACCAAAACTTTTCATATCCTAAACCCCTCCAAACCTCCTTTCCTTTATGGCTCTTTGCGCTGGCGGTTACAATCCACGCAGAGGGTCTCCTTCCAATTTCCCAATTTCCCTCACCCGTAGCTTAGAATAGTTTAGTAGTGAGAGCTTGGTTCGTGAAATACGGATACAGAACCGATCAAGTACGTGAAATACGGACACGGTTCTGAAGCTCTAAGTTCGTAAGCTGCGGACACACTATCTACTTTAGTGAAATACTGACATAACGACTGACTTTTCTGACAACTTAGTTTTTAAGTTAGATAGGGGGAATGTTTTACCACTCGGGTGGGTAGTTTTAAGTTATGCATATGTTAGGTGGGTTACATAGAGCTTGGGTAAGTTGTAGATGGGGGAATTTTCATAAAATACTGACATACTACTGACTAAAAATATGGCCACGGTAGTGAGAGCTTGGTTCGTGAAATACGGATACAGAACCGATCAAGTACGTGAAATACGGACACGGTTCTGAAGCTCTAAGTTCGTAAGCTGCGGACACACTATCCACTTTAGTGAAATACTGACATAACGACTGACTTTTCTGACAACTTAGTTTTTAAGTTAGATAGGGGGAATGTTTTACCACTCGGGTGGGTAGTTTTAAGGCATGCATATGTTAGGTAGGTTACACAGAGGTTGGGTAAGTCCTCTCTTCGTAGTTATAAGTCCTATCGAATTGCTCCGGTTGCCTTGCGGTGTTAACGAAGAGCAATTCCCTTCCAGCACCAAAACTTTTCATATCCTAAACCCCTCCAAACCTCCTTTCCTTTATGGCTCTTTGCGCTGGCGGTTACAATCCACGCAGAGGGTCTCCTTCCAATTTCCCAATTTCCCTCACCCGTAGCTTAGAATAGTTTAGTAGTGAGAGCTTGGTTCGTGAAATACGGATACAGAACCGATGATGTACGTGAAATACGGACACGGTTCTGAAGCTCTAAGTTCGTAAGCTGCGGACACACTATCCACTTTAGTGAAATACTGACATAACAGACTGACTTTTCTGACAACTTAGTTTTTAAGTTAGATAGGGGGAATGTTTTACCACTCGGGTGGGTAGTTTTAAGTTATGCATATGTTAGGTGGGTTACATAGAGCTTGGGTAAGTTGTAGATGGGGGAATTTTCATAAAATACTGACATACTACTGACTAAAAATATGGCCACGGTAGTGAGAGCTTGGTTCGTGAAATACGGATACAGAACCGATCAAGTACGTGAAATACGGACACGGTTCTGAAGCTCTAAGTTCGTAAGCTGCGGACACACTATCTACTGAGTGGTATAGGTAGTTTTAAGGCATGCATATGTTAGGTAGGTTACACAGAGGTTGGGTAAGTCCTCTCTTCGTAGTTATAAGTCCTATCGAATTGCTCCGGTTGCCTTGCGGTGTTAACGAAGAGCAATTCCCTTCCAGCACCAAAACTTTTCATATCCTAAACCCCTCCAAACCTCCTTTCCTTTATGGCTCTTTGCGCTGGCGGTTACAATCCACGCAGAGGGTCTCCTTCCAATTTCCCAATTTCCCTCACCCGTAGCTTAGAATAGTTTAGTAGTGAGAGCTTGGTTCGTGAAATACGGATACAGAACCGATCAAGTACGTGAAATACGGACACGGTTCTGAAGCTCTAAGTTCGTAAGCTGCGGACACACTATCTACTTTAGTGAAATACTGACATAACAGACTGACTTTTCTGACAACTTAGTTTTTAAGTTAGATAGGGGGAATGTTTTACCACTCGGGTGGGTAGTTTTAAGTTATGCATATGTTAGGTGGGTTACATAGAGCTTGGGTAAGTTGTAGATGGGGGAATTTTCATAAAATACTGACATACTACTGACTAAAAATATGGCCACGGTAGTGAGAGCTTGGTTCGTGAAATACGGATACAGAACCGATCAAGTACGTGAAATACGGACACGGTTCTGAAGCTCTAAGTTCGTAAGCTGCGGACACACTATCTACTGAGTGGTATAGGTAGTTTTAAGGCATGCATATGTTAGGTAGGTTACACAGAGGTTGGGTAAGTCCTCTCTTCGTAGTTATAAGTCCTATCGAATTGCTCCGGTTGCCTTGCGGTGTTAACGAAGAGCAATTCCCTTCCAGCACCAAAACTTTTCATATCCTAAACCCCTCCAAACCTCCTTTCCTTTATGGCTCTTTGCGCTGGCGGTTACAATCCACGCAGAGGGTCTCCTTCCAATTTCCCAATTTCCCTCACCCGTAGCTTAGAATAGTTTAGTAGTGAGAGCTTGGTTCGTGAAATACGGATACAGAACCGATCAAGTACGTGAAATACGGACACGGTTCTGAAGCTCTAAGTTCGTAAGCTGCGGACACACTATCTACTTTAGTGAAATACTGACATAACAGACTGACTTTTCTGACAACTTAGTTTTTAAGTTAGATAGGGGGAATGTTTTACCACTCGGGTGGGTAGTTTTAAGTTATGCATATGTTAGGTGGGTTACATAGAGCTTGGGTAAGTTGTAGATGGGGGAATTTTCATAAAATACTGACATACTACTGACTAAAAATATGGCCACGGTAGTGAGAGCTTGGTTCGTGAAATACGGATACAGAACCGATCAAGTACGTGAAATACGGACACGGTTCTGAAGCTCTAAGTTCGTAAGCTGCGGACACACTATCCACTTTAGTGAAATACTGACATAACGACTGACTTTTCTGACAACTTAGACGGGGCACCTCCAAAAGTCAAAAAAAAAAAACTTAGAATATATTTAGTTAGTAAGTTAGGGACCCCATTAAGGACTGTGGATGCGGAACTTAAAGCTTCTCCCAGTCAAGTCAACCCCAACCTTGGCGCCGGTAGTGGGGCTTTAGACAAACGGGGCTCTGGCGAATATATATATATGATTTGAATATTGCCACCCGGGATATCTAGGGGCATCACAGACTATTTATTGCATAGTTTCACGTCCTTGTGATTTTCAATTTTTTAAAGATAAAACATATACACATCATATAGTAGGAAGTATTATAGGCGGGATCGTGGATACAAGAAGAATGAGGCCACACCGTATCACCCCGGGGGGTTTGTGTGGCGAAGGGATCATTGAAGACTTTATTTCTATTTTATGTAAAAAAAATGAAGAACGCGCTGACGGATTGAAATTATATGCTTTCCCGACAGTGTTTTTCACGGCAATTGACCAGGGCGGTTTCCTGCGGGTGGAAAGGTGGACCAATAAAATAAAAATTTATGATTATGACATCTTATTGTTCCCAGTACACATCCCCGCACCAATCCGGAAGGATGGGAAGCCCGGTGTATCCCACTGGTACCTAATTGCCGCCTTTTTAAAAGATGGGCTCGTGCGGAGCTACGACTCACTGGGAAATGAGTACCCAGATAGATTAAAAGAATGTTTAAAGTATATCGAGTGGGAAATGGGCCGGTTGGGTGTAAAAATCAACCGGGAAGAGTGGTCCTTAAAGGGGAATCCTAGTGGTCTTAAGCTTCAGACCAATACGGTTGACTGTGGTTTCTGTTTATGCTTATACGCTGGTTGTATTGCCAGGGGCATAAACCCCTCAACTGTCAAATTACCATCAAGCGTGGACCTGAGGAAACTCATCTCCCGGGTATTGCGACAAGAGGGAGCAGAACCCCTCGATGAATTCCTTGAGGCCAACCGAGAAAACCTATTTCCAGGGCATACTCCAACCTACACCGAAGAGGAGTTGCAGAGAGCTATACATGGTATGATGGGGGATATGGTTGGAGCGCTTCAGCCAATTGATTATGCTGATACCCCCCCAAAATCACCAACCCACCCCAACGTGGAATTCGTGTTGGACGGAGGAGAAGTCTCCATGGATGTGAACACCGGGCGGGACGAGTCGGAAGTGCACGAGAGTGCGGGAGCGACGGACGCCACTGGGGATCAAGATAATAAGATAGAAGCAATTCATCAAGACCACCCAATGGAGCCGCTTTCCACCCCAGCACCGGACTCTACCAGAACTCCACAACACCAACATCTGCCTCGACAGTACCAGCCTCGCCAAAGACGCTACAGAGCAAAAAGGAAGAGAATCTTCCTAATTAACGGCTCCTTCGTGAGAATTAGGGACCCCAAACCCATATGTATAATTTACCACCCGATATATTGTTGAAAGTGGTCTGCTGGAAACTGAGGATACAACGAGGGATGAGAGCCTTATTTATGATTGCCTTATTTATCAATTTATAAATTATCAAGATAATTAATTTACGATTGCTGGCTACTTGCTATAAAACAGTGACCAGCGTTCCTGAGCAATCAGTCTACCTCTAGATATCTTAAAAAAATGGACGGGATATTTAGTGCATATTTGAAGAAGGTGCAAGAAATCACAGCAGACAAGTCTCCGGGATTCTACAAACAAGTTATAAACGTGTTTGACACGGAATTATTAAAAACAACTCCAAGTTCGGTTCGCGGGATTGTCGTGGGCCTGATCAATTCTCCGTCAAGAAAAACTAAAGATTTGTACCTTAGCACCGGACATAAAACGAGCAAGTCTGAGTTAAGAAGAGAAATGATACATAACTTATCTACAATATCTGAAAAAAAAAATATTCTTTGGATTCGCATCCCGATGATTGCCAGTTTTGATAAACAGAAGACTCGAGAGTTGATTACAGCTTTTCATCCCGTCATTGGGCACATTTTTAAAATAATAATGCGTGCAAGTGCAAACGACTTTGAATCACCGATTCCTATTTTGTGTTTGGGAAAAAACTCGCACAGCTGTGTGATTGAAGGATTAAGATACACCAATCGTCCGAAATTTATACTACTTCCTGCGGTTCACCCCAACAACATATCAGAGATGGAAGAGAAAATCTCTAAAACTACCTGCAAATACCAGCGTCTTCATCTGATCAGAAGAAAATATTATAATGTTGACATGTTTATTCAAGTATTTAAAATATTTGTGAATCTTGTATCATCAAGTATTTAGTCATATACAATTGTATCATATGTATCATATATATCACGTAATAAATAATTTAACCCCCATTGTTGTTTTTTTCTTTAAAATCTTCCAAACATTTGTAATAATCAAGAAGTTATTCAAATAACCAATTCTTTTGTTTTCTATTTTTGGAAACCATAAAATAAATTATTCTACTTGTGTCATTTGTATTGAAGGTGATTTCAATAATATTTTAATTACAAAGCGTTTTCACGGATACTGTGGTCTTGACATTTAACTTTTAAACCTTTTCAAGTTTAAGTACTCATTTAAATAAAAAACCTTTCAAGTTTAAATACTCAATTCAATGATTATTATATTATTCTGGCATTTGTTGTTCAATTTTATTATGAGCAGATTTTGCAGATTTGAGATTTACAAAACCACAAATGGGTTAAATTGTAGGAAATGCAAACCATTTTAGATTACCCACATTCAAAACTTTTTATTGAGACGTTTCTCGTCTTCGGGGTATTAAAGCATCCGCTTTATAGGGGCAAATTAGGGGGATTTTTTTCCCTCACAACTTAGTATTTTAGTATTTATAATTAAAGCAATTAAAAAAAATTAAATCTTTTGAAAAGAAGGGGGTCTATTTAACTCCCGAAGAGGCAATTTAAGTCAGTGTTGAGATTTACAGCATATGATCAACTATGGAGTATTGTTGCGAGCAGAGATGTTTTAAAATTCCTGGTGACCAGGTTGATGGGAGGGCTTGTAGGAAATGTCACCATTTTGGTTATTGCATTTGTAAATGTAAAAACTTCACAGCCTTCTCTACAGAATACAACACCACGCTCGGTGTGGAATACAGCGGCCGGGGAGATGGTGCATCTCTCAGAAAGAAGAAAGACTCGGATCGCGCTAGCCCGTGTTGTGGTATTAAAATGTACCATTCGCCAGTGTCTGTGGGATTAAATTATAATTTTACGAAAGAAACAAACACTCCTAGATTTCATTACGAGACCGAAAGACTTCATAGTTTTAAGGAGTGGCCAGTTACATTTTTAAGCCCCAAAGATTTATCCAAAGCTGGTTTTTATTATTTGCGTGTTAATGATTATGTTAGATGCGCTTATTGTGGGATTGAAATTGGGTTTTGGAAAGGGGGTGACATTCCTTTCTTAGAACATAAGAAATTTAACCCGTCCTGTATATTTATAGAGAAGTTTTACCCTTTAGAATGTAAATAAAACTAACATTCAAAAGGTGTAGCATTTTATTTTCTTAACCCAAAGTCAGTATTTGAGAATTAACAAGAAATGTGAAAACTTTGGCATGTAAAACAACATTTGAAATAAGGGCATAATACAAATTCCGAGGCTTTATAAAGGAACGGTTCCCCTAATATACCAGTAGTTGCCAAACTCCTGCACTAGTGTTTGGTCTAGTGTTTTGTTCAGAGTTTGTGATTCGGAACCGAAAAGAGCTCTATTTACCTCGCTGATTCCGATATCTAAGGACATCTCAACATGGCTGACCACGCTTATATTATCGATTTTCAAGGATTCAAAGACAATAACAATAATTTTATTATTAAAGAAATTGCACTTACAAAAACCAGCGGCAATTGGTTTCTGAGACACTGGTTTGTGAAATCGCCGTACGATTTTGACAAACTATCTCCGGACTACAGAAGACAGGCGATCTTCAATGCAAACTATTACCACGGAATTCCATGGCAGGAAGGAACCACGTCCTTCAACTACGTCAAGAGACAACTGGCGGAGCTGTTATCACAAAACACCACCGTCTACGTAAAGGGTCAGGAGAAACAAGTGTTCCTCCAGAGACTTTTTAAGAACGCCAAAGTTGAAAATTTGGACGACATCTCATCACTTAAAAAATTAAAGTCGAGGTATCTAAATAATTTTTGTTATTATCATAGATTTAACGGTTTCATGTGTGCTCTTGAAAATATTTATAAGATTCAAACCTACTTGGAGCAAAGAGGGTATGAATAAAAATATTAAATGTCTATTGTGTTCTTTAATGCGTGCACCCAAACTTAATTATCTTGCATCAAGATTATAGTAATGATTATAAAAACTGTATTGGTAATTAATATTTTCAATAATTCTAGGAATCTCGTTATTAAATTGCCTTACATGTTTATATATCATTGCAATGTTAGTTATGGAGTGATAATTGGTTGGATAAATTCTCTTGTACAATACTATGTTTGTGGATTCACAGAATCAGCCCAAGCCTTAGAGTTTAGAACAAAAACTGTTAGGAAATGTACACCGGAGGTATTGTTTCTTTGACTATTGTTCATTTTCCAAACCAAACTCTCAAGCGCCTTTGCTTAAGGAAGGGGAAATGATTCTATTTTGACTAACCCCCCCCCAACCTTCCCCTCGGGTATCCCTTTGAATAACATAGTTACAAATGTAAATGCAATTTATTAATTTCTTTATAAGTAATAGATTATAAAATCCAAGGGACCGAAACTACACAATCGAGGACCCGGAGCTACCGGGTACATAAATATTTAAAAATGGAGGTTGTTTTTGTTGCATTTCTTGAATTTCCAATTTTGATATTGTCTCTGATTATACTTATTATATACTTTTTAGTATTTTTAATAAAAACAATTTTAAAATCTTTTGGAAAGAGATAGCAGATAGTCTATTTAGTCTCTGAAGAGGCCGAAGTCAGTTCAACAACTCAACTCGCCTAAGAAAGTCTTGATCCTAAGTTGTTTTTAGAGTTTAGTAAAAATATATTTTTCAAAGTAAGTAGTTATCACATTTAAATCGTAAAATATCAATGTGATGACAATGAAAATACTTTAATATATTAAAACTAATTATCCAGATTCAAGGGCGAGTAGCCTGGAAAGTATAAATATTAATTTAGAAAAAGACTATTGACTATAAAACTTACTTGGATCCGAGACCTAACCGGCCCTGGACCCCGGGCTCCCCCGCCCCAACACTACACCCTAAAACTCCATCTCACAGACACACTGTGTAAATTACAAAAAATCAAACTTGAGAAACGCAAATTTAATAACTCCTTCTAGCATTGGCGAGTACGTTTACGCTTGTGTTCCTCCATTGTCCAAGGCGCGGATAGACCCCCTTTCAGAGAGTATATTTATAGCCTTACACGTATCTTCTTCATCAACAATTCAAAGGGAGGAACGAAAAGTTCCTCCCTTCTTCGGGCAGGAGGAGTGGCAAAAGTGACCAAGGCAGAGTCAAAGTCTGCATTTGATTTTAAGTCCAATTTTATTTTTCGAACAGGTCTTCCGTCACAAAATAGATTTATAAAGATCCAACCAATATTTTGTTCACAAACTTCCCCCCCCCCATTTCAACGGGTACAGCAAACAAATTGCAATAGCACATATCAGAGCTACGTAAGGACGTCAGAGAAAAATATCGTAAAACAATGCCCGAAGAAGGGAGGAACGAAAAGCCCCCCTCCCCTTGAATTTTCAATTTCATGCGGTATACATCAATGAGCCGGGGCTATATTCATTAATTTTAAAATCCAAATTGCCCATTGCTGAGAAGTATCAAGACTGGGTTTTTGAAGATGTCTTACCCTCCATTAGAAAATATGGAATGTATCAGTTAAAGAATGAAAACTCTCAACTCATGCGAGAAATTACAAACGTTATGAAAACTAACCAACAGCTCACTCAAATTAACTTAGAATTTAAAACTAAAAACGACACAATGTGTAAAGAGAACCAGTCACTGAATGAGTTTTTGACATGATCTCTGGTTGCTTTTCGTGGGTTAGAGTAGCCCAGGATTTGAGCAATCTCTTTTGCTTTGAACTAAGGAGTATTTTTACTGTCAAACAGGACAGCAACGGCCTGTTTATTAAATATATAAGAAGTTAAGTGAGACATTTTAAGTATTGTGCGAATCATTGTAGGATAGGTCTACCCCACTTTGGGGTAGACCTACTTCCGGTTGAGTTTTCTTATATTTTTCACTTACATGCGTTGAAAGAGCTTTATGTAACTTAGAGGGATACTCTTTCTTTTGAACCAAGGATTATTTTCGCTATCAAATAGGACAGCAACAGATTGATCATTAAATATATAAGAGGTTAAGTGAGACATTTTATATAAAGTATTGTGAAATAGTACAGATCAGAGCAACGTAAGTTCTTACCCCGGCGGGTGACCGGGGCAGAGCGATTCGCGGGGGGGGAAAGTATTTATGGGTTAGGGGGGTGTTTCGCCCCCTTGCACTTCCGGTGTTGTTTTACTCAAGTCTTTGAATTTTGTAGCCATAAGGCAGGGTGTCGTACCCCCCCTCGAGCTTCCTTTTTGGTCCAGTAATTTTGTAAACTTTAGTTTCTATGGGTTAGGGGGTGTTTCACCCCCCTTGCACTTCCGGTGTTGTTTTACTCAAGTCTTTGAATTTTGTAGCCATAAGGCGGGGTGTCGTACTCTCCCTCGAGCTTCCTTTTTGGTCCAGTAATTTTGAAAACTCTAGTTTCGCTTACTGTTACAATGTCGTGGAGGGTGAGGCCCTTGATTTTGCAGTTTTGTAGTTTTTGTTTTTTGGTCCCCAGCCACAAACTCTATGATGAAAGAGCCCACTGCACGGCTGATTCTCTTTACACATTATGTCGTTTTTAGTTTTAAATTCTGAGTTAATTTGAGTGATTGGTTGATACTTTTAGCGCTCTTTATTCTTAAACGTTAACTTCACTCTGCCTCGGTCACTTTTGCCACTGCTCCTGCCGAGGTAATAACTTATATTGCTCTGATCTGTACTATTTCACAATACTTTATATAAAATGTCTCACTTAACCTCTTATATATTTAATGATCAATCTGTTGCTGTCCTATTTGACAGAGAAAATAATCCTTGGTTCAATGGAAAAGAAGTGGCTCAAATCCTGGGCTACTCTAACCCTAAAAAGGCTCTTCTAGCACATATCAGTGAAATATACAAATCAACTCAACCGGAAGTAGTTATCATGATTCTAAAGTAGTTTTTATATCAGAACCGGGTTTATACGAGTTGATTTTTTCCTCTAAACTACCAGTTGCTAAAACATTTAAATACTGGGTTTTTGTGGCGATACTTTTAGCGCTCTTTATTCTTAAACGTTAACTTCACTCTGCCTCGGTCACTTTTGCCACTGCTCCTGCCGAGGTAAGAACTAGGTACTATTTCACAATACTTTATATAAAATGTCTCAATTAACCTCTTATATATTTAATGATCAATCTGTTACTGTCCTGTTTGACAGAGAAAATAATCCTTGGTTTAAAGCAAAAGAGATTGCTAATTTCTTGGGCTATCAAGATACAAAGCACGCAATCCGTACCCATGTTAGAGAAAAACACCGCAAAACTTTACCGGAAGTACAGGGGGGCGAAACAACCCCCTTGCACTTTCATTCCCAAACAATCTTTCTTAGCGAGCCTGGTCTTTATTCGCTAATTTTAAAATCTAAATTGCCCACTGCTGAGAAGTTTCAAGACTGGGTTTTTGAAGAAGCATTGCCCTCCATAAGAAAGTATGGAGTGTATAAAATCAAACATGAAAATAATCAGTTAAAAAATCAAAACTCTCAACTCTTGGCTGAAATTACAAAATCACTGGAAGACAACCAAAAGCTAGCTCAAATTAACTTAGAATTTAAAACTAAAAACGACATATTGTGTAAAGAGAACCGGTCACTGAATGAGCTGTTGACGTCCTTACGTAGCTCTGATCTGTGCTATTACAAAATTTGTTTGCTGTACCCGTTGAAATGGAGGGGGAGGAAGTTTGGGAACAAAATATTGGTTGGATTTTTATAAATCTATTTTGTGAGGGAAGACCTGTTCGAAGGAAAGCCATTAAAATTGAACTTAAAATCAAATGCAGACTTTGACAGGATAGAAATTGAATTTTTGAGCGGTAAGGCTATGCTAAATAGCGGATTCTCTAAAGAAATGGTTATAAAAAAGTAGCTAAATTCTCCACGATGAATTAGAATATAACATTTATTTTGACGATACTTTTAGCGCTCTTTATTCTTAAACGTTAACTTCACTCTACCTCGGTCACTTTTGAGGTAAGACCTTACGTTGCTCTGATCTGTTCTATTGCACGATACTTGATATAAAATGTCTAACTTAACCTCTTATATATTTAATAACCAGGCCGTTGCTGTACTGTTTGACGGAGAAAATAATCCTTGGTTCAAAGGAAAAGATGTTGCTCAAATCCTGGGCTACTCTAACCCTAAAAAAGCTCTTCTAGCACATATCAGTGAAATATACAAATCAACTCAACCGGAAGTAGTTGGGACCCAAAATGGGTCCCAACTCAATTATCATGATTCTAAAGTAGTTTTTATATCAGAACCGGGTTTATACGAGTTGATTTTTTCCTCTAAACTACCAGTTGCTAAAACATTTAAATACTGGGTTTTTGAAGAAGTCCTGCCTTCCATTAGAAAGAATGGAATGTATAAAATTCAACAAGAAAATAATCAGTTGTTACAATCACTTACAAAGTCTCTGGAAAACAACCAAAAGCTAGCTCAAATTAACTCAGAATTTAAAACTAAAAACGACATATTGTGTAAAGAGAACCGGTCACTGAATGAGCTGTTGACGTCCTTACGTAGCTCTGATCTGTGCTATTACAAAATTTGTTTGCTGTACCCGTTGAAATGGAGGGGGAGGAAGTTTGGGAACAAAATATTGGTTGGATTTTTATAAATCTATTTTGTGAGGGAAGACCTGTTCGAAGGAAAGCCATTAAAATTGAACTTAAAATCAAATGCAGACTTTGACAGGATAGAAGTTGAATTTTTGAGCGGTAAGGCTATGCTAAATAGCGGATTCTCTAAAGAAATGGTTATAAAAAAGTAGCTAAATTCTCCACGATGAATTAGAATATAACATTTATTTTGACGATACTTTTAGCGCTCTTTATTCTTAAACGTTAACTTCACTCTACCTCGGTCACTTTTGAGGTAAGACCTTACGTTGCTCTGATCTGTTCTATTGCACGATACTTGATATAAAATGTCTAACTTAACCTCTTATATATTTAATGATAAATCTGTTACTGTACTGTTTGACGGTGAAAATAATCCTTGGTTCAAAGGAAAGGATGTTGTTAAAATCCTGGGCTATCAAGATTCAAAACAGGCATTGCGGATAAATGTTGATGAAGAAGACAAGTGTAAGGCTATAAATATACTCTCTAAAGGGGGGTGTATCGATACACCCCCCTTTAACTTCCAATATCAGTCTAACTTCATCAATGAATCTGGTTTGTATTCTCTTATTTTGCGCTCATTGAAACCAGAAGCTAAAGCATTCAAAAGATGGGTTACAAGTGAAGTCTTGCCTTCCATTAGAAAGTATGGAGTGTATAAAATCAAACATGAAAATAATCAGTTAAAAAATCAAAACTCTCAACTCTTGGCTGAAATTACAAAATCACTGGAAACTAACCAACAGCTCACTCAAATTAACTCAGAATTTAAAACTAAAAACGACATATTGTGTAAAGAGAACCGGTCACTGAATGAGTTGTTGACTGAACAGGCACCGAGGGTTGCTGTGATGTCGGGCGGCGATGGACTAAATCATGTTTTATGTGTCCTTATTAAAGAAACTCTTCTGGAACTCTACGGGGTCTGCGAGTACAAATGTATTCGCATACAAAAAAGAAAATTTAACCAAGCTCTCAATAAAGCCAAAAATGAAGGTTTCGTACCTTGTTTCATCAAGTCTCCTGTTCCTAATGGGATTAATGTACTTAACAAAGCGAAAGAATTAATGAAGAGTAGTGGTATGCACTTTAACTCTGCATACAACAACATCCTAACTTCTCACAATTTTGTAAATATAGTTGAGCACGTCTTGGACAATGGAGGAACATAAGCGTAAACGTACTCGCCAATACTAGAAGGAGTTATTAAATTTGCGTTTCTCAAGTTTGATTTTTTGTAATTTACACATTTTTAAAATGTATGTCTTGATAATATAGCATCTGAAACAACTCATTACTTGTTATTATTTATCCTAAACCAAATTAAAATAAAAAACAAATGTTAAAAAAACGAATATTTGGTTTGATTTGTTTTAAAAATTATCGTTTGAACGAATTAATACAGATAACTTTTGCAAATCATATTAAAGGAAATTGCCCAATTTGTTTAGAGTATAACATCTTAACTCATATACAGTGTGGACACATTATATGCCACAAGTGTTCCAAATTAATTGGTGTAAAATGCGGGCTGTGTAGAGAGAGTGGATTAGTTTATTTATGAGAGTGAAGTTGTATCACCACCGTGTTGGTTTTCAAAAGGTGAGTACTGGGACCATTCTACAAAATTTTCATAATACTTTCACGCTGGCATTCTGGTTTGACTGAGTTATCAAGTTGCGGGTTACCGATTTGGGATCACGCGATTGTTAACTTTGAGATCTGTTTTAAATCTTACCGCACCAAAGGTTTACAATTATATACAATTTTAATTTAAATACAATTTGATTATTTTCACCCCAGAGTGGGTATCACCCGATATCCACTGATATCACCTTAATCTGATTCGTCACCCCTTTGCCTTTTTGGTGGTGATTTAGTTGGTGGTGATTCTACGCGGACCCGTTTAACCCGCGGGAGTGTGATCCCTACTCGTTTAGTAGTTACAGCCTCATTATAATCTACTAATAATTTATTATATTTTTCTTCTAAACTATTGTGATCATTGTGTAACTCATTAAACTGTGTTTTTAATTTTTCAATCTCTGTTGCGCGATCTGTGTCACTAATTTCAAAGTCATATAATTTATTTTTAAGTTTGTCGTTTGTTTCTAATAACGACTCGTTAATTTTTTTAAGAGTTTCAATTTCCCGCGAATAATTCAACCCCTGTTCTTCGCACTCATTCAGTTCTTGTGTTATTGAAGAATTGGTTTCTTTAAGAGTTTCAACCTGCGACTTAAGAGTACTGTAATTTTTAATTTTGTCCAAAATATTTTGCATCGATGTTTCATTTAATTGCCCACTATATGTAGAGATTTCAATTAAAAAATTTACCAAATTATCAAAAGAAATATTAGGACATAAGCTATTTAGCTTGGTCATTAAATGCTCATTGAGGAATTTTATTTTTTCATTGAAAGTGTCGCCATATACAAATTCTAAATTTGCTTGAACTTCTTTTAGTGAGGTAATTAGTGTCGTTATATCATTTAGTGAGAATTTTCCATCAAACGATTCAATATAAGCGCGGCTTAACGTATCAATCTGGCTTTGAAAATCTTGAAAATTTGTCACGCCGGTAAAGTCATATATTCGTTTTAAAAATCCGGAAACTTGATTTAATGAATTTACTCCAAACATATTGACTAGGGATTCCGCCTCTTCAAACACGTTAATCACAGTGTTGTTGAAACGTTCGTTGTATATTGATAGCTTACTATTTAAAACTGTTATGCTTGATTCTCCACAATTGTTGTATAACGTTTTAAGCTGCCGCGACGCTTGCACAATATTTAATGAACCAAAATCTGCTAAGTGTTGGGTCAGGATTCCTAAATCCTCTGCTCCAATCAAGGTTAGAGTGTCCACTTTAAACTGTATTAATTCATTATTGTTTTGTTTAGAATCAATATAATTTTGAATCGACTGAAAACAAGTCCATTCGTTGTATACGTCTATTGATCCGGGAAGTTTTAAATGTGATGTAAAATATATTCGGGAATATAATTGAATATATTGTTCTGCCGACAGATTACCAACTTCGGTAATTTTGTTACTGGAAAGTAGTTGTTTGAATATTACCACGATTTGAAAATCCTGTTCAAGAAGTATTAGGTCACCTAGTTTTTTTATTCTTAACGTTTCATAAACCCGTTTTGTTATCAACGTTAGTTCACTAAACGAAGTTATTCCCACTAAATTAAATATCGATTCAATCTTAGATTTTATCTGTTCCAAATGCTGCCTCAAATCATCTTGACGGCTTGTTGAAAAATATGATCCAATTTCGTTTAAAACTACCAAGCTATCGTTAAACCTAGTGGCAAATTCTTTAAAGTCGTCCAGGCTCGAATCAACGTTTAGATGTGTAAAAGATTTTAATGCTTCTAATTTATTTTGACAGTCTTCGTCTTGTGTGAAATCGATTTCCATGTTTTGCGGATGGAGCAGATTTAATAATTGTTGTACAATTTTAAATAACAGTTTCTCGTTCGAATGTCTAGTCATTATAGGCGATGTGTCATGATAACCACTTATAGTGGTGACCATACTCTTTAGCCTGTTGGGAAACTTTATATCATTTAAACATTCTTGCAATTCTGTAGTGTAGGACGTCCATGTAAAGTAGCTATTTTGATTTGTCAACATGTAGAATATTGCATCGGTTATTATTGTAAACAAATCAATTTGGGGTACCTTCTTCGGTTCAATTAAGTAGAGGTTGTTGTATACATCTTTTAACAATTTACTAAACAAAGACTTGGCCTTTTTATTTTGTTTATCAAGAACGGCTTTTAATATAAGAGACTCGACCGTTTCACGCATTTTTATTTATGATTTTATGCGTTGATGGTAATATTGCTAGCGGCAAGTCTACTTTTACTGAAAGTCTTTGTGATTTATTAACAACACGAGGCTATAATGTTAAACTATTTACAGAACCTCTAGACAAGTGGCGGAATGTGGGGGGTTTAAATTTGTTGGAATTATTTTACAACGACTCCAAAAGATGGGCTCTAACATTTCAAATTAACGCGCTGTTAAGTGTTGCAGATATTGAAAAAAGTGCGGTAATACATTCTTTAAACAATTCAATTGTTATCATGGAGCGATCTTCGTTTAGCATTTTTGAAATATTTTGCAAGTACTTGAGGGAAAACGTGTTTAATTCAGCAGAATCTGCTATAATTGAGGATTTTAAAACTAAATATTCAAGTATAATAGATTATTATAATAAAATCCTCTACATTTACATCAGAACAACTTCTGATATTTGTTACAAGAGGTTAAAAGAAAGGGCGAGACCCGAAGAGATTGATTCAGTTGACCAATCGTATTTACAGTCTCTTGAAGATTTGTATGAAAAAAGTGTTACCACTCTTCGAGTGCCGCTAATTACAGTCAATGGAGAATACGATAAGAATTCGATTGAAGATGCCAAGAATATGTTTGATAACCAAAACACGGTAAATGAGATTTTAAATTACATCAGGCTGTACGGTTATTAAGATTTAGCTTTATATACAAAAATATAAACATTACAAGAAATATAATAAGGACAAGAGTTAGTGAAATATTTACTAATGGAATTACTATTATCAAAGTAATAAACACATATTTAATTATTTCTGGGCTTCGATCCGCAGTTTTAATGTGGGAAAATATCTTATTATAAGAAATGTCGACCTTTTCGTTTGATAAATCTTCCATATAACACTTTATTATATCAAGAAGGTTTTTTATGCCCCCATATTTCAAATCATATGCATTAGAAACTTTCTTTTTTAATTTTAACTTCATTACTTCCAAATTTAAAATTGTTTCGGGAGTGATAGTCTGTACTTTGATTTTATCATTAAAAGTTGTATCAAACTTATTCATCAAAGTATTAAACTCTAGGGAAGTCAGTGCTTTGTTTAACTTTAACGTATCCACAATATCTAATACCGTACCTAAAAAATATATTATAAACAATTCCCAGTTTCCAGCTACTCTTGCACATACAGTGAGAACTTTCAAAGTATTTAGTATTAACAAATCGGTGACTATATTGTTTATTTCTAGTAAAATTATACTTTTAGATATGTGCTGATTTAGGTTATTCGTAAACTTGTAAAGGTATTGAATAGACAGGTTACTAACATAAAGGGAGACTTCTGGCGTTGAACCCACTATTAAGTCTTTTGTAAATTCGACAAGTTTCCTTTCAACGTTGGAAATTTTATATTCCGAACTTTTTTTATTACAAGAGTACGGAGATATGACGTGATCAGTTATTTCATGATTGAATATCAAACTTGGGTGTAATAGTGAACGTATCAACGTTTTACCAAACATATATTTTTCGAAAAAACTTTGCACGCTGGGAAGAAAACATTCATTATTTTGAGCGTTAAATGATAAACCAAAATATTGACAGTACTCTGGCGACATAAAACATTTATTCAAATTCTGATCCCAAAGCAAGGGGGGGATGGATTTGTCATCACTGGGCTTTAAACAAAATATTTTCTTAGGTAAGTTGATTAACCTACAACATTTTAAGTTCTTATCAAAATACACGTCCAGTGGCTCATTCGCTTTAAAACAATTATCTTGACAAAAGTCCACTTGAACCCTTTCGTTAAAATTTGATTTACATATTAAATTACCATCCAAATGGGGAAACTGGCAATGGGATCTTACAACACCCTCCACACAAAACGCTGCGATATTTTTGCATCCATTTTCATCAAATGAAAACGTATAATCGTTTGGATAATGTTTCAAGAAACTCTTTGTAGGGGGTCCACCATATTCTAAATAATTCCATGGCTTTTTTGTAACTATCACGTTTTTAAAATAAAAATGATTTGCATTTTTTAAATTGATAATTTGATTACATATTGCTGTTCTTTGACAGTATTTAACAACCTTTTCCATTTTTTATATATTTACATAGTTTTGCATATATATGTGAGCAATTCCTACGTTAACTTCATAATAATGTCTTCCACCAGTCTTGAATACCAGGAATTGTTGGCCAATGACGTTTCCGGGCGCTTATTCAAATTCAATAACCGCCCATCGGCAAATGTAAAAAACGGATTGATATTCGGTTTTCAGCGATTTAACAGCAATACTATAAACGGTATTTATGTTGAAAATATGTCTTTTTTCGAAAGGAATTACGGGACAGATAGTTCCAGCGTGGTGAAATGTAATTTTCGGGGCCATGCTGATATTCAGAATGACAATTTAAGAGACGTGCTTACTCAAAAAATTAAATCCAGCTTATATGAAACTTTAAAAAAGCACCTTTTCACAGAAGATTGTAGATTGGTCCTCAGATTTGGAGGAATAAGCACCTGTGCGGGAAATCAGGATGGCTCTAAATATCAAAGCATACATTTGAAGTGCTCTCAGGCCAAGAAACTGTTTGAAGATGTTTATTCTACTCAACTGTGTGTTAATAAGCCAAATTCACTCTTAGTCCCCTGTTTGTATAACAATTTTGTACACGATCACAAAGACTTTAACAAAATAAAATATTACTGTGACGAGACTACGGGGAAATATACTATGTACAATCATGAGGAATCGAATGAACGAAAATTCACAATTAACCATTTTCCAAGAATCCACCCCGACGAGAACATCTACCTACTATACTCAAACAAGTTATCCGGGCTTGTAAACATCCTTATTACTGGCGTATACATCAAAGACGATTCTGTTCTGAGCGATACGATGAAATTGTGGTGCATTATCCAATCATCACACTTGCTGAGCAACGTTTCAGAAATATCAACCCCTTTTTCACTTGACCAGGAGGAAGACGCTGATGACATCTTAGATTAGTATTTTAATATAAATTGTTTTATGTCATGACAAACATCCAATATGTCAAATAAATGTTTACTCCTCTCTGGTTTCCAAACAAATCTAACCCCAGTAATATGTTGAGGAATTTGATTAATGTTGTTTGTTAATGTTGAGATATAGTTTAAAAGGCGACTTTCATATTTAATCATACACTCTGTACTATTAAATATTAAAGTAACAATCCATAGTAAATATTCCAAGCCACCTCTTGTTTCATACGTGAAATGTTTGTTCTCAGTAAATTTTTCTGTAAGATGTTTTTTCAGTTTTGTCATATTTGAAAATATAGCAGTGAATATTTGCTGTAAGTTTTTATGAAATTGGCACCATAAAACCGTTGAGTAAATTAAATTTTGTAAAACTTCTGTTAACATTTTATCCAACATTTTTATTCATTTTTATTATGAAAACACGATACAGCTAGGCCCATAATATGGTAAGTGTTGTTCATAGATTTAACGGTTTCGTGTGTGCCGCTGAACACGTCTTTAAACTTCAAACCCACAGCAAAATGGTATATGAATAAAAATATTCAACATCCGTTGTGTTCTTTAAAAAATGGGTTTGCGTGCACCCATTACGGGTAAATGTTTAATTCTTTTGTAAAACTGTTTGCAAACATAATTATCTTGCACGGTAATCTTTTTAATATTACTTACACATAAATCAATTATTAACCTTTCATAGTATTTATAAAACAAAACCCAAATATGTTTATTAATCATATTTATTACAATTGTCTCATAAAAAGAACAGTCACCGGTACTTAGAGACAATGGATTTATGTTTATGTAAACAGTATTATCCTCGACGAGTTTTTTTTTTACTGCCGATTATTATATTTATATCATTTAAAATATTTGAAACCGCGATGGATTCATCAAGTTTATAGTTAAGATTATTAAAACTATATTGGTACTTAATATTTTCAATAATTCTAGGAATCTCTTTGTTAAAGTCGTTATTAAATTGTTGTATATGTTTATATATCATGGCACTGTTAGTCATGGAGTGACAATTGGTTGGATAAAATCTCTTTTATAAGTTCGTTTTTTACAATACTAGATTTGTCAAAGGGATACACAATTGCGTTAATATTCTCAAGATATAGTGAGTTGACTCCTACGAGAACTAAATGCACCGTGGAATCTGTTTTCTGTATCCCGATTTTTTGGAAATCCTCTTTTGACATAAAGTACGAGTATGCAAGTTTTTTCAGCCAAGTTTTTAATTCATATTGATTTGAACCAAAATAGTTATCTAAAGCTATAGATGGATTGGTTATTTTTGAAACTGTTTCCACAATTAATATTATCATATTAAAAAATATTAAAAATGCAGTTAGCGATATTATTCTTATTATACTTTATAATTCACTTAATAATTCACTTAATAATAGTGGGTTTGTATGAATGTTCTGCTGCCAGAGTGCTTGTACTCTGTATTCTGACCGGAATGGAGTTGTTTATTTTATACAATCACATCAAGATTAACTATTATTTACTTAATAGAAAAACAAATTAACAATGCTTAGAGCCTTCGTAAAATCTCTCAGGGGGTCCTCTTCTCCAGAATTGAAAATATTAAGTCCAAATTTTCATGAAATTTTATCTAAAGAAAGTTTGAGTGAAAATAGCGTTAGACACTTTATTCTAGATCTTGAAAGTGGTAAAAGCTTTGATAGTGCTTTAAGAAAACTAATAACTGAAACAAACCTTTCAGATTCTGAAATTAAACTGTTTCAAAATGAGCTGACGAAATCTAAGGGCATCGCTGAAGTTATGGTTGTTCAAGATTATATAAATAAATCCGACATACTGGAGACTTTGAAACTGGACGTTTTACCCAAGGACGCTGATGAACTGAACGAATTAATAAAGACAAATGGCGATTTAAAAAATAAAATACAATCATTTATAAAATTAATAAATAAACATAAAATAAAGTTATCGTTAATTACCCTGACACTAGGTTCAGCAGGAAATTACTTATTCCAGGCGGCTAAAAATCTTTCCGGTTGTTATAGATATCAAATCACACCCTCTGGAAAATACAAATTGCTCTGTAAAGTCAACGATTGCGGTTTTAATATTGAAAAACATTCCTCAATTAATAAAGTATTCTGTGACGAACCTTGTCTACCGGATATTTGTGGTGAGAATTGTATGAAACGTACGACAGACAAATTTAAGTACGTCTGTGTTCAGTTACATTGGTATGACGTCGTCAGTGTTGTCACTAAACAATTTTCAAATACTTTAGGTAATTTTTTTATTCAGTCTTTAAAATATGTGTTTATATTCTTAATTGTGTTTAGTGTTTATACTTTCTCGGATAAATTGAGTTTATTTTACAGAATCGCTCTAGGATTAATAGTTTTATCAATTCTTGTTATAAAACTTATTTGATTTTTGAAATAATACGCGACTCACATCCGATAGTTTTTAATAGTTTTTTATAGTTGTTTAATAGTTGTTTATAGATATGATTTAACCGGGACATTGGGATAGTTAAAAGGTTTCATTAAAATTTAAAAAAAAAACACGCGGGTTTAAATTTTAAAAAATCACTTTTCACCTCTATATAAAGCGACTAATCAAGCATTTTGTTAGTGTTTAAAACATGTCAGACGCGTGTCTTTTCTACGTAAAACTTAGTGAATCCGCTCGGAGTCCCTTTAAAGGTAGCCGAAATAGTGTAGGGTTTGATTTACACAGTCCAGCCAATTACGAACTACCACCGAAATCAATTATAACTATTCCTACAAATTTGGCATTTAAATTCCCACCATCAACGTATGGTAGACTGGCAATGAGGTCCAGTTTGGCGAAGTACGGCCTAGAAGTTCTAGGCGGGGTGATAGACCCAGACTTTAGGGGCAATGTTGTTGTCGTTTTGAAAAATTCAGGACCAAATCACATCATAATACGAGAGGGACAACGATTCGTTCAATTGATTTGTGAAAAGGTGGAATTTCCAGTTTTAAAACAGGCTTTGTCACTTGATTTCACCGAAAGAAACGAAAAAGGATTTGGATCGACTGGAAAATTTTAGGTTAATTTTAGGTTATTTTTGGTACATTTTTTGGTAAATTTTTTGGTACCTCAACGGGCTCTAAATAGGCTCTCAAAAAGGTAAATTTAGGTCATAAAGGCTCTCATTTAGGTCATTGGACCTATTTGGACCTATTTGGACCTATTTGGACCTATTCGGACCTATCTGGATCTATTTGATCGTATTGAAATTTTTGTTTTCAATTATCTAAATTTACTTTTAAAATAAATTGTGAAGTATATTTGTTAATGGTATTAAAGAATATTTTAAATCTTAACACGTAAAAGTGCCATAATTGTTTTAAATATTCCAAATACCTAATAATTAATATAAATATATATCCCACGTTTGATAAAAATGTGAATCCATTAATGTTTTGCAAACACAAATTGTATATATGTTTATAAAATACATTAACTTCTTTTATTGTTGTTTCAATTGAATTTATATAATAATCAACCTCGAATAAATACAAGTTGTAAATTTTGTTTACATAATTTAATTCATCTACTATACTCTGAGGAGTTAAATATTTTAAATTTCTGCTAATTAGCTGTTCCAGACTTGAATTCATTGTTGTATTTTTAAATAAATCAAAACTTTATTTGAGTTGTGTGTTACAAGCTGTGTAATTATGTGTAATTAAAAATAAAGTTACAAACTGTATCCAAGTCTAACATATATAACCCATATAACGCCCGGTGTTTGTAACAATGTGTCGTAGAACCCGTCCTGCTGGAAGGTGTGGGTCGAAAAATACTCAAATTTAGAAACGCCGGAATCACTATGGATTTTGGTTTACGATGAGTAACGAACACCTAAACAGCACATCTTGACTTGCAAGTATTGCTGATTGACGACGTGAAGGTAACCCGAATATCGGGCAAAACGTTAAACTGATAAACAAGCGTTATACATGAAAGGTGCAGACACGTTATACGTCTGAGGTACCCGGGTCGGGTCTGATCTTTAAATATATCTGGCGAACACAACGTTACACATATAAGTTCAGGGGGTACTAACACACTTTAAGGACTGGCTGCATATGACTGTCTCGTCCACATATAACTGAACAATACTACTCAAATAACGATCTAGTTCTAAATGAGAACAAAACTGTACAGATTGACTTTTCCACCAAAAAACGCCTGTACTATTCTCCATGAATATTTAATAAAGAATATTGTCTATATTGGTTTTTTAGTTTAGACAATTACTGCGGGGGTATAGTCCTAGCATTTCAACGCTTCTAAGTATAATGTTAGCTTCAAACCCCAACGGTTTTATTCATCGTCCAGATTACTGTGGCTTGATATTATTTAGAGCGAAATTGAGTTTACTGATATCGTGTTGACTAAGCTTTATAATTTGTTTAAATAAGGGTACTAAAACGAATACCCTGGCGACGCGACACACGCATGATACATTTTCGACTTCCGAAATACTCAAATATTTACACATCAGTTATTGTATTCATTCTCGAGAATAACTTTTCTGGACGTGATAAAAATAAGAGCTAACTGTAGAGCTGCTGACTTTACCGAACATCCACAGCCTGGTGTAATTTCATTCTGTTCGATAAAAGAACAACCACATCTTGAACAATTGTATTTTTTGTTAATGCAATTTGAAGTCTTCTGAGATGACTCGAATCGAACCACTCGTTCATAGTTGTCAATATCAGCTACACTATTATTAAAACATCTACGACATATCTGAACGTCTTCTCGTTTGTAATAACAGATCAAGGAGCTCATACAATTTATACAATGTTCGTTGACAAGTTGTTCATATATTTCACAAGGGAGTTTATTTATAACTGCAACTAGTTCATTAAACTGTTGAAACTCCTCCAGAATAGTTTTTTTAGTTAATTCGTATAAGGACATCATGAGTGCATGCTCGTCTCTAAAACAAAAATAGGTTTATGTTATTTAAAAACGTATAAGAATACAAGGAGTTGTAACGTAGTAGGATACGTGTTTTAAAAATAACTCTAATGTTCTTTAGCAATGACATTAAAACTACATGATATAGTAGAGCATATCAGCAGCTTTATTGTTTCACACAATTTTGTATTAAAGAATTCGGTACTACCGACGAATCAGGTTATTACCCATACAGCACACCAGGTCTAAAACACGTTTAATAGTCGTTTAAAACAGCTAAAAATTATACGACTAATTATTAACCACATAAATGACGTTTTCGAAACGTGCCCGGTTATACGTCTTCGCTTCCACGTTTAGGAGATGACAAGACTTAAACCATTTTAAGACGAGCTCATATTAACCTTATAGAAGATGTTTTCAAGACATGCTCCATTGGGATTGTTAAATTTAAGTTCAAAAATGAGAACGTCTCAGTTTTTTCAATCACTACTAAAATACACTATTTATTTAATCCAGATTTCAAATATCACTTCATCTTCTTTATTTTAATTTTACAAGGGAAGTCTTCAAAACATCTCTAAAGGGTTTATTGTTTACCACAGTAATTCGTGTTAAAGACGTCTAAAATGCATAACCGATTTTGAAATAAAACGTCTGTGGCCGATTTAACATGGACTTGGACAAATATACTGTCAATATGGGGTTAAAGTCTTAAAATGAAATCGAATTAGATTTGTATTAATTCTAGCTTTCAAAAATAGTTCACTTAAGTCCAGAATTAATTTAAGTTTTTGTTTTATTTGCATTAATACTTATATTTACCGATAAATAAAACTTAAATCACTCATTATCACCTACTAAAACGTCTTAAAGGTAAGTAATACAAAAAAGCTAGTGGTTTAATTTGAATTGATGAGTAATTAATACAAAGTATTATTTGTCGATTATAAGATTAATAAAACACGTCCACAAAATGTTATCGAATCCAACGTAGGTGACGGATTGTAGATGTCAAGATTGCGTCTTAGGGCGGTCCTATACTTCTCGCTGAACAGGCCCAAACATTCAGCCTATACACAAAAGAATGCTCTGCGTCAATCACTATGTATTTGTATTTTAAATTCAGACGAATCATACATCTGATTGTAAGTGTACGTATGCCTTCAAGCGTCTCAGATAGATGCCAGACCAACAAATATTTGGAAAAGCATTCCTTTTAAAATGACTTTTAAATAATGTTAATGTGTGTGTTAATGTTATTTAAGAATTCATTGCGGACATTTTCTATAATTTCTTAAATAACATCAACTCCCCATCACTAACAACGATGTAAACAAATAAATGAAGTTAGTGTTTACGAAATACAATGTCCTTGGTTTATCAGCTGTGTAAAACAATGTTAAAAATGATCAAAACTGCTGATTAAATTTGAATAAAAGCCATTAAAATTTATAATAAACATTTATTTAAGGTCTATAGATAAGGCAGCGGGAGATATAAGTGAGAAAGCTCCTGCCACCTATCGGGAACAGTCGGAACTACCTCAGAGTTCAAGTGGTTCGACGATTCTCCGCTTGGTAGCGTTCGCGTCTACAATACCAACATTGTTTCTACTTATTGTTGTCAATACCGCGTGCCTTAGCCTAATCACGTGTTTGCCGCGTTTGTTGCCCCCACTCGCCACTCGACTGCTTGTGATGAGCATAGCCGGCGGTGAACTTTAAAATGGCAGAGGGGTCTAAAAGATTAGAAAAGTCCAGCTGGGAGGGGGACGCACTCGCTTCTGAAAACGTCACGACTCCTCCTCCGCTGAAAATCAAACAATCCCATGATCCAGGCATGCTAAGATAATAAGATAACTTACGGTCAGCGACACGCCCATTCGTAGGCCGACACTCTACCGCTTCACTCCTCACTGATGTCCCCAGAGGATGGACCCAGAAGATAGACTCGGTGGGATCTCGTCGACACCGGCCACCGGACCTAACTACAAGACGTCCCGGCATGCCGGGACGTGGGGTGTCACAGAGGTGTTTGTATTTTTTTAAAAAAATAATATACAATAGACTAATTATGTGAGAAGCTTAACAATATTTTCAAGGCAGGATCGAACCAGGTACATAAGTACATCAGTACATCGGATAATATATGACTTAATACCACATAAAGCCGCATACCAAGTTTCATAAAAATATATTCATATATAAGCGATATATACAATTTTAATTATTCTCCATAAGAATAGCATTGGTGATGAGTACGTAGGTTTGCTGAAACAAGGAACAGAAACAATTGGTTTTTATGCTAATATAAATAGAATTCAACTAGGCGAAGCCACATACTAAGTTTCACAAAAATACATCCATAAATTATATATAGCATTTTGTTTATTCTCTATAAGAATAACATTGGGGTTGAGGACGCAGGTTTGCTGCAACGAGGAAGATAATCATTTCAAAACACCCAATCTTGGTTTTGAACATTTTATAGAGCTTAAAAAAACAAATGATTTAGTATTTTAAATTATTAACCTAGGTTAAGTGGTTGCCGAGAAAATCCAAAACACCTGCTCATAAAATCTCTCATGTTAATCTTATGGGAAAGGGGGTTTTGGATTTTCCTCTCTTCATTTTAATGTAAACTTCACATTTGCTTTTACCAATCAATTCAGCTCTAAAAAACAATCATTGTGATTCTATGTCAAACCGTTGCAGAGATATTCAAAGTGCTAAACACAGTACATTGTCCAATGTTATCCTTATAGAGATAAATCTCTATATCTCGATTATTTTTTAAACTTGGTATATGGCTTCATTTCGTTGTGGTCTATTGATAATTTTCCAAAAAAACCAATATTTTTCTCATGGTTCCCGTAGCAGCAAACCTGCATACTCAAAGCCCATGTTATTCTTATGGAGGATAAGAAAAATGTTATGCATCACTTAATCGTGAACATAAATTAATATAACTTGGTATGTAGCTTCATCTAGTCGAGTTACATTAATATTTGTATAAAAATCCATAATTTGTGTTCCTTGTTGCAGCAAAACTTCGTACTCAACCCCCCTTTATACTACACTATGTCCTGAAGGGTTTTTGAACATTTATAACTTTCTCTCCAGTAAACTACATCTGACAGTAAATGAAACATTATGCACATTTACCTGTAACCATATACTTGATGAGATATCTGACTGGTGTCTCGATAGTAAGGAACAGTACCGGGGAGAACAATATGTAGGCTGGATATGTAGGCTGCAAAACATAGTCAGATCAGTATGATGCAAATCCAAAATCGTGATCCTTCTCTTATAATCTGGATACCTTTTAACTATAAGAGAGCAAACGAAACCAAACTTTTGTTCATTTATATTTTTGTATAGCATTTTTGTTGATTCGTTATAAGAGAGTGATAAATAAAATTGTTCCAGAAAGTAATTGCAGAATTCCCGTAATTCTCGCCTGAAGGGTTGTTCAGCCTGTCACATATATTTGCAATATGTACGTGTTAAAATTTTTATGAACCCGGGGAAATTTGGGTAACAAATTTAACTCATGTTAAAATGTTTAAAATCTTAAAATCTACCCCATTACTGTAAAAAAATTGCAAAAGTGTTAACAAATCTTCATGTTATACACTTTACACTACCAAACATGATAAGTTATAATCTTTAAATTGAAACCAAAGAATTCTCGTTATAAATATAATTTATTTTACATTTTTAAAACATGTTTCAAAATGAACATTATAAAGCCTAGAGGTCTTTTACAACTTCCTTCTTGCAGCATCTTAATGACTTGTGACAGTCATAACAAGAATATTACTGTCAATAGATTTTATAGATTATCAACAAAATAGGAGCATAATATGATACATTAAAGGCATACTAGAAAATTAAATTTGTTTCAAGCCTTGTTCTATCAGCAGTTATCCCAACTAATATATTTGTGGTCAGCACAGATCGTGCATTCCAATGAAACCATTATTGAACTTGCCGATAAGAGTAACATGGACATAGCGTTTTCCTCCCATCTTAGGTAATAGGTACGTGGTAAACGACTGATGAAATTGATAACTGATTATCAACACAGTGCATGCTTCATATCACTAATTGAAACCATGTTTGGTGAATCGGGAGATATGATCATCATTAGAACCATTCTGCATTGAAAATTGTAGGACATGGTTAAGTCTATCCCCGCAGGCTTGCAACACATTGCCACTACATAATTGGCCGAAATATGCTCCCTTCCCACATTAATGATGCCAAATATTCCTACCTCTAAAGTGCATTTCTCGCTGATCAGATCAGATCTAAGATACAACATCTCGATTTGCTACACAAGTTTTCGCAAACAATGGCTTTTGTAAGATGGGTAGGAATAAAACGTTGAAAACTGTATTTCTACAGTTATGTTGAACATGTACATAATCATTTGATAATAAACCCAATTTAGGGGATAATTTTAATAATCCTAGGCAAATAAAATAAGAGAATACAAACCAGATTCATTGATGAAGTTAGACTGATATTGGAAGTTAAAGGGGGGTGTATCGATACACCCCCCTTTAGAGAGTATATTTATAGCCTTACACTTGTCTTCTTCATCAACATTTATCAATTTCATTACATTCCAAATTAACTATGCCCACGGATTTCGGAAACATTTGCTGTGCTCCAATTATGTACTAGATAATTTTTATTGTTTACTAAAAAAACCTTTTACTAAAAAAAAACTTCTTAAAGATATATGATACTGAAATATTACCACATCTATTTCCCCCCTTTTATTAGTTTATTAACAAACACTTTTATGAAAAATTCACACTAAAGTTAAGACAAAAGCATTTTATTTTTAGTGAAAATACAAAAAAATAATAGAACTTCAACGTTATTAGTTACACTGAGAAAATTCATAGAGTGGGAGAAAAATTTGTGGAGGAAGTGATGAACTTACGGCTAGCACATGCTTACATGTTTAGATTTACAATCACTTGACCAAACCATATCTGCAAAATAAAAATTGGAACTTTTAATACCAATGAGAGAAATTGAGATTTTCCCGAATGTTGACAGATATATAAATCATAAAAACATTTTGGAGTTTTACCACGATACCACGATACCACTTTCAAATTTGGCACAGTGGGGTTCCCATATGATTCCAAAATCAGTGCTTTAAATACAGATTTATTTATTATATATTTTTAAAATTTGCAAATAACAAATTATTTAAAAATCTTGTTTTGGACTGTTTTCCTTAAGTGCTAACTCAAATTCTTAATAGAATATAACTTATAACTGAACACTACCCCAGCCCATTCTTGGTTTAAGGAGTATAACGATAACGAAAGTGACAATTTATAGTTTAAATATGCAATATACCTTTAGCCAAGGATCTCTGCCTATTGCTTTTTCCTATGGATCCCACGAAAGAGCTCTGAAACTATTGTAAATGCACTACTGTTCCAAAAAATATGTGTTTTATTTTAAAACAGACATATCACATTTTTCTAGACATTCAAATGAGGAGATATAGTTTTAGTGTCTAGTAACCATAGGCATTTACAAGAGGCAGTGATTTTTGGCTTTAGGGATACACTTATATTTTAAGGCCTGAAGCATATGGAGTCAAATGGGATAAAAAGCTAAAAAAAATTTTAAGGTGTTATCATATATAAAACCCCTACAATGTAGCTGATCAATTGTTCACAAAACATAACTCCAAATGAATGAAGAAATAAGGAATGTAGAGCAAGCTGTTCACTTACGGACAACAGCTCTGAGTATGTTTCCTGATTAAGATGTAAAACATTACAATAGTATTAAATTAAAATCTTCCTTATAACAAGGGACTTATTTGTTTAGCCAGGAATACTTTTCCCATTTAAAATGTCAATGCAAGATGCAAGATATAAGCATTCATTAAAATTATGACGCTTGTTTCTTGGAATTAATAGCAGTTTATGAGGAGTCAGAGCAGATGTTTATGTACCTTTGAGAGAGGCTCCTTCCGGCGTTTGTAGATGTAGAGCCCCACCAGCAGGATGTAGGATGTTCCGCGAGCGAAGATGAGTGACAGTCCCGAGCGCACAGCGATCTCCAGCAGAGCTTGCGAGCCGCCCACTGACTGTTCCGTGATCAGCCGACCCCCCGCACCCGAGTAACCTTGAGTCTTTCCCCGTGAACAAGTGTAACAGTACCGTTACAAATCTATGCCTAACTTGAAGGAAATCTAAAACAGATATCAGAATACGTGGGCCTATTTTGTTATGTGTTTATGAGTACAGTACAAAAATAATATTGAACAAATGGCTACAGGAATAACCAAGGCCTATTTTGTTATGTGTTTATGAGTACAGTACAAAAATAATATTGAACAAATGGCTACAGGAATAATCAACAAAAAATCAATTTTATGTGCAAATATCAATATACCAGTACTACGTGAAGCCACATACCAAGTTTCATCAACACACATTCATAAATAATCGAGATATCAAATTTTATTTATTCTCCATAAGGATAATTTTGGACAACGTACTGTGTTTAGCACTTTGAATATCTCAGCAACGGTTGGGCGTAGAATCACAATTTGAACACCAAAATGATTGTTTTGTGGAACTGAAAAAAGATTTCTAAAAGTAAATGTGAAGTTTACATTAAAATAAACTGAGGAAATACCTTTTCCCCATAAGATTAACATGGGAGATTTTATGAGTAGGTTTTTTGGATTTTCTCCGCAACCACTAAACCTAGGTTAATAATTCAAAATACTATATTATTTTTTTTTTAAGCTCTTTAACACGTCAAACCCCAAATTAAGTTTTTTAAAAATTGTAGGTGAAAAATGCAAAAAACTGTTTTAATTATTATATTTAAACGTCTTATGTCTTTTTCGGGATCGAAGTCCAAATGAGGTGCAACCAGTTGCTCAGGTTGACCAGCCCCCGGCAACTGACCATAATCTCCTCCTCGGTCATCTCCTCGGTCTGGGGGAAGTCATCCAGCGCACAAAGCACCATGGCCTCCACCAGGTTCCGGCACAGCGGCCTGCACACCTCAACACAGATGCGGCCTGTCTCCATTATTCTAGCCATGTTCCTAAATTTAGGATTGGCTATATCCAATTGTTCGATTGTCCACCCGTTTCCTCGCACCATTTTCTCTCTTACCCATAATACGGTGAAGAATCTTCTGAGATCATAGAATACCTCATCGTTGTTTAATGCCTCTTTTAGGGGGCAATTAGTAGTGAGGTAAGGACAACAATCATGGATCCTTGTTTCCCAATTTTCTTCATCGCATTTTGAAAAAAACTCTCTAATTGACTCCTTTGTCAGTTGGCTTGAGCCAATCAGCGCCATGGAACGGTTCAGGAGTTCGGTTTCCTGGGATGAGTTGAGCCATTCCGGCACCCCGACTGGAGGCGACATCACTTCGTGGGGCAGATAACGAGGAGTCGAGGGCCCTGGCCCAGGAGACGGCCTGAAAAAAGTTCAAATAATCTGACACCGGGGGGCGAAAATAATCATGTTTCACAAGCAGGATACCTCAAAAATCACTGGGTTCGTACAAGTGGGTTAGAACATCGTGTCTCTATGCTCAGTGGGTAGATTGTGCATGTACACTAATGACTATCCCCCTCCACAAATAAAATAAGGATTTTCATTAAAAAACAGGGGCTTTATAATATTTTTTTTTACAATACAGAGGCAACAACACAATTTAAAATACTGTTTTGTTATTTTATAAATAATAATTTGGTCAGGGGTGGATTTGTAAACTTGGCAGCACTGCATTAAATAACGAACAGCTGATGTAGTTATTGAAGTTGCTACAGAAGATTCCCGGAAGACTACCTTAAGGTAATGTATTATTTTGTTCTTTTGTAAATTGCCTTTCGGGATGTAACACCCGTTACACTTTTTTAACAAAAGTTAGTATTACAAAATGAACAAACCCTTTCTAAAAATAGTTTTACTGTAAAAGTGAGATTATGGGTTTCCCTAATGCTCTGGTATTATTGTTTGAATTTTAGTTTTATAATTTAAGGAGTAATTTGTGTAACGGGTGTTACATAATTTAATGTAACGTGTGTTACAATCAACACAACCCACAACCATTCAGTTTTTGGTATATTTATATTAATTTTAACTAGAATTTAAATACATAGCTCTATTGAGAGTTTATTAATTTTGGTAATAACACCTAAAAAAGTTAACAATAATATGTTATCTCTACTATTATAGTACGCTTCTTTTTTCTATATTTTAGGCTAACCAACAAGGAACAAAAAATTGTTAATATCAAATATAATATAGATTGATTGGTTCTTATTAGAGCCAGTTTAATAATTCAGATTCAATCATTCTTTTTGTATGTAATTTACAATTAAAGTGTCCAAAGTGTAACACTCGTTACAACGGAATCCCTGCATTGCTAGGTGGACAGTAAACAATACTACTCACCCTCTCTGCCGGGCCACTGGGGAGAGAGACCCGGAGCCGGTAGATGAACTAGACCCCTTCCTCTTGGGTGACCGAGACGAAGATCTGTGTTTACTCTTCTTCTTCTTCTTTGATTGTGCACCAGCCTCTGGCACAACCCGGCCTTCCTTGGGGAGGGGGGGGACTGAAAACCAATCTTTCCATCAAACCGAGGAAGAGCAAGAGATAAAAATGTCCAAATGTGTTTTGGATAGTATTTACTGCTATCAGCCATTGCTAGTATTAACTATTATTATCTTCATTGTTTGTTGATTTTATCACAAAAGTATTTATTACATAAATATTCTTAAATGACATTAAAACACAATATCGTAGTTTTAAAATGTTAATAAACCTTTATTATACTTGTAATTTATTGCTTGTAATATTCATTCATGTAAACTGCTTCAAATTATTTAATTTTATTTATTTTTCAAAATTGATCTCATTCCAAATTCAATTTGATATAGTACAAGCGTTTAAAACAAGTGACGGTGTCTACAAGAACTTCAGAAACATATGGCTGTGACTGACATTATTGAGAACCGTGTGATACAATTTAAAAAATTTAGTTTTCCAAAATGCGGTGGCCAAGTGATAGCTTTTTTGTGGGCATCTACCCAGAATTAACATTTTCCCTATAAAAAAGTGTAGTGGAACAACTAATACACTCTTTTTGTTAGGTAAGAAGAGTCACTGGCTTAAAGCAATGAAATACGGGGTGAAGTTATAGCATTAAATTACAACACTCGAGATAATAATTCACGCTTACCAAGTTGCTGTTTGGGGGGTTCCATGTTGTTAAACACACTAGAGGCGTGTCGCTGCAGCTGGAACTGCTTTAATGTAATTCCTAGGAAAATAACCAAACAAATAAAAAATATTAAATTAATATTGATACAATAAAATAATTAGAACTTAAAAAAACAAATACTTTAGTATTTTGAATCATTTTAGTGGTTGTAGAGAAAAGTAAAAAACGCGTCCATAAAGTTGTCCATGTTAATCTTATGGGAAAGGGGTTTTGGATTTTCCTCGTGACATCACAATAATTATTACAGATAATATTCACTTTATATGACTGCCTATTGTTTATTTTTTATATTTCAAATGAAATAACAATAATTCAAAACATTTGACCCGAATCACTATAACCACCAAATTTTAATTAAATATGTTTCTGAAAAACGTTTACTTTGTGTTTTTTGCGGTTTTCGGGGGAATTGTCCTTGAAAATAAAAAATAAACAACTGGAGATAAGTTATCATAGATTAGTACCTATAGCAAACATTACTACTGCTTTATCTGTATTCAATTTAATAATAGCAGAAATGGTGAAATGCCCCAGTAGTTTCCTCTTTCAAGCAACTTAAAATGCCTCTGAATTTGGAGTGGCAATGTTAGCCTGGCTATAGTTTTCATTCTAAAAAATACCCGTCAACGAAAGTGCGAGCCAAAGTATGACTTACATTGTGTTGAGAAAATCCTATTTAAATGTTGTAAAACGTAAAAACACGAGGTAAGCAAATATTGAAGGTTCTTCGTTCTGGAGTCACGGTCAATCCCCATGAGCGCTATGACCAATGACTACATATACAATAAGACAGGCAAGCCATATGGAAATAACTCAACGCCTGTTGAGAAGTCGGAGAGACTGCTTCAGCGACCCGCCGCCAGTTGGCGCTAGTGGCGACGGGCGTTGACTGTACTACTGATCTCTTGGCGCGGACTGTACGAGTACCCTCTCTCTCTCTCTCTCTATTTCGCCGTACCAGCGGCATGGCAGTGGGCAGTAAGCGTGTATGCATGAAATGGATACGGGCATTATTCGGGTGTATGTCAACAGGCAGATAACCTCCAATAAATATGAGTTCTGATGTTTACCTTCTGTGCCTAAGCTATCAAATCTGGCTATCCCTATAGAGTATAAGGATGGCGGGGTGGAAGTGTATATGTATATAACATAATTATTTTAGTTACAACAAAAGGTACCTAAATTAAACCTAAATTAAACCTAAATTAAACCTAAATTAAATACAAATAATGACTAATTATAGATACATCATTTAAAATTTATTAGCTCAAACAATGACGTTGCGTAAATTATTTATCCTCAGAATGTTGATTTGAATTATAAAGGAAAAAATAAGAATATTGTTTTAAATTAAGTTTTGATTTAAAATAAACATTCAAATCTCCTAAAATACAAATATCTAGACCCGGTCCTTTCGTGTAGTAGGCGTGGTATCGAGCTTATTGTACGTTTACAAATCCAGGATAATCTCCAATAGTTCCTATATAATGATGAAAACGGGGTTAAAATGTCCCATACGGCACTTGGAATGGCTGTTATGAGGTATTAATTTAATCAGGAAAAACATTTCTTTAAAAAATAAATAAATAATACACTATACTTGCATTAAAAATTTTGGACTTGGCCAGTTTACAACAGAAACCGAGTACCTATTTAATAAAAGTAAGCGACCAGATAAACCCATTCAGATAAACAACTATTAAAGTAATAAAACTGAAAATCATAAAAATGTTACATTTAAAGCCTACATGTACAGAATTGTATAAAAAGCAGAAAATTGATTACACCTGATTGACTTTAGTTGAATTGAACACACAAGCCACGTGGAACCACTACGAATCAGCTGTTTGGATTTCATCAGCTCAAACAAAAATGAATGTCCATAAGGAATACATGGGAGCTTTGAACCCCCGTGGGGCATAGCCCTATATGATTTTCACAACTTTTCACAACTTTTCATAACTTTAATGCCTATATCTTACTCAGGACTATCAAGTACCTCTCTGAAAATTTCAGCTCAATCGGTCCAGTAGTTTTCATGTGATGGAACAGAGTTACGCACAAACATCCATATTTTCACATTTAAAATATTAGTATGATTCAAGTTATATGGCTGTAACATCTGTTCGTGCTGTTTTACCAGTTACGTATTGACAACTATTATCCATACAGTAATTAAATTGATTTATATTCTTCCAAAACATATACAAAGAACCCTTCCAGGCACTTGAAAAACTTAAATTACAAGACGTTTAGACCTCGACTTGAATCAATCATTCAAGCAAGCAAAACAACACGAAAAACAATCCCATATGTTTTTTACGTTTCCCTTACGCACTTTCTATATAGTATTACATTTAATAATAAATAATAAAATACATGTTAATAGTAAATAATACTACATGTACATGTATTATATATTATAACATATGTACAAATCTTTGCTTAGTTCATTTTTTAATGTCTTAAAATACACTGAAGGAATTACAATGTGGAACAATTAATTAATCAAAAATCTAAATTCACCCGTCGAGTGGCAATAACGATTATAACAAACATATGATTACATCAGCACAACATTACATAAAGCTTTAACCCTTGGTGTTATAAGAAACAGAAAAGGTTTGGTCTAATGCAAGCTAGGGTAAGGTCGATTTAAGGGTAAGGGTAAGGGCTACTTAATAGGGGTTTGGGTCACCTAGAAATATAATAATAACGATAACAACCATTAAAGCAAATTTCATTTTTAGTTTATTTGAAATATAGTTTTTCTATTATAACTTTTTCATTACGATGAGGTTTTTATTTTGTACTCGGTGATTAAACTCATTTGGTGATGTAAATAATAAAACAGCATTTAATTTTCCTATTTACTTAACATGGAGTAAAAGTTTTGCTTTGCTTTATTCACATCCCCTTGGCTAACTAAAAAAAAGATACTTGTTAGAATTTAGTTTTATACTGTGTTCGAAAAATATACTAATCTGATTAATCCCATTTCCTTCTTAGTAATAAAAAAAACTCGTCTCAACAGTATACAAAACTGCTATCCAAAGTACCAGTCAATTAACCAGTCAACATATATAGAGAGATTTCGGTATTGCATAAAATTAATAAAATTAACGTATCTTGTTTTTTATACCCACTTCAAAGGCATTTTCAGGGAAAGCGGCCCAAATCCATATCATAAGATTAAGAATTTCAGTAATGTATAATTATGTAATGATACATGATATGACCCGTATAATTTGGAATTAATTATGTTTATTATGAGAGTCTATTGGTCTAACACAGTGGTTATGTTATGATATTAGAGATCGTCGTGTTGAGAATCAATACAAAATCAATACAAATGGGATAAGCACAAATTGAAGTTTGCTCTCATACGGTGGTCCTAATGCCAACAATGCTTCCTGGCCAAACCATTTTGACCCGTAATCATTATTTTAGTGCACAAACCATGCGAACGTTTGTTTTTAACTCATTAATTTTTCAATGTAATAAAGCTATTTAATTCTGATCATGAACCAAAGATAATAATGGTGTATTGAACTAATTCAATAGGCGATATTTTGTGGTTGTGGTTGTATGAAATTACAAAGTAATCAGTCTATATATACATGCCTTGTAGAGTAATAGAAGCTGTTGACATAACACAGTTAAATATAGTGGATTATTTATAGTGGATGTTGTACTGTAAAACGTTGCATTCATAAGCCACATTCTCTGCGTTGTGAATTTTCTTGTAGTGTTTATGTTTTATTCTGATGAAAAAGCACATTGTCACAGTTTTGCAAAAGTCGATTATTAAATGTTAAAGTCAATTTTTAAGTATCTAATTATCTTTCAATATGTTTTAGAATTAATTTACATGTTATTATTAAGTTTGGATTTGTTCCAGCCATTTTAGTTTTTGTAAAGCCCAATTCGATGAATAAGTTTCATTTGTAAATAGATCAGAGGTCAAGAATTATGTTTTTAGCAGATGGCATTCCTGCAAGCCAGTTCTCGGTAACGTGCTGCACTCAAGTGGCCAAACTTTTAACTATTACAACGCTCATCAAGCAACAGCACATTGTAACGCCCATTTGATTGTACGGAGAATTGATAATTTTGAAATGTATTTAGTTTAGGAATTGTAATTTGAATTTTTGTTGTATATAAATGTTTAAAATAAGTGAAATTTAAAAGGCACGCAAAGAAGGTTTTTATCACTTCGTATGTATAACATAAGATTGTGTAAGTAATGGGTTTCGAGTCAAACTGTATAGTTATCGTACCTTATTCAGACTAGGATTCGTCATATTTAAATTTGTTAATTTATTTAAACTATATTAAAAGGAGTCCCACTCTAGAATCATTCTCTCTGCAGCCCAAGATAAATGAGTCAATCCCAACACGGGTGCTGCTTACCTTGTCTCAACTCAATGTCTCTGGGATTGCATTCATCCGCGTCTCAACAGTGCACTACTTAAGACCAATCAGACCCGCGAGTCTTACGGGGGGCCATTGAAACAACTGAATTTTCTATAGTATCATAATTTTAACACGTTGGAGGGTCATCACTTACTTGACCAAGTGACAAATTTCATGGTGGTACTTTAACCGTCTCTAGGTCCCCGTAACGGTACCTCTGACAACAAGCACTTTCAAGGGGTTTTCAAAAATATATTTCGATTTCTCTACGAAGGGTTTTAAAAACTTTAGGTTTAAGTTTGTACGTACAAAATTTATTTTCCTTTCCCATAAATTAAAATGCAATTTTTAAAATAATGTATATTATTTGAATAAACTGCTCATCAGTACAAGGGTGTAAAAAGTATATACATTGTATGTATACACCTAACACCCAAAGCCTATCATTCCATGGATCAAAGTAAATAAAATGAGACCCTAAATCATGTTTTCATTTACAGTAATTAAATATTGCTGTGGTAAATACGTTTATTTGTTTAGTTACACGCATAATTTCTTAAGTAGCGTGACACGTTTTGTTACAACTAAGCGGGATACAATAAACTACATTCGATACACTTAAACTGAACACTGGGCTTATGGTCTCATGGTTTTTATTTGATTTATTTATATTTTCTATCATTACAACCACTTAAAACTTAGTTCACTGTAAATTTATACTTAGATAAAAATAACTCAAATGTGTATAAACTGTAAGCCACATAAATGAATTTAAAAAAATACTATTAAGAAAAAACAAAAGTTTTCTTGTTTAGAATTTTCTGAAGAACTTCTGGTTTAATTTTCATATACGTTAACAGTGGTTCACAATATACGGCAAGTTTTGTGAAAACGTATTACAGGTGGTCACATTAGGAACTTCTATGGTAGTCCCGGGATTAAGTTTCACCCTGCGGGTCATGCTAATAGGAAATCACCTTCCTTAGGAAATTCGCTGTTAATCTAGCGGAACTAGGAATTGCGTTGTACAAAGTCTAATTAAAAAGCGTTGTCCATAAACAAATTAAACATTCACGTCCCAATTGTAATTTATCCAAGCTCTTTGTTAAATTTAAATGCTTATGTATAATTTTTGGGAATTTAAGTTATTTATTCCCTGTGATATTATGAGCGAAGAATGAACAAAAGTCATGTCATAATGAGTTTATTTTGAACTACATTCAGTAACAGACTCATTTCTATAAACCGGCATTTTGATATCACTCCTTCCAAATTACGACTGTGGTCACGGGTCTTTCCAGAAGGGTATCTTTCCTCCACTCGCTCGAGAAAGTAGTTTCTTCCTTCCTTCCGGTTGAATTGGATTAGAAATTTACCGTATACAGGCACGCAATAGTCTAGCAATGTTCGAAGCAAGGTCCATACACATTGTACGGGTTACTGAGTCGATTCATTTAAGGTTTTCTAGTTAACCGGAATAGACCTCGTTAAAGCAGCTGTAAGGTCACGTGATCACCAATCCAGTCTGCAGTGTTGCTGGAAACATTTATCGTACGCGTACCATATTTTCTACATAAAATAAACATTGTTTAACTGCTTAAATTCTATGATCAGCTGAGATTTTATGATACTAATATATTGTTTTGATTTGTTTGTATTATTAGATTAATGGATTAAGGGTTTAATTTGTCTTTCTACATGTCTAGTGACAATTTAAAAAAGCTGTACCATTATTATACTCTTGGTATGTGGCTTCACCCAAGAGTTATATTGATATTTGCATAAAACCCCATGTTATTCTTATGGAGAATAATTAAAATGTTAGCGCTTACTTATGATTGAATATTGTTTAAACTTAGTATGTGGCTTCGCCTAGTTAAATTATATTTATATTTGCATAAAAATCAATTATTTGTGTTCCCCGTCTCAGCAAATCTACTCATCACCAATGCTATTCTTATGGAGAATAATTAAAATTGTATGTATCGCTTATATATGAATATATTTTTATGAAACTTGGTATGCGGCTTTATATGGTATTCAAATATTATGCATTTGAAATTCGCTGAGTACGCGGGTTTGCTGCGACGGGGGTATTTATGTTTCTGGAAAAGCGTTATTGTTTCCCATTGGTACATTAATGCAAAATATACACAAAATGGTAAACTTTACATCAACAAATCAGTTTAATTGAACTGTGTGCAGCCATTCAATTTAATTTACTTCAATGAGTTACATAATATTAAAATTAAAATTATAAGCAATCAGTTTACGTTATTTTAAAAGCTTACCGTAAATATTTAATGTAAAATGTGTTTTGAATCTTCACAGAATAAGCTTTAATAAATATTTTTAGCAAGCGGAAGGGTCTTTTTCGCCCCCATGTTATTCTTGTGGAGAATAAGTAAAATGTAATGACTCCCTTAATTATGAACATAAATTAATAATCTTGGTATGTGGCTTCACCCAAGAGTTATATTGATATTTGCATAAAACCCCGTGTTATTCTTATGGAGAATAATTAAAATGTTAGCGCTTACTTATGATTGAATATTGATTAAACTTGGTATGCGGCTTTGCCTAGTTAAATTCGATTTATATTTGCATAAAAATCCATTGTTTGTGTTCCTTGTTTCAGCAAACCTACTCATTACCAATGCTATTCTTGTGGAAAATAATTAAAATTGTATATATCACTTATATGTGAATATATTTTTATGAAACTTGGTATGCGGCTTTATATGGTATTCAAATATTATGCATTAGAAATTCGCTGAGTACGCAGGTTTGCTGCGACGGGGGTATTTTTATTTATTTTTTTATTGAAAATACAAACACATTGCTGACATTTTGACGACAGGACTTAATGTACTTAAATTATATCTAAGAAAAACTAATAATTTAAAAAAAAACACACAAGGGTACAACAAAAGAATTCAATTGTTGTACACTTCTTGTGAAAAAAACCTGAAAAAAATGCTGCAATGGTCAGGACTACGGCTGACTAGAGCATAACAAAGTCCCCTCAAATCCATCATTGGGGTGAATTTCCCCGACTTTCCCCGACTTTGGGCCTACTTCCCCGACTTTCCCCGACCAAAATTTGTTTCCCTGACTTTCCCTGACTTTCCCTGACATTCCCTGACTTTCCAGAATGTGGACGCCCCGTGTTTACTAACCATTGCTCTGCTGTATGTATCAAACTCTGTTTAACGATATAGAGACCGTGCATCAATTACGTCACGCTATACGTAGCACTTCTTGACCCCCTCTCCCCCCATTGTCACGCTCAGTCTCGCGCCTCCCCCTCTCCCCCCGTCACGACACACTAATTAGTTATCAACAGTTGGTACGGCATTTTATCACTCGTGTAACAGACAGTTTCGCAGGCTCTATGACGCGTAACGCAGCCATAACGCAGACTGTTCAAATTGCACTGATATTTATACAGGTTCAAAGAAAAATAATACGAGGAACATAGACGCGTTGGTTTGTGAATGACATAAATAATAACACTATAGAAACTACAAACTAAATTAATCCTTATTGAGAACAATTGTATCAACATTTTAACCTATAATGTATGTTTTATTTAATTTTCTTATTACCTTCTTAAAAATAAAAATAAAAGCTATAGAGCTCAAATATAGCCCAAATTAATGATTTAATGTAATTCAACCGATTTTACTAAAGCCCATCAGAAAGAATACAGTCGTTTTGTATAAGACTATAGCACAAACTGATTTCTTAAACACCCCCTTCCTCACACATTCTACACACATAATTCATATTTGCCTTAAAATACGCCCCAGATGCGTTGGCGTGGGGATTGGGAGAGATTAAGATTAAGCTTCAAGTAGTGAATAGAGTTTACAAACCAGAAACGGAAACAGTTAAATACAAATGCAATAATCATTTTATGGTGAAAACCTAAATTATTAAAAAATTAAGTAACCTTTCCAGTTTTGTTTTTGAAGTAGTCATTTTCTTTGGCTCCTTGAAAGTCAGCTTATTAAATGACTAATGGAAAATATTTTATAAGTGGTATATAAACCCTTCAAACCTAACTCCCTCCTGCCAGTTTCAGTAAAGGATTAGCGGATGCAAATGTGACATTTGGAGTATTTTGGTGTTAAAACTGGAAACCCAGGAAAGCACGTCACTGCTAATCATTAATAACGTATTCCACTTGTTTCGTTAATTTACAAATTTTCACCGGCCCTTGAACATGTTCTGTTGCTTGCAACCAACGGTTAAGTCATCTAACTGAAATATCTTACTCGTACTCGATTTATGAGTTCATGACAAACAGCTGGGAAAATTAAATTCTAGGTTTTATGTCGAAATAAATTCAGGATGTTGGTAGTCCTGAAGACTGCGGGCGAAAAATCTAGGGCAACTTAATATTGGTCTTATGCAAAATTTTGTAATCTGGACCTTGCAATGCAATAGTTACTCTCGATTGCAATAAAGAAGGTTTTATACGCCAGTAAAGAATAGTAAAGTTCGTCTTTACTTCTGGCCTAGGCCTGTTGTCGGAGTTTTAGGTCGCACTAGTGTCTCTAACACGATCTGTTGACTGGGACCAACGTCTTAACGTGTACGGTAGCAGTTTTGAGTTTCAACAATCAAATGAATGGCCAGTTACAACCAACTCAGCAGAATGTAAGGCGTGGGGGGTCATCACCATCTCCCCAGTCACCCAGCAGTGGAAAGTCCCCAGGAACCAATCTGTCCGCAACTCTCGCGGTTCTCATTTGCAAATTAAAAGCCGCTGAACCGGTCCTTGGAGGGCCAGCCGGGAGTCGGGCTAATTCGCGAACCGCGAACAAGAGAAAACAAGGAAACTAGATCACAACTGGTCCACGGTAATTGAATACAGCTGCAACCACGACAGTGAAGGGAACAGTATTTGACCTTTTCATTTATTATTATCGAGACTCCATCGAGTATAATTAATCCACGTATAAAGATGGGAATTAGTGAGGCGAAAGTTTTAAGCCCCCTCTCGTCATCCTAGCATAAATATTTATTAAAGAAAATGTGTTTAGACTAAACACAGTACGTTGTCTTATGGGTTTTAGAAAAGTCTGCTACTCCTTTGTTAGAGTACTTTTATCATCCCCAGCAACCTCACGCCTACTTTAAAGCCCGACTGGACCTTCTTCTAACATTATAATGCCCAGCTTTGAAGGTAAATGAAACCAGGAGCATCAGAACAGCCAACAAATTCAGATTTCAATAAAAATTGGAATACAAGTATGTTTTTAGACTAATTTGGGGTTTTTAAATTTTTTATGTGGAAATTCACTTCCCTCACGTCAGCGTGCTGCGTGCGAACTCGTTTATTTATCAGATTGACATGTCTAATTACAAAAACAATTAATCCTGAAGTAATTTGCATTATACACTTAAAAGGCTTCACGTTTACAGATCAATATTGAACTGGTCATTAGTAGAGACCGGTTTAATTTATCACCGTTTGACCTTTTCAGTGAAACACTTTTTAGTTCCCAATTTTCGTTTTCTCGAGTTATTGAACAAATCAATTCATGATACTAAAATATATCATTCAAAATACCAGTCACGAAACAAAGCTAATAAGAAACTTAACTAATGATAATTATTGCCAAGGTATTCGCTTAAGGTTTGCAAGATTGTGACTTAGTAAAAAACTGACCCGCATGCCTAATGATGGACAGTCGTACCAAAACTCGTACACAAAGAAACAGACACCCCGACATATGAATTTCATTCTTGGCAGCTATTAATCGAAAACCTTAATCATAGGATTAATAACACGCTGATGAAAAGAATTAGTTTTGACACGTGAATGCAAAATGAATACGTGGTGTACCTCTCGAGATAAAAATTGCCATTGATTAAAACGATTAGAAAAATAATTGCCACCCGAGTGAATCTGTGAAGTGCTTACAATGTGTCTGGGTTCACTCGTATATATATATAGAATGTGTATTTTCCTTATCCCCAAAAAGATTAAGTTTCAAGCTGAAATACTTGAGAAATGTACGCTACGTGGCTTCCCCTTGTTGAGTTATATTGATATTTGTATAAAACCCCATTTTTTTAGTTACTTGTAGCAGCAAACCTAGATACTCGGTCCCCGTGTTATTCTTATGGAGAATAATTAAAATGTTATATAGTGCTTACTTATGATTGAATATTGATTAAACTTGGTATGTGGCTTTGCCTAGTTAAATTCTATTTATATTTGCATAAAAACCAATTGTTTATGTTCCTCATTTCAGCAAATCTACTCATTACCAATGTTATTCTTATGGATAATAATTAAAATTGTATGTATCGCTTATATATGAATATATTTTTATGAAACTTGGTATGCGGCTTTATATGGTATTCAAATATTATGCATTAAAAATTCGCTGAGTACGCAGGTTTGCTGCTACGGGGGTATTTTATTTCCATTATGAGAGTTGACATTCAAGTAGGTTTTTTATTTATATAATGAACATATATTTATGCCTTTCGGTTATGTTAAGATATACTCCTAATATAAAACTATGATAATGTAATTTTTTAAATGCCACGTTTGGACAAATAGACTGTTTACAAAAATAGCTGTTTTATCGAAACATTATCTCTTATTAATTAAAAACAGAAAATGATAAACACATGGTATTTTGATCATTGCCCCACGTCAATTGGTTACTGAGATATTACAAGTGCTAAACACAGTACGTTGTCCAATGTTATTCTTATGGAGAAAACGACAAATTTTATATCTCGGTTATTTATGAACATAAACTGACGAAATTTATCGCTTCATCTGGTTGTGGTTTATTGCTGTTTGCACAACAAAAATGTTTCGCCCATGGTTCCTGTAGCAGCAAACCTAGGTTCTTGGTCCCCATGTTATTCTTATGGAAAATACTTAAAATGTTATATATCGCTTATTTATGAATGTATATGGATGAAACTTGGTATGTGGCTTCACCAAGATGAGTTCTAATGATATTTGCATAAAAACCCATTATTTTGTGTTCCTTGTTGCAGCAACAATACTCATCCCCAATGTTATTCTTATGGAGAATAACTAAAATCATATGTGGCTATATGATTGAATATTGATGAAACTTGGTATGTGGCTTCGCATGGTTTCTATTTATATTTGCATAAAAACCAATTGTTTATGTTCCTCATTTCAGCAACAATACTCATTACCAATGTTATTCTTATGGATAATAATTAAAATTGTATATATCGCTTATATGTGAATATATTTTTATGAAACTTGGTATGCGGCTTTATGTGGTATTCAAATATTATGCATTGGAAATTCGCTGAGTACGCAGGTTTGCTGCGACGGGGGTATTCCCGATTCCCCGGGATCAAGACCTTTAATTTGAGTCGTCTCCCACCATCCCACAATTTTGACTTAAAAATTTCGCTTATAGAATGATATATAAAGATTTTCTTTCTCGCAATTATTGTCTTGAAAACCTAAGTAAACAAATTACTACACACACTAATATACAAATTTATCCTATCCTTTAACACCTCGTAAAACGTTTTACCATCCAAAATTAATCATACGGTTCAAACCCCGTTACAAGCATGCAAAAGCATTTTACCCAACAGGCAGTTCAGATATACCACGACAAGTTTTAGTTTACTCTTGTAAAATGTTATTTTTGGCAAAGTATGTGTTCAAATATTAAGTTTATTTTTCGTTCATAAAAATAATAAACTCACGTTGGAAAAACGCGACTGCTCTTAAATGTTTACTCTTTTTTTCTATGGTATTTGAATTTTATTGAGAATCAATTTATTAAAACCATTGTTGATAAATCAATATAGCTTGCTCCATAAAGTTGAACCGGAGATTAATCTACGCTTCCCACCACCCGGTTGTGTACAGTCTGAGTGTACAATAATAGGCACTTTATTAGTTAACTGCTATGGCTGTACTCAGAGAGTAGGTTTTTATTCATAGGACTCTTATTAATCCATTGACCAAAAACATATTGGCTGAGTTATTTTGGTTGAAGTGATGACCTATAATAATTTAAGGTTTTCCAGATTTGTTTGAGCAAAATGTTTCCCAAGCGGAACTCGGAGAAGTGAAACGGAGCGGAACGTGGCTACATTTCCGTTAACGTGACCGCATTTCCGGTTTGACTTGCCTTCGTATCCTACATGAGACACACTTTCTCAAACCATTGGTTCGCCAGAGCATTTCAGATGGCAGCAAGAGAATTTTTGGTTGTATGCAGATTTGTTAAAATGCAAAAATGAAAAATCAATCTTTAAATTTTAATTATCTTAGTAATAATAATTTATGTCAAAGTGGGGAATATTCGTGCTACTCTGTGAGGAAATTTATTCTACATAAGGTTTCTTGCTAAGGTTTTTTTCACAGCATCATCGCTTATGAATCCTGTTAAGCGTTTTAATGTGTTATGTTATATATTCATTGGAAATTCGCTGAGTATGCAGGTTTGCTGTGACGGGGGTATTTTATTTGTTGTATTTGTGTTTTGGTACTACCCTCAACGGTTACATTCAGCTAAAAAGCCAAACTTGTGGGTTCTTAATCAATGGCGCGGGATGGATATGAATTTATATTTTTAGGAGATTTCAAATTTACACTCATCATAATTACTGAATATTAAATAAACAAATTGAAATGGGATTTGTTTAACGCTCCCGGATGAAACTTGGTGTGTGACTTCACTTAGATGAGTTCTATTGATATTTGCATAAAAACCCATTATTTTGTGTTCCTTGTTGCAGCAAACCTAGGTATTTGGTCCCACGTTATTCTTATGGAGAATAATAAGGGTGTTATATATCGCTTATTTATGAATGTATATGGATGAAACTTGGTATGTGACTTCACTTAGATGAGTTCTATTGATATTTGCATAAAAACCCATTATTTTGTGTTCCTTGTTGCAGCAAACCTGCGTAATCAGCCCATTCTTCTGGAGAATAATGAAATGCTATGTCCCCCCTAATTATGAACATAAATAAATAAAAACTGGTATACGACTTCAACTAGTTGAGTTATATTGATAGTAGCATAAAAACCCATTTATTGTGTTCCTTGTTGCAGCAACAATACTCAACCCCAATGTTATTCTTATTGAGAATAATTAAAATTGTATATATCGCTTATTTGTGAATACGTGTTTATGAAACTTGGTAATTGGCTTTATGTAGTACTAAGAAATTTATATCTCCATTGTAAATTCGCTGAGTATGCGGGTTTGCTGCGACGGGCGTATTTATTATTTTGAATCATCATCACAATTTGTACTCGGTTGCCGTCTGATGTTTGAATACAATATAAGTGTAAACCTATTTTTAAGTGTTGTAATACGTTTTTTATTACACCCGTGAGTAATGACAGCTACTATGCTAATGAAGAAGTTGTTTCTTGCTATAGTTTAATAGGTGTGGATGCCCCTTCTCAGAGAAATGCGGAGTGTCCAGATCATGAATGCATGCACAGGACTCGAACATAATCAGATACAGTCTGGAGACATGAGATATTCCAACTCATGAGTGCTATGTAGTCAGTAATCATGAGTGTTATAAGGACTGTTTAAGAAAGCCTACTTTTCAGATTATTTATTAATTATTCAGTCAAAAATAAATAATACTGTTTTTCAAACCATAAATTTGCGTTACAAATAGTTACTTTAAGAGTCTTCGGTAACACCGACTTATGAAACAGACCAGGTCTAGCATCTAATAATTTCGTATTTTAGCGGTGAAATCAACTTGAAAACGTACTATGCGTTTTATCTTAACAACGAACCAATGAACCAATTGCCAGCAGATTTTGTTCATACAAAAGATTGAATTAGATTTAGCTGAATGTAGTCGATTATACAGTTCCTGGTGTACTTGAGCTTCTGCACGAATGGACTCGTTTCTGCAAGACCCATCGACGTCTTATATTTGTAAAATTACCCTATCCTTTATTCCAAAACTCAGACAAACATTAAAGTTTGTTAAGAAGGGCAGTCCAATGTTGTTACTGTCAATTTACCTCGTTCCAAATAAGTTTAAGTAATACAGCTAAGCAACGGTTGTTACTCAAACTTGAGTCAAGCCGATATTTATGAGAAAGTAATTTATCTTATACAAGTTATGTAACAGTAACACATGTTAAGGATCAAGCTTGTTTGTTGAATGTAATGAGATATACTGTAACAACATTTACACGATCGGGCCCGGGGGTATTGTGACTGAACGACGCCATCTGACCCCGCGAGCAATGGCCGCCGCTCGGGCGAACCGGGTTGGCCCCGACAGATATAATTGTTTTCGGTCTGACGAATCACAAAACATCATTGGACAAAAGCTGGTTTTCTGTCCCGTATGAATGGGCGGGCCAGCCTCGTAAAAAGGGTCCGATCTTAATGAAATTTGGCTCAAATGTGTAAACTGACATTTATGACTTTAAGTTCGAAAACCAGAAAAATCGGACTATGGGAGGGGGGGTTTGTGGGGGTTTTGTACCCCAAAAATGGGTTTTTTGGATTTTTCTCATGTAATTATCATTTAAATCAAATTTTAATTTATACCGTTGCATTCAGCTTTAACAAAACAAACAATTTGGTATCTTGATCATTGCTCTACGTCAATTGGTTACTGAGATATTGAAAGTGCTAAACACGTTGTCCAATGTTATTCTTACGGAGAAAAAGAAAAATTTTATATCTCGGTTGTTTATGAACATAAACTGACGAAATTTATGGCTTCATCTGGTTGTGTTTGGTTGTGGTTTATTGCTGTTTGCACACAAAAAATTTCACCTATGGTTCCCGTAGCAGCAAACCTAGGTATTTGGTCCCCATGTTATTTTTGTGGAGAATAATAAAGATGTTATATATTGCTTATTTATGAATGTATATGGATGAAACTTGGTATGTGACTTCACTAAGCTGATATTACCATAAAAACCCATTATTTTGTGTGCCTTGTTGCAGCAAATCTACTCATGCCCTGGAGAATAATTAATATTTTAAATATCGCTTGTTTGTGAATACATTTCTTGTGAATCCCGTTAAGTGGAATCGTGTTATATATTCATTGGAAATTCGCTGAGTATGCAGGTTTGCTGCGACGGGGGTATTTTTATTTTAGAATTTATTCTCCTTGTGAGACCGTAATCAACCGCCTATTGTTGTGAAACTTACTACGGCTAGTACTGAAACTGGGACTGTTTTCGATATTACCAAATATACTGCTCCAGCCTGACGTGGCAAATCTCATCAGAGCTAGGAACTCATCTCAAATCAAAGTAGTTTAATTCCAGTACAAATAATCCAGAACTGTACCAACGATTAATTATTCCTTGCTTGCTATTTTAAAGGGTTCGTTGTTTAGCCGTTGAGTAAAAGCTTCGCTATCCCTTCGAAATAAAAATTAATTCCTGATCATAAATCCTGAATGTCTAGTAGAATTTCACACACGATCTGTAATCAGTCCTCTTCTTGTCAGTCTCCATAATGGAAGCACTAACAGCGTCAGCAGTCGCGGATCAGCACAGAGCGCAGAAGTCACGCACACGTCTGACCGTTGACCCCTGTGGCACAACCTTGGCACAACCTTGGCACAGCTGGTAGTGACGGTAGTGACGATGGCGGGAGTCGCCCGGGGCGTTTAAAGAACCGGATATTAAAACATTGGTAAGCCAGTACACTCAGAATGTAATTTACCAGTGACCCGTAAGATGCCACGTGGAGGGAGAATCACCAGTACAAATCAAGTACAAATCAAGTACAAATCAAGTACAAATCAAGTACAAATCAAGGAGAGGAAGTTACTATATATTTCCAATACACTGCACAATAGAAAACCATCATTTGTAAGACCGAAAACTATACAATGCCTAAACCGGAATAATAGAACTCGAGAAACAATTGTTGTTTTGTGTCACCCAGGATAATAACAGTTTTAGTATAAAATCAGCCTAATAAACATACGATACTATCAATAAAACAACTTTAATTACATCATGTCTCCCATCTATAAAAACGGCTTTCAGCTTGTTAAACTGTATTGATACTGTACAACTACTCATTTGAAATCAAACAATAGTCAATGCCAGAAGGTTTTGGTGTTATGTATATAACAATTGAAGTTATGATTATAATAGTATAATAGAGGTATCTCAAACTTTAAACTCGCATCATAATGTTATATCTATAGGGATATTAATATAATAATTGCAAATTTACATATTACGTAGTAAAAAAAACTCAAATAAAACGCACGAACATACAACTCTTGAGTAATTATAAACGTTTAGCACGGATGAAACTTGGTATGTGACTTCACTAAGATGAGTTATATTGATATTTGCATAAAAACCCATTATTTTCTGTTCCTTGTTGCAGCAAACCTGCATACTCGTGCCCCATGTTATTCTGTAAACTGCCTCTTGTTATTCTGCGTTACGACGCCCAACAGGAGATTAACTAATAATACTATGACGTAACGGACCTTCCAGCCTTATTACTTACTAAGACTGATTCTTTAGCCATGACATTTCTAAATATTTCTAAATATTTCTAAATATTGACTTCCTCCCCTTAATAGTATATTTCTCTTATCAAAATATCTGAATAAATAACCCCAGTAACTCAAAAATGAATTATACTTCTAGATGTAAGGCAAAATGAATCACATACCAAAAAAGCTCTGGGCGTCTGGGCGCGCGTCGCAATCTCGTCAGTCAGTCTGGGCGCGGCCGTTGCTTGGTGTCCTCAGACGATCGGCTACTAACTAACTAGCGACGCGTCCGGCTTTTAAACCCCCGCTCGGAAACGGCCCCCCCCCCGCCGCTATTACTGTAGGTCTCGCGGTAAGACTTAAGCCCGAGACCACGATAACCGTTTTAGGGTCCCGGGATGCCAAAAGCGGCATTTGTTCAAATTTATATATATGTGTGTGTCCGTTACCGCGATAACTTTTGAAAGAAGCGCCCGATTTTGATACAATTTGGCACAAGTGTTGAGAGTAACATTTATGACTTTGAGTTCAAAAACCAGATCGTTCACAGAGGAGAATGATTGGTTAATCCAAGTTTTAATCCAAGTTTTTTTATAAGTTAGTTCAACCAATTTCAGAGGTTGGACAACTATTTGTATGAGTTCAATTAACTAAGCTCAGAGAGTTAAAAAATATATGTTGGAACAAACAATTTTATAAGTTAAGTTAACCAATAAATTCATTGGTTAAAATAACTAATTTGTTTCAAAGTAGTTGGATTAATCACAAATGTAGTTGTTAAAACCTATATTGTCTAAGTTGACCAAACGGCTTGACTGGTTAAATTAACCAAATCCTCAATTTTCAAAGTAGTTTGTTACAACCCATATTCATTTAGTTGTTAGGCTCAATGCTTAACCCAGACAGTCCTAGAACCCCAGGCTTAACTTAGCTCTTGGAAGAATAGGCAAAGTTGCTGGGTTCTACGTTCCGTCTAGATCAAGGATTATGCATTCATGAGAAAGGGGGGCCTAACAGTTTTATGAGGACGAAATGAATGATTCAAAAGAAATTTTTTACAAAGACCTCCATGTACTAGGATTGTAAATTAATTAATTGTTTGGATCAAATAACTTTAATCATAAAAGGAAGCTGGTAATTATATGATAACTTACCTTCAAAACGTGGTATTAAATCGTCCAACCCCCAACTTATTAGAGTAGTTTACAACTAAGTTGACTCGAATAATTTTAAAATATTCATACAAGCGGTGGACTCATTTATATACTTTTAGGAGTAATATATTGCTGTCATGTCTATGCACACGTACCTCTCGGGTTAAAATAAATATATCTAACCTATATCAATTTCTGTGTCAGCTTACAATTATTAAGTTCTAAACAGAGTTTTTAATATTTCAATGATTAGCTATTAACATTTAAAATACGGCTGAAACATAATATGCTTATACCTTAATTTTAAAAACAGTATAACAGTATTATAACAGTATTATAACAGTATACCAGTATTTGGAAAAATAACAGTATACCTGCATACTCAGCCGCCATGTTATTCTTATGGAGAATAATTAAAATGTCATATTTTGTTTATTTGTGAATGTATATTGATGAAACTTGGTAGGTGGCCGTAACAGGCCACAGTAACTTTAATGAATAATTTGCAAACTAATTACTTTAATACTAAAAACATATTTAAGGTTTAATATGACGAATTAAAGTTGTGTCAGTTAAAAGCGTTTCCCCAATGCGATACTACATAGTATAATATATAAAAAATATATACAAAATTATAATTTTAGCGAATTTCCCCTATAGGGAAGAAGCTATTACCGTAGTCGGCATTGTAAGACCCGGGACCATGATAACTTTTCGTTTTGAGGTCCCCAGACCCCAAAAACACCAGTCGTTCGAAACTGTGTGTATAATATATATATGTGTGTCCGTTAGCACGATAACTCTCGTGAAAATGATCCGATTTTGATGAAATTTGGTATAAACGTGTAAAGCAACATTTATGACTTTAAGTTCGAAAACCAGCCAGATCGCTCTATCCAAGGGGGTATTTTGGGGGGGTTTTGTACCCCAACAATGGGTATTTTGAATTTTTGACATATCATTTTTGAAGTAGTCAAATATTAGTTTTCCCCATTCGATTCAGCTTAAAAAAACACACAATTTGGTATTTCGATCATTCCTCTACGTCAATTGGTTACCGAGATATTTAAAGTGCTAAACACAGTACGTTGTCTAATGTTATTCTTATGGAGGAAAAGAAAATTTTTATATCTCGCTTATTTATGAACGTATACTGACGAAACTTGGTATACGGCTTAATCTGGTTGTGGACCATTGATATTTGCTCAAAAAAACAATTTTTACCAATGGCTCCCGTAGCAGCAAACCTGCGTACTCAGCCCATTCTTATGGAGAATAATTAAATGCTATGTCTCCCTTAATTATGAACATAAATGAATAAAAACTGGTATACGACTTTACCTAGTTAATTTCTATTGATATTAGCATAGAAATCCATTTTTTCTATTCCTTGTTGCAGCAAACCTGCGTACTCAGCCCATTCTTATGGAGAATAATTAAATGCTATGTCTCCCTTAATTATGAACATAAATGAATAAAAACTGGTATACGACTTTACCTAGTTAAGTTCTATTGATATTAGCATAGAAATCCATTTTTTCTATTCCTTGTTGCAGCAAACCTGCGTACTCAGCCCATTCTTATGGAGAATAATTAAATGCTATGTCTCCCTTAATTATGAACATAAATGAATAAAAACTGGTATACGACTTTACCTAGTTAATTTCTATTGATATTAGCATAGAAATCCATTTTTTCTATTCCTTGTTGCAGCAAACCTGCGTACTCAGCCCATTCTTATGGAGAATAATTAAATGCTATGTCTCCCTTAATTATGAACATAAATGAATAAAAACTGGTATACGACTTTACCTAGTTAATTTCTATTGATATTAGCATAGAAATCCATTTTTTCTATTCCTTGTTGCAGCAAACCTGCGTACTCAGCCCATTCTTATGGAGAATAATTAAATGCTATGTCTCCCTTAATTATGAACATAAACGAATAAAAACTGGTATACGACTTTACCTAGTTAAGTTCTATTGATATTAGCATAGAAATCCATTTTTTCTATTCCTTGTTGCAGCAAACCTGCGTACTCAGCCCATTCTTATGGAGAATAATTAAATGCTATGTCTCCCTTAATTATGAACATAAATGAATAAAAACTGGTATGCAGCAAACCTGCGTACTCAGCCCCATGTTATTCTTATGGAGGACAAGTAACGTGTTATCTCCCTTAATTATGAAAATAAAGCAATGAAATTTGGTATGTGGCTTTGCCTAGTTGTTATATTGATATTTGTATAAAACCCCAATTTTTGTGTCCCTTCCTTCAGCAAACCCGCATAATCGGTCGCCATGTTATTCTAATGGAGAATAATTAAAATGTCATATTTTGTTTATGAATGTATATTGATGAAACTTGGTATGTGGCTTTATTTGGTATTAAGATACATTTATATGCATTGGAAATTCCCTGAGTACGCAGGTTTGCTGCTGTATACTGTATTCGATTTTATTTAAACCCCGGTATAGTATAAATGTATAATGATACTGTATTACAAACTTAAGAAAACTAAGCAAATTAGATAAATACTTAAATTTGAGAATTAATAACTAATTGTCCACGTTTTCAAAATATATAGTCTTGTAATACACGTACTGTATTTACTATTGCATTCACAGACACACACACACACATATATATATAAACCCCCAATATTATTTTGTAAAAATATACAATCTTGAACGAATAATATGTTTTGACTCCAGGATCTCCAAACGAAGCGTCTGGTTGTTATAAAACCACTTTCAAACAAGTTTTAATGCCAAAGTGACCCGCAGGTTTCGCGAAACCCAACACAAACCAAACCCGCCACCTGCCACCTGCCGTCACCCGCGGGTTTCGCTTGGTGTTGAATCCAAGGTAGCCCACAAGTTAGAAATTCAACTGCTATCGGCCGTTTCAAAAACGTTGACCCCAAAAACATCATACAAACGGATACAAACGGATACAAACGGATACAAACGGATACAAACGGATACAAACGGATACAAACGGATACAATAAGGGGTTCACAGCCCATAAAAACTATTTTATACACATTAAAATATATAGATTATCACCTAGATGTTATATTGGCAAATATAAATGAACAATGAGTGTATACACGTTAGAATAATGTGAACTGTCCATTATCCTCCACAATATCTAGTGAATTTGTTCAATATATACCACCAAGTAACCATTACCATAACCTTGTCATATTCATATTCCACCATTAGCCAATGTAAACCTTAATAACACCCTTTACACCCACCCATTCAATAACTAACCCCCCAACCACAGTGACTCGTTCACTGAATAGTTCAAACACCCATACCAGCCACCAGTTCACTAAGAGACGAAATTTCAATCACAAATATATTTTAACATAAATGTCAAAGAACCATGAAACCCTACACTTACATAACTACTGGCTTATTTCCTTGTTTATCTTTTAATAGTTGTTCAATATATGCTCATATACATTTAATATATTGTTTAAAAATATTACCATTATATTACTACATGACGGTTTGAGATGCAAGTTATTTTAACAATTTGTAACTATGTAGTTTTGTTTGTAAATAGTTGATTTGAATTCGTATTACCAACAAATATACCAAATCGGTGAACAAATATTGCTTACTGTCACTAACGTTTCTACATGGCAGCAGCAGCTGTGTTTTTAGTTTAGCGGACTTAGCTGATGTTTTTTGAAAGGGATGAGACATTTCCACTTTTCCCGGTGATTTATAAGTAAAAATTCACCTGTGTGTTTTTGCAACGGTGGCCCCTCTCTCTCTGTGAGCTATTCATCAAGATAAGGCATTCTGTACACACCTGTGTCAATGAGAAGCGACGTTAGATCCAGTCCTTCCGTTCACCGATCTATTTGTATTTAAACAACTATAGGTACTCTATTGTTAAAAGAATTTCGTCTATAA